>QEPC01000097.1:295183-329811 GCA_003113815.1 Sphenodon punctatus
TACAGCCCATATATTTACTAAAAAGCGGAGTGAGATAAGTAGTTCTTAAATCATCGTACAGACGGCAACGCAAAAAAAAAAAATGCTCCGAGGTCTCTACCTCTAATATATCATAGGGGCAAAGTCGTCGTTGGAAGGGAGTCCCATCATACCATCCCTCCAAGATCTTAGTGGGCAATGCATTACACCTAGCTGCTAAATAAAGAGTTTTACCCCTCGATGAACAGGGAAGGGTAAAATAGTTAGCCATCCCAAACCCACAGGAATTTATCTGCAAAAAAATATTCATATGAGAAGCAGAACGGATCTTTGCAATTTCATTTTGTTGACAAATGTCCCTCCATCTTTGTGCTAGCTCAACCCCTGCAGCAACAAAATCCTTCTCTAGGATATATTTCATGGAAAAGCCCATTCTGTGAAGTTGCGCTTCCATCTCGTATCGCCAACGACTAGGGAAGGAATCCTCCCTTAGCCAGGCCAATAACCCATCCCCGGAACTTCTAACCACTCTGTTCCAAAACTTAAGGGCATGAACCCAAGTCACTTGGGTCCAACTCTCCAAACCCAAATCCATACGGATTGCAGCATGTGGGGTATAGAGATGAAGGCCCTCTATACTGGATGAAGTCTGCACTGGATACTGCCAAACGGACCATGCCTCCTTAAAAGCAATGGCTACACCTCCCCCCTCCCCCATCCTTCTGACCACAGTTGATGTTGTACAGAGTACCCAGCCAGAACAAGGTCAGCCAATACCAGCCCTGACTCATTGTCCAGCCAGGTCTCCATAACACACATGGGGTCAGCTGCCTGATCCAATATCAGTTCTTGGACAACAGAAGATTTATTGATGACCGACTGCACGTTCAACAACATCAAAACAGGGTCAGAGGCCCTTCAGACCTCCACCCCCACATTTCCTGCCTGAGGGACCACAAGAGGAACAAGTACCAAGTACCTCTCTCGCCTCACAGATCGAATAGGCCCCCCAGAAGGACAATAATTCCCCCAACCTGTCATGACCCCTATGGCTATGGCCCGTCTCCTGGCCACCCCGTCAGACTCCCCCACATCTGTATGGCTGTCCCGACAGGGCGGTGAGGGAGCTTCCACCACCCGTGCCTCCCCCTCTCACAAGGGGGCACCTCATCCCCCTCCCACAGGGTCAACCCCCCACCAGGGGGCAAAGACCCCCCCAACCTTAACCCCATCTATCCACCACCACCCTCACGAGGGGCAAAACATCCCACCTCCCTAAACAACCTACCCCTCTCCTTCTTTTGGGTTGAGCCTTTGGCAGGAGAGGCATAGTCTCAAGCTTTTTTATCATGTCAGGAAGGATAAAAACTGTCCTTTTAAAAAATAAACGGAGACTCTCCCCTAATGCCATGACTCCAGGAGCTGAGGCTTTATGAAAAGCACCAAACAGCAGGAGCAGGCAGCAAGAAGAGAGGGGAAATGGGCATGTTATTAAGGAAATTGGGGCTCTGTTTGCACACTGCCAGACCTTTTACTTCCAGAACACCTTACCTGGCTGTTTTTTATGGTGAAACTGGACAGACTTATTCCTCAGTCATCTTGGATGCTTGACACCATTTTGACTGCCCATACATTCACTCTCACTGTTATCTGAATGCCCCCAGGAGCGTAGAGTTGCTCTATAATAAATAGGTGTACCTGCACTCAGGCATCTGGGCCATGAGTAACATATGGAGTGTGTGTGTGCACATCATGAATGTGCTTTTTTCACACAGCTGGTCCAGAAGCCCCCCACCCCACCCCCATGCTGTTTTCAGGGGCAGGGCCTACCTGGGAGGAGGTGGAGCATGTTAGGACAAAAGAGGGTGGGGTCTAGCAGCCCTAAGAAGCACTGAGTGGGAGGGNTGGTAGCTTGACTGACTTAAGGGACTCTCCACAATTGGGAGCTAGATTTTTGACTCTGGTTTCTCTTCCAGGCTGCAGAGAGAGAGAGAGAGAGAGTCCACTAGGGCTACGTTATTTGCTTCCAGGAATAATTAATGGCAGAGCAAAGGCTGTCTCTTATACACATCTAGATGTGTATAAGAGACAGGTTTTCAGGGGCAGGGCCTACCTGGGAGGAGGTGGAGCATGTTAGGACAAAAGAGGGTGGGGTCTAGCAGCCCTAAGAAGCACTGAGTGGGAGGGTGATCCCCCTGCCCAGTGACCCTGGTCTTCCCCACCCCACCTTCTGCCAATCTCCTTGATCAGGGCTGGGTGTTGGCATTCCATCTAGTGCAGCAGGGCTGACTGAAACCTAGCTACTCCCTAAATGCTTCATGTTGTAGCTGCAGAATGACAATTAGCATTGCATGTGACTCGGCAGATGGGATCTAGCTCACACTTCCCATGGCAATGTTTCATGTCTGTTCCCTCCTGCTTTTGCAATCCTCTGGCTCATTTTATATTGCTACTCTGCACCCAGCTGAAGGTTCAATGTCTCTTCCACAAAGCCCTCAGGCCAGTTTCAGCTCTCTGATAGGTGTATGCCAGTCCCAAGGAGTGGGAGCCTCACATAGATCTGAGAGGATACTGCAGTGTTAAATTTTGTCTTTGCTTTTCCCAAGATGTGGAGTTAGATCCAATTTTGGCTCTGCTAGAAGCTTGCTGTCCTTTCATTCCTGTGACAATTCCCCCATCTCCAAAACAGAGACTTTATTTTGCAAGAATAGGGAAGGGTGGGTTATGAGACTGTTTGTTACTTAATCTGAAGTTCTGTAATCACAGGTTGGAATAATCTTGTATTCTTTCAAGTCAAGTCAAAGTTTTATTGTTTAGTCATAGGCTTTTACACATACATTACCAAACAACACAATACATTTCCTCAGTCAATTACAAATTTCTATAGCATCACCCGCATCATCTATGCAAGAGATTTGCCAGTTAAAATACTTCCAGATGGTATGTGCACATCCCCACCGTCCCTCCTAAGGCTCTTCCGAACTACCGTTGTCCTATACCTTCGGATAATCTATCTCCGGGTACTTGGAACAATCATCTCTTCCTATTGGACATCCCCTAATACCCCAACTTCTCCATTCTCTCCTCCTCCCATGGAAGAATATAACAGGGCCCCCCGCCTTCCTCCAGGATAGACTGGGCATGGGTCCTTTCATTAAAGGTGCTACCTGAGTCTGAGGGAACGTGTAATAGGCCTCATTGACTTAGGTCATCACCGCTCTTGCCTACCGCTATTAGGAATACATATCTCTGACCTCCATCATTCAGGGATTATATGCCTGCCGGACACATAAGACAACTTGGGCAAAGTTTGCTACCGCGAGTATTCTTTAGCAATTGGAGAATTTATAAGAACAAAAATACAAATTAAGGTTTTAGGAACATTATGGTTATAGGACCATACAGGGTAGTGTAGTAGATAAAATGTTGGATTTTCAGTTCCCCATCTGTAAATTTGGGGAAAATAATGAATGGCCTACCTCTGAGGGTTGTTGTGAAGGTGAACTAGGTAAGGATTTGAAAGCATTCTGAGCACAGACAGTGCTTTACAAATGATAAATAATATCTGAATTAATTTGAAGGGTCCTCTGTGATTAGAAGAGTCCAAGCATTGTCCAACTGAGGGCTGCATTAGCAGCTTCCTATTGTTCTGAAGGCTGTGCCTCACTTGTACCAATACAGGAGGCTGGGAATAGCCATCATTATAGGATTTTTTAAAAATGAGATGCTACCATGCATGGCCACCCATTAACCATGCATCCAACTGCTAATTTGAAGGTGGTGCATGTGGATGCACACTTCTGTGAGCCACGTAATACAAACATCCACTCGTGGGGCACTGCCAAAAAAATCTGGAGTGCGCCATGCAGGGCAAGCCAAAAAGTACATGGGGACAGGCGCCATGCATCCTCTGGCTGTATGTACGGGGGCTCCCATGTATGCCAGCAGACAGGTCCATGGCCAGCCACCTCTCTGGTCCCACCCACAGCCCTTCCGGGAGCTCTCTGGGGAGCTCTTAAAGGTCACGCACACAAGATGCAACACTGCGTTGGCTCAAAGCCTAACCAAGCCCCCTTGTGAGGCACAAGAGAAGAGCCAACGCCATGGAGGACAGCAACTCCCTGTGTGTCCCCCCAGTATGTGCCTCCATTGTTGCCCAGGACTGCCAGCAGCTGCAGTGGTTTCCCTGGACATGGGCAGGAAGGAGTTACTGGCTGCTGTGGCTTCATGTTTCCATGGTGCCTGCAGTGCATGTCATGGCAGAGGGTGAGCAGGGTTTGGGGTGGGGAGTATTGCCGGTTGTGGGGGAGGGGAACGGCTGCCCATACAAATTGTTTGCTGGGCTGATCCAGTGCATGGAGGCTACCTGCGGGGGAGCGGTGGCCACCCATTAAAAGTCCCTCCCCACTCACTCCATGCACGTGGCTGCCATGGACACACACACCCCTCAAGCCTTGCTCGTTTAAAAACACCCATAAGGAGGAGCAGGCAAGATTGGCCCAAGGTGCTCAGAAAAGATCAGTCCACCGGATGCTGGGACCAGCCATCTCCATGGGTTACAGCCATGCACCAAAGGGAAGAGCAGCAAGACTATTAAGCCAGCACCTAAAAGAAAGACATTCCTGGTCTGTTCAGAAGCCAACCTCACCAGCCCCAGGTACAGAAATAAGACCCTCTCTGATTGTGTGAATGCTCAGAAGTGTGTGGTAAACTACCACACACTCCTTGTCTGCAGAACTGTTACCCCTTATAACATGTGGATGTTCATGTTAGCTTACTCCTGAATGATATTACCACGTACCCCTCAGACCATGAAGTGGTAATTACCACAAAGTCTTACCACTTATTTCACAGGGTTTCTTGAACTACTTATGGCTATCTCTACCACTAATGTAATATGTGGAATGTTGTTAGCTGCCCCAAGATGCTTATAGCAGGAGGAGGCTTATACATTTTAATAAATTAATTAATAATAAACAGGACCTCGCTGGCAACCAGCCTTCTTAATAGGGAAGCATTTGGAAAATAGTCACCCAATAAGGTCTAGATGCCACATAGAAAACTCTATGGAGCCATGGAGATTCTCTATCCTCACCACAAAGGACAAGAATTTATTTGGCTCCTATGATCCTTGGGAGTCTCCTACGATCAGGAGCAAGTTCAGCACTTTTTATAGCACCATCTAGTGTTGGAGGAATAACGTAAGCAGTTACTCAAAATTACTACTGGCTTATTTCACTTAGGCCAAAGTCCATTTACTTTAGTAGTCTGCAGCCTGACTTACTATGCAGGATTAGAACACAACAGTGAAGTCTTTTGGGAAGTACAGTACATTTGGGAAGTAAAGTTTCCCAACAGGAGGAGGATGGAATCTGGTTAGAGCCTGGCTGTTAACACAGTTTATGGTCTTCTCATGACCCACTTGCTCCTATGAAATGGGACTAATAATGCTACCCAGTCCTCATGAGGGTTGTCAGGCTTCATTGTTAAAAAGTGTTCTGGCTCTTTGGTTAAAGTAGAGGTGGAGAACCTCACACCTCAAGGTAAAATATGGTCCCTGCTAGATTTTATTTGGCCCCTTTCCAGTGGGGGGGGAGGGGGAGGCTAAATGGTGCATGGGTAGGGGCACACACACATCTCTGACTCGTTTGAATCCCTCCCCATTCACCCCACATGGGTGGATGGTCTGCAGCCATCCCACTCAGCACACATGGACCCCCTTCCCCAGCCATGCTCATTATAAAATGGCCTATGTAACTCTTGGAGCTTGTACTAATTTTTAAAATGGCCCCCAAGTGGGAAAAGGTTTCTCACCCTTGGTCTAAAGCATGTAATGCATATGCTTAGCATCTTTAGTAGCAAAGTCAATGGGTGGTTTTAGAGAAGCGCCTCCCCACCCATCATGCATGTTGCAGGGCCACACTGGTGCTCTACACAGCCCTGCAACATGCATGATGGGTGGGGAGGCACTTGTCTAAAAATACCCAGTGAGCTTATCCCTCTGCTTTTAAAGTAAATTATGGCAAGTTTCTTTTAAAGATGCCACCTATTCCTTCCCTTATCCTCTAGATCTCTATCCTTTCCCCATCATCCTGAGCACACTCTTTAAGCACCTCTGCCCTCAACTCTTATGCATCCTGCACAGAGCTTGCATTAATTTTCATAGTGGCTGTTAAGAGGGAAAAGGTTCTCCACCCCTGGATTACATGCAAGGGGACAGTCCCTCAAAAAGTATCAAGAAGGGTTTATAAGAATAGTTGGAAGAAGGTGTGGCTTCCTGTTCCCCATTAGGTTAATAGGGAGGAGACAGTGGTTGATTTCAGCACTACCCTGCACTCTCCACTACACCTCCTCCCCTCATCCCTACCCAGTACCCAGAGCTGATGGTTGTAACTAGCAACACCTCTCCTAAACACTCCTCCCTACCCTTGCCTGAGACCAGGAGATCCTCTTCCAAGCATACAAATTCTCCATCTACGGCATCTCAACCATCCTTTTCCTCACTAAGGGGTTGGCTCTAGCAATAGGGTCTCTGAGCCAATCACACAGAGGATATCCACCCCACAGTTTGGACTTCCTAGATAGTGGACAAACTGCACTCAGCTCCAGGTCCTGTGGAGGGGGAAGGGACCTGTGAACAACCTACCCTGCTCTCATGTAAGCTTCTGTGGACAGATGAGAAGGAAGGAAGTTGCCCAAAAGAACTGATCTCTGTAGGGCAGAGGTAGGGATCCTTTTCTCTCCCAGTGGCCACTTTGAAAGTTAGTACAAGTTCAGAGGGTCGCATAGAAGTTTGGCTTGAGGGTGTTTAAGTGGCGTGCTCAGGAAGAGGAGGGTTGAGATCATGGACGTGTGCCATGGATCTGTCCCCTATCATGCATGCCCTCATCTCTGCTCCCTTACTGTGAACTCAGTCTTTCAGTACTTGTAGACAGGAACTGGATCCAAAGGCCGGATCCAGGAACTGGATAGGGGCCCAAAACTATCAGTGGACTACATTCATCCCCTGGGTACTCTCTGGATTCCCTGTTGCCTTGTGAGGCAGAAGAGATTTGGCCAACTTTGTTAGCATCTGATATGCCCTGTAGTAAGAGCTGGTATCCTCTAGAGCAGGGTGGGTCTGGCTGTACTCCTAATGAAGCGTCCAGCTGACAGATTCCAAGGGCTCATTCCGATGTCTCCATGTGGTTAGCACCTGCTAAAGAAAAGCATTAGTCGAGTTGTGTGATGGCCACATTGCTGCCAAAGATGCTGGCCAGAGTTTTCTGCTGGACATCTATTGCCCTTGGTTTGTCTGTCTTTAAATCCTTCACTCACCACAGTACACTGCCAGATGTGGCATTTGCACCCTTTCTCTTGCATTAATTCAGATGCCTTCTAGCACACATCATTGTTGTGACGATGGGTGGGCAGCAACCTTTCCCAAACATTCAAAAAGCAGAGTCTTTGGATGGATGCAGATAGAGCTATGTAGCTAATGGTGCTGAATGGGATGTTTATCTGTGACTGCAGGAGCTCACTGAAATTGCTTGGTTAGTATCAGAGCTGGAAAGGCAATCTTGGATCCTGCATGGAGTTTAAGGGGGGAAAGGCGGCATTTGGTCTTAGAGCCCAGAGACAGAAAAAGCAGGCAGATGTGGCCAGAAAGCCTCCGGGAATTAACTTTGTGACCATTCTGTGTCACTTCCCTTTGGTTTCTTTGGAGAGTGCTCAGCCACCAACGTTACCCCAAGTCAAGATCATTCATACAAACATGCCTGGATCAGATTCAGGGGCACTTGAGGTAGGGGATGTTTCTTCCATATTGCTGGAGGTTTTGATTTCCCACGGAAAATCCTCTGGAGGCCACATTATTTTGGTGTTGGCACAGCCTCTGTATTATTGCCACCCTCGTTCAGTTTCAGGTACTAAATTCTCTCCAGTTCCAACCCTCTCTTCACCCTTCACCTCCTTTCAGTGCTGAGGGCAAGGACTGTATCCATGGGCCAGAGCCAGGAAATTGAAAGGGGCATATAAAAAGCAGTCATGGGTGGCAGGTTCCCCACCCCTTTCCAAGCAATTTTTTGTGATCCAAGCTAAGCTGTCTCGTGTGCACCGCCAGGGAGGCACTAGGACCCAGGAAGCAAAGCGGAGCGGGGGCAGGCACACCTGCTTCCACACATCAGCCCAAACCGTCAGAGCAACGAGCAGCCGGGGAGGGCTCGCTCAGCCCCTGCGGGGTCGCTGCCCTGTGGCTGGGCACTGAGGGGGTAGGGCAAGCGCTGATTCCCGTAGCAGAAAGACGGCTAGTTCCGCTCCCCGTTCTGGAGAGTCTCCTGCCTTGGAAAGGAGTTTATTCCCGTGGTCGATGCCAGCTACCGCGTGGTGCCTGCTCAGTGCCCCGGGACGGTGAGTGGAGACACCCCTTGCTGCCAGAAGCTCCTCCCCAGGGTGCCTGCAGCAAACCGGGCCCATGCTAATTCCTTGTTTTCCTCCCTTCTCTTTAGAATTCGTCCAGACCCCCAGCCCTTCTGCCCGGGGAGACTGCCACACACACTGCCATGGAGAGTACATTATTGGGATTAGTCAAGCCCGTGAACTGGGACAGCACTGCACGCATCCCTGTAGACTGGAGATAGCCACCCAATTGCTCAGGCACAGCTCTTAGCTTCGCCTGCCAGCAAACTACTCCTGCAAGTTCCTCACTCTGGGTCTGTCCCCCTGTCAGCCTACACTGGACCCACTCCTAGCTGCTGTGCCCGGATCTGGCCTGCTGTGAAACTTCCCTGGGCTGGCTTAGTCCATTCATGCCACTTCATCACAACACTGGATTAACCTTGCTTTGAAACTGGATCTGCCCTTCCACAGAGGTTTCCTGTTCTGGATTTATCCCTATGCTGAACGTGGCTCTCTGTTCCACACCAGCTCTGGCTGTGCTTGACTGAAGGAGATACAAATTAATCTATTGAATATATAGGGGAAGCTTGGCAGGACCTGTTCTGAGCTCTCTGGACTGTCTTTGTTAGCAGCAGATTGTAGTGATGAGCGATTGCCAAGATGCTCACCTGGGCAGGATCTTTCCTCTATGAAGGGTGGAACAGGTCTGACTTTGAGCTGGATGCAAGGGAGTTTTACAGCCGGTGGTAGCTTGACTGACTTAAGGGACTCTCCACAATTGGGAGCTAGATTTTTGACTCTGGTTTCTCTTCCAGGCTGCAGAGAGAGAGAGAGAGAGAGAGAGAGAGAGAGCACCCCAGAGGGTGATGGCTCTAGGCCTCAGGTTCTGACCACTTAACTCATTGCTGTGTTAACCACCGTGTTGTTCAGTAGGGGACAACTGCCCTGAAGCTGGTGAAACTGGAGGGGTCAGGGTTCCAAGGATGGACAGAGTGTGCGAGGGTCCCATTGGGGAATGCCCAGAGCAGTCCTCCCCCGAGCTGCAAGTAGAGGCACCCCTGATAAAGGTGAAGCCACCATTCAGCATTCTCTTCAGCACGCTGCTGTATTGCGGTGAGTGTGTGGCCGCTGGGGTAGTGTGCTTTGCCTACAACCGCTCCAGTGACCACTTCTGGCTGGCGCTGACCATTCTCTTTATGCTGATCCCATCTGTCATGGTCCAGCTAACTCTCATCTTTGTCCACCGGGATCTGACCAGTGACAAACCACTGGTGCTCTTCATGCATCTGTTGCAGCTAGGCCCTGTTATCAGGTGAGTGGCACTAGCACAGAGGGTCCAGGGACTGATGTGCTGCTCTCCCCAGCCCTGGGCCAGTCAAGCTTTCATGATGTTCTTATGTAGAGCTCTAAGAGTCCTAAATACTGTGGTCACCCAAGGCCCTACTGGGGAGTGGAACTGAAGGAGCACTTGTTTGTGACAGACCATGTTGGGGCAGGGAGCTTCTATCTCAGCACATTCCTGTGGGGGTGGCATGGGAGCCCTGGCTGTGGGGAGGGTGTCCATCTGTGCCAATCCCTGTGGGATGAGGTGCGGGGGCAGTGGCTGTGGGTGAATCTTTAGACATTTCTTTGTTGTACACGCTTATTGTGGGTCAGGGTCTCAGTGACTTGTGTCTGTTCATTGTTAAGCAGGAACTGCAGGCTATCTCCTCTCTGCCATACAGGTCAGAGTAGTTATAAAAGGCTGAGCAAACAACCTGGTTCAGGCTCTGAGTCAACCTGAATACAAAGAGCTGACTAATTTTAGCCAACCTGTGCCCATCCAGACACTTCATTTCCCCTGAACTCTGTTGTGCCTGCTGTTTGCTCCATGTCCCTCTGTTACGCAGCAACAGATTTGGAAGGAGAATAACTCCTTGGAGAGCTATTCTCAATTGCTGCTCTCCTATGTACCGTAACCCTCCTGAAATAAGCCACAGAGGCTTTCTACCCAGCCCTCTTCTCTTTGGTAACCACCACCTCTCCCCAGAGAGACAGGTCCCACTGGCCCAACCTGAGAGGCATCTGCCCTCCACCTCTTCATCTTACCCTATCCCATCTTTCTCCCAGGCGCTGCCCTCTGACTGGTCTCTGTGCAGCTATCAGGAGGGAGTGAACATAGCTCCAGTTCTATTCTGAGCACCCAGGCTCTAACAAAGAGGCCTTTCAGATAGTTCTTATTGGTAGGCAGTGCTTTCCTTTCCCTGGAAGTTGCATGGGACCTTTAAAGAGACAGGGAATCTATGTACATGGCACATAGGTGAAAGTGTGGCGTGGGGAAAGAGTGGGACTACGGAGAACCTAGCTAGGAATCCCACCTGAGATCAGCAGAAAGGATGCTGGAGCCTCTAACAGAAGGGTGATGGCAGCTTATGGGGCAGGGAAGATGTTTAACTGAGGGAGAGTTGGAAGACAAGACACCCAGGCTGCTGTAGCCCAAGCCTGAGGTGGAGGGAAGCTGTCTCATTAGAGAATGACATAATGCCTCCTTCAGGGCAGAGCACTCCCTTACCTCATCTGGGGGGCCTGGGCCCTTTCCACCCTTAGCAGGGCCAACTCTCACATGCTGCATCAGAGAGCTAGTAGAAAATTTAAAGCCAGCTTTCACTTGAGTTGGGGAACAGGGCAAGAACATCTTTGCAAGGGTAAAAGCCATGGCCTCTCAGACTTTGCCCTGGGTCAGATGCATCCTATGGATGCTCTTGGGAAGTGGACAGGCAAGATGGTACCGTGTGCCTCACTGGCAAATAAACAGTTGGCTGTGAGGCCCCCACTTAACTTACCCCTCCCCCAATTAGAGCTGCTGCTAACGATGCATTCACTCTCACAGGAGACAGTGAGCAGAAAGGTTCCGAGGTTTCCTTTCATTTATTTATTTATTTATTTTATTTATATATTTTCTAGATTTCTATACCGCCCCATCCTGCCATGCAGCTCGGATGGGGTGGTATTAGCTCCCCTTGCAGTGCTGTGACATCACCCCAGGCCCCCTCATGGGCCATCTGATCCAGCCAGGTAACAGAGTTTCCTGGCTCCCTATTTTCAAATCCCATTGTCCATTTGAACAGTGGTGTAACTCATAGCACTTGAACCACCAGTAGCACTGCTCCAATCTTACACTTAAAGCCAGAAAAGTTCCTGCCATACAACGTCTATCCAAATGATGGCATGCAGTAGGACTACTGTACAATGGATCAACTAACCCCAATTTAGTTGAGTGGCAAAGGGCCTGAAAGGGCATCCTTGCCTTAGGATAAGTACCTGCAGGATTTTGCCCATTACACTGCTCATCCCCAAGTTCAAAGACCGCACCAACTTTGCAGGAAGCCCTCCTTTCCAGCTCTTCGTGCCTCCTAGAAGCTTCTTTTGGTGTGTGCCAGCGTGCAGCTTCTCCTTCAACCTTAGGAGTGTCTTCCTTTATTTCCCTCAGGTGCTTTATGGTCCTCTGAGCTACCCTAACAATTTCTTCTCAAGGGCTCTTTTCTCTATGAGCTTAATTCCTTTATAGGCTTGACTGTTGCAGCTATCTCATTACCCCTCTCATTAGGTCCCAGGTGCTGGTGGCTGGGGTGTTGTCTAGCTCCTGCGATAACATATCTGCAGCATCCTGCCACAGGGCGACAGTGATTTGTGGATCACAGCCTTGGAATGTCTGAAATGCCTTTTGGTAGGCCTGTGGCACCTGGCTGTTGTAGGAGGAAAATGGTGTGTGTTTTTGAGGTTTCTATCCATATAAACCCTCTCTTCTCAAATGAAACCCTTAATTCTAAACAGAACAGAGCTATCCCTGCTGTTAGCAAGACCCCTCACAAATCACCTCAGTATCACTTAAGTGCTGGCTGAACCTTGTTTTCTTAGAGTTTGGAAGAACACATAAGCCAAAGAAGGAAGAGGTTTGTCCTAGTAGTAATTCCAGTTAGTTTTAAAACTTGCAATTTCATTTGCTGCCTTGATTGACCTAATAAAGTTCGTATAGCTGCAGTCCTTTAAGGTCTAAAATGTCTAATTCTGAGCAGAAGCCCAACCCATCTAGGCATCTGTTCTGTTTGGCAATTGCTGACTCTGAGGGATTGTTGGGACAGCTTATTACTGCCACTCCCACCTCTGCCCTACCCTTGAAGCGTGAGTCTGGGGTTCATTCACACAACAACCCACTCACAGCAGGGAAGGGAACATGAAGCACAGTCCATACTACCTTCCCTAGTCACCACCAGATTGCGGGAAGGCCATTTGTGATCTGAAGAGTCCTCATAAGGGTTGTCTTCAAAATGGGACTGGCCAGCTCTGGGATTTCACATGCAAAAAACCACCCTTGTATTCAGATATGGACCCCCTAGGGTGCTGTCAAGTCCAAGGATGACACTTTAGCCACTACTGTGGCTAAGCTGCATTGACTCTGAATTAACAGGCCTCTTCATGCAAACAGTCCTCACCTGTTCTAATGGAGAGTGACAGCAAAGACCTGGCTGAGGGGAGGCTCTGGAGTCTATGGTAGGTAGGCACTTGGTGGGTATGGACAGACACCTGCTATGCTGCAGGAGCGGTCTTGCCACTAGGATTCCAAGGAGCACCACAACACTCTTACTTCATTTCCAGACACTGAAGCATTGTGTGTTCCTGGGGAATGTATTTTGTGCCCTCTCCTCCATTGAGCAAGTGGAGAGGGTGTTGCATGGTGTCCTTGCCATGTGTCCTTTACCCTCCAAGTGCCTGAGGGGACCAGCAGCACCCTCGGTGGAAGAAGGCCATGCACTCTCATGGCCTTGACACAAGATGTGAGTATAGGGATGCCAGTGGTGACTATGCTTGCAAGCCAGAGAGGGGGAGGGGAGGAGAGGCTGTTGCCAGCAAGGAACCAAGTCTTCAAGGGGAATGATGTGTTCTCTAGCAAGAGCAGAGGCTGCACTCTGATGGACTGCTTTCCCCTGCAGATGTGTGGAGGCCCTAGTAGTTTACTGCCAGACAGGGAAGAAGGAGGAGCCGTACGTCACCATCACTCGCAAGAAGAAGCTCCACAATGGTTACGAGGTGGAGATGGAGCGGGAGATGGGGCACAGTATGCGCAGGCTGGTCACACACCGCAATGCTTTCAAGCGCATGGCAGTCATCCAGGCCTTCCTGGGCTCCACGCCGCAGCTCACTCTGCAGCTCTACGTCAGTGTCGTTGAGCAGTACATCCCCACCGACCGAGGTAACGGGGCGAGTGGCTCGTGGGCCTCGGATGGGGCATGAGGGGGCTATGCAAGCTGGAAGTCTTGAGTGCTGCTTTAATACTACAGTCCGCAAGTCTCATGAGGACAGGCCCACACAACTCAGCATCAAGGGATCTGCCCTCCAAGGTCCTGTTTCCTGCCAATCAGCAAGCAGCAGTAGCCCCTCCCCTGTATTGTAAGTGCCAGCCCAGACCATGCAGCACGGGCAGGCTGCAGTTCTTCTTTACTCCCTATCAGTAGGAGCATTCTCCCCTCTTCCCCATCTGCATTGCAAGCCTTGGGAAGGGACAGTGGCATATTTTTTCCCCTATGGTGGCAAAACATCAATGACTGACCCTACATGAGATCAGGCTCTACAGAAGGGGAAGGGAACCTCTTCCCTCCCATGGGCTACTTTGAAAATTAGTTTAAGCCCCATGAGACAGGAGTTGTGTGTGCAGCCACAGGAGGTTTTAACAGCAGCCCCTCAGGATACCAAGTGGCCAGCCCTCAATCAGGCAATGCCAAGATCATCACTGGGTACAAGGTAGCCTCCATGGTCCCAGAAGGGGAAGGGGGCACTGGCTAACAGCCAGGGTGAGGCCCCTGCAAACCCACAAGGGTTTGTCAGAGAACACAGGTAAGAAACTAACTCAGAAGTAGGGGAAATAGGCACAGGGGGAGAAGGGGACAAGCCACACAAAGCTTCTGCTTTGGAAAAGGGCACACCTAGGACGGGAAGGGAGACAGCACTGGGAAAGAAGGTAGAGCACACACAGGGGCTAAGGGGAGAAACACTGAGCAGGAGAAGTGCAACTCACAGGACCTGGAAGAAAACACTACCAGGAAAAGGATTGCAACCCACACCAGGGGTTAAAGGAGACAACACTAAACAGGAGGAATAACAAAGGATCTGGGAGGGGGCAATACTGGAAGGGGGAGAGGGGAGGTAGCAGCACATACAGGGCCCAGGTGGGCAGACACTGAGTAGGAGGAGTACAACACACATGCAGGGGTGAAAGAAGCCAGACATTACACCAGTGAAGGACAACACACAGGATCCAGAGGGAGGCAATACTATAGTGGAGGATTGCGACACCACCACCCTAAAGGCCCAGATGGACACAACAGGACAACTCAGAACTAGGCAAGTATAGGGAAACCTCAAACACCAAGGGGGAAATAAGGACAGACACAGAGAGTTAGTAAGGGGAACTGCGTCAGAGCCAGGGGAGGATTTATGACCACGGAAGCACCTAGTAAGAAAGAGGCTGCTTTCAGAAGCTACAGGGGAGGGGCAGGAAGGTTCGCAGTTGCCGCTGCACAGCACTCCAGTAGTGAGAATTAGCACCCGTCGGGATGCACGAATCCCCTTTTAGGGCTTGAGAACACTCTCGCATGACCAGGTCCCCAAATGTAGCCTTTACAAGGGCAGGTGTTCTCATGTGCTAAAAGGAGACTAGTGCATTCTGATGGGCAGTAATCCTCACAATTAGAGAGCCACAATGGCGATTCAAAAGTTCCTACCCTTCCTCTGTAGTGTCTGAAAGCAGCCAGATACCCAAGCTTGAAAGGCTGCAAGGGAAATATTCCACAGAGTTTACAGATCAAGAACTATGACCATAATAACAAGAGGTAGACTAAGGAAACAGGGAAAGGGGAGCACTGAAAGAAACAGGCTTATATGAGACACGGCAACAACAGCAATACAATCTGGGAGTTACCAAACAAAAGCTGGGTAAACACACAGTACAGGAGCTGGAACATTGAAGGAAACAGATGTTATGTCTGCTCCTTGCTGCTCCAGCTTTCTTTAAGTATAGCTGGAAGCCAATCAGCAAGCTGGGTGGGCGTGGCCGCTAGTATGGTGGGGAGGGAGGGAAATATACGAAAACCTTCACCTGAGATCAACCAGGCAGTAGTGCAGGGGCAAAAGACTAGCCCCATCCAAGCTGGGGTTTGAGACCCAACCCTGACGGACTGTAGGGATGTGCAAGACCTGCTCAGCATGGGGGAAGGAGAGGTGTCCAGATCATGGATCTATACTATAGATCCATTTGCTAACTTCCCCTGAGCTCACTCTTTCATTGTTTGAGGGTAGGGGCAGGGTGTTTGGTTTCGGATATCTGTAATGGGCAGTTATGGATAAATCCAAACTGCAACAGTGGGCAACATGCCTGCTGCAGTTTATTTAAATAAAAAACACACAACTGCACATGCTCGAAATTGTTACCGGACCATTCTGTGCATGTGCGGTCTTTTCCAAAATGGCAGCAGCAGTGACATTGCTGCCATTTTGGAAAAGGGCAGCCACCATTGTGGTTTGACTTACATTTAAAAATAACTGTGCATATGCATAGCTTATGCACATCCTTTTCCAAAATGACAGTGGCAGGGTCACCATCATTTTGGAAAAGGGCAGCCAATCCGCACATGCGCAGATTGCCCTTTCCCAAAATGACAGCTGCTAAAGAGAGGAGGCGGTGGGCACCGTCTGTACGGCCTGCATCTTAAGGTGTTTTTAGACAAGGGCCTCCCCACCCATCATGCATGCTGCAGGGCTGCATTGACGCCCTATGCAGTCCTGCATCATGCATGATGGGTACGTAATGGGTAGGGAGGCACTTGTCTAAAAACACCGTTAGCTTTGAAATCTGCTCAAGTTGCCTGAAAAGGTTGGAAAGTCTGTTTGATTCTTTCGTTTGGGATTTTCCCTAGAGTAGACCCAAGAGTGGCCTAGAGCTAGGGCTGCCACCATCCAGGTTTCATCTGGCGTCTCTGGACTCTGGGTGAAACCCTGATTTTTCCATGGTACTTGGATTACCTGGAGCTTCAGGGAGGGAGTCATGGAGAGCAGGGCCATATCAGAAAAGGATGGAGCAAAAAGGCTCTCCTGCCTCTTGACATGGCCCCATCTCCTTTGAAGCATTGTGACATCACCAGGAGGTCTGGGACAAGAGAAGTCTCTTTACCTGTCCGTTTAAAGCATGCCTCCTTTGGGTGAAAACCTAAGGGGAGATGACAACCCTAATTAGAGCCCACTTTCTCTATTGGCCCATGAAACAAGATTCTTAACACTAAACAGATGAACAATCCCATTAACTTCAGTAGGGCTATTTGAGTGCTTAAATTTAGTAAGGACTGGGATTTGGGAGATCTTGGGTCTGTTCCTGGCTCTTCCACAGACTGTTTTTGTAACCTTGGGCAAGTCACTTAAGTCTTTCCCATGCCCCAGTTACCCATCTGTAATGGAGAAAACTACTGCCTTCTTTATGGGGGTAACATCTATTAGTAGTAGAGGTGGGTGCTCTGCTGCTGAGGGCTGTATAAGCAGACAGACTGGCTATCTCTCCTGAGCCTTATAAGCATGTACATCTCTGTTCTTGTAGTTATCTCCTTTCTCCCCCCCCTCGGGAAGCTGTGTCTAGTCCAGATTGAATTCTCCTTACTGTTACATGGCTTTTTAAAAATTCCATTTCAAAGACTCTTTGATTGTTATTTCAGCTTGTCCATGAAGCCTAATTTTGCTGGCACAGATATGACCTTGATAATAGCTTATCTAGAGCCTCCTGAAAATGTAGCCAAAGCTGCTTAAACTAAGTGAAGTCCCATTATGAGGTATCCTCCATGACAGCACAGCTTAATGCCCCAATCCTGAAAACACATAGTCTGTGAGTAACTACACATATTTATTATTTTTGATTTATATCCCGCCCTATCCCTGAAGGCTCTGGGCAGGTCACAACAATATTAGAACACTAAAAAGTGTGTATATAATAAATAATCAAAAAATCCCAACCTAGGGATCCCCGCCAAACCCATACTTGTTCTTCTCACAAAGGGTTGTGGTTAATCCCTCTCCCCCTACAATACAGTTTAAAAAAACCTAAATATAAACATAATCTTGTAAACTCCCATCCCATCTCTTACAACAACTAAACAAACCCCATTCCCTTCACCTACTCCTTGCCTCCCACCTGCGGGGAGTTCCCTCCCCCATCCATCCGCATACTCATTGGCACTATGCATGTGGGTAAGGTTCCTAAATGTCTACGTATCTGCAGGCTTGGAGCTACTGACTCTCAAATTTAAAGGGACAAAGTAGAGATTACATAGAATATTGTTTTAAAAATAAAGCATGGGAACGGAGATCTTGCAAATCTTTTCTGAAGCCAAGATTTGGAGTAGAGTTTGTCTTCACTGGAACAACCCTCCTCCTCCTCTGCCCTGAGTATTTAGTGTTGCACACCCTTGTGATTTTATCACAGTCTTGTGACATTGGCTCTTATGTTAATGCCTCAGCTCTTATGTGAGAATCTGGCTTTCGGTTTTAAAGAAGCTAGTTTTTAACCCTCACGTTGGTAGATAAAACTTGACATTGGGTGAAAACAGACATGACGCTAACCACCCTTTAACCACCCTTGGTGGTTATTTATGCATGTTTCAGGGCTGCATAGGGCACCAATACAGCCCTGCAACATGCATAAATAACCACCAAGGGTGGTTAAAGGGTGGTTAGCGTCATGTCTGTTTTCACCCATAGTGATCCAAGAGTAACGTAATTAAGGGCTCAAATAGCAGGAGGCAAATAAAAAAAAACTTTCAGTAAATAAATAAACAATCTTCTGATTGTAGACCCATCTCAGTATTTTG
Source organism: Sphenodon punctatus (assembly GCA_003113815.1). Taxonomy (NCBI): domain Eukaryota; kingdom Metazoa; phylum Chordata; class Lepidosauria; order Sphenodontia; family Sphenodontidae; genus Sphenodon; species Sphenodon punctatus. Next base: position 313,423 of record QEPC01000097.1, read on the forward strand.
AATACATGGATTTAGTACTGAAAGCCAAACACAACAGCACTTGTGATCTAAAACAGGAAATGGGCTAGAAACAGGAGTGAAACGAATGTAATCCAATGGTATAAATGAGGAAAGGCAGTTTGTTAGAATCTGAAAGCATATATATTGTTAGCCCAAAACAACAAGCATTGTAGTCAGCAACTTGGTCTTTCAGCAGATTACAACATCCTGAGAGTGTTACAGCAGTGAGCAGAATGAGAGTGAGTTTGTGACCTACTCTGAGTTAATCTTGTCAACAGAATGATTTACATGAAGAAATCGAGAGAGAGAGAGCGTGCCTGCCATGTTGGTCTGAAATGTAAGAGAGGGAGACAAAGTAGTTCAGATGATCTCTTTTATTAGACCAACTTCTGTTGGTGAGAATATGCAAGCTTTTGGGCCGCCCAGGGCCCTTTCCTCAGGCATGCAGTGTTAGAAGTAGACGGACTGAGCAAGTGCCGTAAATAGATTGAGCAATCCTGTATTTGCTCAGTCTGTCTAGTTCTGGCTTGTTACATGCCTGAGGAAGGGCCTTCTGTGGCCCGAAAGCTTGCATATTCTCACCAACAGAAATTGGTCCAATAAAAGAGATCATCGGAACTACTTTGTCTTGCATTAAGAAAGTAATTAACCATTTTTAGTTTCAGGTAAGATAATGACTTAACTGTTGTGTTAGCCCATTGGTTGCAAAACTTTTAATTTTTATTATTATGAATCATATAGTGTTAGCAATGTGCCTGTTGCTGAACAGTTGATTATAGAGACAGGTCACTGCCCCCAGGGGCTTACAGTCTAGAGTTTTTGCCTGTGTGACAGTAAAGCCATGCAAAGTAGATTAACTGTCAGTTGGGATCACAGCCCCATCTGTAGACAGTGTGACCCCACTTGGAGTCCTGACCTACAGTTTGGGAACCTCTGTATCAACCTTCAGATCACAAACATGCACTATCAAGCAGGGCATAAATCAGAAGTTTGCTGTTGGCTGTGCATGGACAGTTCCACAGACAGGCCTGTTACTGCAGACATGCACACTCAAGCCTGTTCTCTGCTGGAGTAACCAGGCAAAGATCCATTGACTTCAGCGCCAGTCCACAACAGCTGAAAATCTGGCCCAGAGACTTCAATTGGGTTACTTTGATGAGTAAGGAGTTAATGTACTTGCAGGGCCTGACTGATGTTTTGTAAGGAGAACTGGGTAGGAAATGGAGATCTTGTAGGTATAGCACAGGGAGACTAAATCCTAAAAACCACCTACTCTAGAGGAGCCCCATTGAAGGCCACTGCTCTGGAATAAGTGGTTTGAAGCTTGCAGCACTAGTTTCTCTGTCTGTCTATGGCACAGACATCCTGTCTGGCTCAGATCAAGCTAGTTAACCTGTGACTCAGTTTCTCCAGCTGCAATATTATACCCCTCCCTCCTGGGGGTATGATGCAGCAGAAGTAATTACTGTTTTCAAAGCTCTGGGAGATGCTTTAGAAGCATGAAGTAATGATATTGTGTCTAATTTACTTAGATCTGAACCTACTTACTCCTCTTAAAGTCAGCATTGTCCCTGAAAGTGAGATCAGGTGCTTACTTGGCAAATCCATGTAAACCAAATCCTGTGTGGAGCTTCTGTGTATAACCAAGTCAATCTCTCTTTCCACCTGATAACACGGGTGTGGCATTATCACTAGTTTACAGAAATGTTTCCTAGGTAAGAAAGCAGGGAGTTCAGTTGCTACATACACCAATCTTTCTTTAAATTGCCACCCAAGAAAAAATGGAAGAACTGCACCCTGTTCTCTCTCGCAGTTCAGCAGTGCAAAGGATTCTAGGTGGCATCTGGTGCTCAGGCCTTGCCAGGATGTAAAAGGTGCTAATTGCAAAGTATCCTTTATTCCATAGGGTTCTTTCTTTAGCCCAGCCCCTATTACACAGTCACTTTAACTGTGGCTCCTAAACTGTATTCTGTGCTGGGTCCCTGTGCAAAATGGTTGTGTGGGCCTGCTTGACAGAAAAAGGAAAATTTACTGTGATGAATGTTTGATGCTCAGTTAAACATAACATCCCCTTTAGGGTTGGGGTTCCCTGCGTTGCAGGCCCGTATGTCAGTTCTAGTTTATTCATGCCCTCCGCCACCACTCCCGCAGTGGGTCCTTCACAAGCCAGGGCTTCTGTGTTTGAGGCCCTGTGGGCCTTTATTTTGCACCAGTGTGTCTCACACTCGTGTTGCCATTTAAAGTTGATTCCTGGCCCCCATTCATTAGGAGCTTCTGTGTGGTTGCACAATCTTCACTATTCTAGATTTGGCTCTGCGTTTTTGGTGGCTTGGAACCAGCTTGCTGGAAGAGCTGGCTAGCTAAACAACGCTGCTTCCTCTGGCATCAAAAACAGCTTGGCAGAGAAACTGCTGACAGGTAGAGTCACCCAACGCACCACTTGTTTGCACTGAGTGACAGAATGGGAGAGCACGCTGCTGAAATTCTCTTTCATCATTTATTCCATGTGCTGTTTCTACGGAAGCCTCCACTGCTGCTACTGTCACAGGAATGCAAGGCGGTGACAAATGGGAGGGGAGGGCGATGTGACCTGTGCTGTGAAAGCTTTGCAGCCCTGAAACAAATTGCACAGTGTGTTAGAGTGCAGGTAGCTAGGTTTTACATAAAGGGGGCTTATCTATGCTTCAGCTGCGGAGCTACTGCTCTGTGGCCAAAATACACTTCCATCCTGGTCACTGGTCTGGTCTTCCTGTGCCAGCCCCAGTGCAGGTCTCCCCCAGTGCAGCTGTGGGAGGAGTGGTACTGCCAGATGTTCTGCCCTGCCCTTGCTACCAGCAGGAGCACATAGGAAAACACCTGTAAGTACAGGTACAGACTGCATTAGAGCTGTGCTTGTGGACAGTGTCTGATGACTGAGAGTTGATATTGGAGAGAGAGAAGGGCAAGGAATGCAACTTCCTTGGGTTCTTTACCACCCACATTAGCATGATATATGGTGGGTTTGTTTAGGATCCCCATCCTGCTCTCACTTACACCTGTACTGCCCCTTAGGCAAGCCTCATTCACCTCTAGCAGTGTAAAGTCTGCTCCCTGCCTTGGGCCTGCTCACTCCCAGACTCGGTCAGACTCCACGTCTAGGATCTCTTTGCTGGAGGGGCTAGGAGTTGTAACCTCGTGGGATTAGCTGCAGAAGTATGCACAAGGGACCACAGGTGGGGGCATATTAGCCTCGGCGAACACTCATCCCACACAAGGGGAAATGGTGCATTCTCAGCTATGCAGGTGTGAGGTTCAGATGGCTGCATCTATATTATTAATCATTTATATAGTGATTTGTATTGTTCAGAGTGCTTTACAATCCTTATCTAGCTCACCCTCACAACAAACCTGGGGGGTAGGTCATTATTATTCCTATTTTATGGATGGGGGATCTGAGGCTGATAGATGGTGACTTGCCCAAGTTCATGGCTAAGATGTCCCAAGTCCAGCACCTTATCCATTGGGCTACACTGGCTCTACAGAGAGAAGAGAAAGAAGCAGGCTAGGCCCAAGAGACACAATGTCTGTACTTCCCTCATGTCTCAGCTAGCACATTCCTTTCCCATTTGGCATTTGTTGCTATATGGCCTGTCTCAGGCCTCTTCAGCACTTGTCCTTCCCTGACACCCACAGCAGCCCCGCTAACACTTGCCATGAGCTGTCTCCCCTGTCACCCATTCAGAGTCTCTGCTCAGGCATCTTCCCTTCTGAATGTCTCCTCCAAGCACAGAGGTAACAACAGCTCAAAGGGTGTGGGTGAGGAGGAGGGATAGGCCTGACCTCCCAAAACAGTATTCGCTCTGCCCACGTGGCCAGCTTCCAAGAAGCAGAGCATGGACCAGCCCCCCACAGCAACAGTATGGTCACCATTACAGGTGACGTGGGAAATTAAGGAGGATGTTGCTTCATGTCCTCCGTTGTTTTCCCTTCGTAGGGCACCCTGGGATCCCAGCCCCTGCTCCCCCATGAGCTTTGTGTGTTTCAGGCAGTTTCTATTCTGTTAAGGGGATGGAGGGAGAAGCACTGGGTTGTGCAGGGGCCTAGCTCGGCTGGAATGGGCCCAGGTGAAAGAAATGGACTTGTCCTCCTCATCACCATCTTTGCCTGTTTCCCACCCCTTCCCCTCCTCACAAACACCTCACATAGACCTCCCCCAGACTGCCTGTCCACACATCCTCCGTGCTCCCACACAGACCCCCCTCCCCCACATAGCCACCCCCACCGCTCACTCTGACCACCTCCTGTCCTTACAGCACTGTGGTGCCTCTCCTCCGCTTGCTACGCCTGAACCCTGCAGGATGCACTGCCTGCCTCATGCCACTGCTCCCGGTGCTTGCTCCATCCCGCGTGCTGAAAGCCTGCAGTGCATGGGGCACTTCTGCTCAGGCGCCGCATGCAGTATTGCCAACCTTCCCCTTTTAGATCAGGAGGCCTATGAAAAATACATGTTGCAGGGCTGCACTGGTTCCAATGTAGACCTGCAACATGTATTTTTCATAACCTGATTTAAAGGGGAGGGTTGGCAGTACTGCTCTGTGCTGCAACCGGACAGGAGAGATCATTTGTCTGCCCTCCCTGCCCCCAGCTTGGGCCCTGGGACAAAATGTCTCTCCTGTCCCTATGGCAGCAATGCTAGTGGGGTTGTACACTTTGTAACCTAATGTGCCCAACTGTGCCCCCTCATTCTTCCCTCCCCACACAGCAGTCCTGATGGGCATCTGCCTGGCATCGGTCACCTACGGGGCCCTGGTCTGCAACGTCCTGGCCATTCAGCTCAAGTATGACGACTATAAGATCAAGCTGAAGCCACTGGCCTTCATCTGCATCATACTGTGGCGTGGCCTGGAGATCTCCACCCGCATCACTGTCCTAGTGCTCTTCAGCAGCGTCTTCAAGCACTATGTGGTGCCCATCCTCCTGGCCAACCTCCTGGTGCACTTCTTCCTGCCCTGGGTTCAGTTCTGGCGGAGTGGTGCCCAGCTACCTGACAACGTGGAGAAGAACTTCAGCCGGGTGGGCACGGTGGCTGTGCTCTGCTCTGTCAGCTTGCTCTACGCTGGCATCAACATCTTCTGCTGGTCGGCTGTGCAACTGAAGCTGGACGACCGGGACTTGATTGACAAGGCACAGAACTGGGTGCGCCTCGGTGTGTATTATACAGTGCGGGGGGCAGAGAATAGCTTCCTTGTTGTCCTCTGGTATGTCTTCAAGACAGATGTTTTTGAGTACCTCTGCACCCCGACACTGGTACTGAAACTCATTGTGGGCTACTGCATGGCCATTGGCTTCATGCTCTTATTCCTCCAGTACCTGCACCCTTGCCGGCAGCTCTTCAGGCACAATGTTGCTGACTTCTTGCACTGTGTCTGCTGCCAGCAGAGGGAGCCCATCAAACCCATGCTCCTCCAGCCACCCTATGAGCCCGGTACGAAGCACAGTATTGTCTAGAGGGAGGGCATGGCTCTCAACGATCATAAAGCAGTGGACTTGGAATAAGCCTTTTGTCATGCCAAGTTCTGCCAATAGCGTGCTGCACTGGGATTCAGGCTGAGTCTACTGGGCTTCCCCCACCACTCAATAGTGGGGGTCTATGCAGAGTCGGCACCAAGAGCAGCCACACTGTGTATCTCTGCATCCATTGCCCAGGAAACAAGGGCAGGCAGGGTGAGGACAGGGAGAAGATCCCCGCCTACACATGACTTTTCTTCTTCTGTACAGTGGCTGCATTGCATAGGGGCATGGCCAGCGGAGAGGAATTTGGCCTCTATGTCCACTCCCTTGTAATCACACACTGTGAGACAACAGCACATGCATGCCCCCTCTTCTCCTCCCCAGACAGGCACTCTGGCCTATTTGCAGGGACCCACCTGTGTTAACTGTGTTTTCCCCATTGGTGGCTATTGGGAAAACACAGTGAACACGTACCCCTGACTATTTGCATCACCTCCTCTTGGGGAAAGATGGGTCTTACAACCCTTTGCACTGCAGCCCTCTGCTGTGATGAGTGAAATGTGCCCTCAGAATAGTCCATGCAGGCCTGACTGTCCCCTCTCCCAACATTTCAGCTTTCCCCTAGAGGTGATGTGGCTCATTTGTCTGGCCCTCTCTGGGTCCCACTGGTTGTTTCTGTACATTTGTTGACCTCAAAGAGGAAGGATCTTGAATGTGAAGTGGTGAGAATTGTTCTGTTTTTAAAGGCATTGACCTCACTTTGACTCCTATTTGCTGGATGTTTTGTCTGCAGCATTGCACACTTGGGTTTAGAGAGGAGAGAGCTCCAGCCCGTCATAGCAAGAGACTAGGGTCGCTTTTAGACGTGCACTTGGATCAGGCGTGGGAGCGGCGAAACAGCCGCAGCGCTGTTTTAGACGAACTGAAAGTGGAAGTTGTACGTGTGATCCGGCGCCGCGCATTCTTTGCCGGCCGCGTATGTCACCCCAGAGGAATCAGCCTGGTTCGCTCGCGGTCAGCAAAGAATGCGCAGCGCCGGATCATGCGCACAATTTCCGGTTCGTCTAAAACAGCGCCGCGGCTGTTTCGCCGCTCCCGCGCCTGATCCCAGCTGCACTTCTAAAAGCGGCCTAGGATAAAGGGGACTGTCCCTCCTCGGTTCCTTGTTCTACTCGTTCACTGGTGCTCCACTGTGGATCAGATTGGGCCTTGCAATAATGGCTGCTGAATGAGTCACAGCTAGAGCGAAGGCCAAGCCAAGGCCTGGATCTGGCTGCCTTGCATTCAGGAAAAGTCTGCATTAAAACTGGAACGCCCCATCCGGCCCCTCCCTCCACACTGGACTGAACCAACCCCTGGATCACACGCGTCTGGCTTGGGGCAAAGGAAGGGAGCTTCCCATCCTACCCTCTCCTTCCCAAGCATTAGCAGTGGTAGGAAAGTACCCCCTTCGTGGTGTTGCCATCCTTTCCTACCAGTAAGGAGATCAGCATAGCTGTGGCAGAAAGCCCCCACCACTACCTTGCTGCCACTGTTCCTTCTTATCTCCTTTCCTTCTCCACCCCCGCTAGCTGCTGCAGTGTGCCTGGCTGTCCCAGCAGGAGTGAGAGCTTTGAGGACGGCAGAAAGCAACACCTAGTACTGGGGAGAGGGAGCATGAGGATGAATCCTCTGATGGTCAGGGACTGGGAGTGAACAGCAGGGAATAGTCTGACTGCTGTGGTACTTATGTTCTTATGAGGTCATGCTATTGGGGTCAGTCTTGGGTGCTGGCTGTCCTGTCTAGCTGTGTCCTTGGCTCAGGATTCAGGTGTCCACCATGGCAACATGCAGTTCCTAGATACCCTGGACTGTCTTCCCTCCTCGAGGTGTTCCATAGAATAGCTGGCTGGAGGACACCCCCTCCTGGCAGGCGTGGGAAATACAGGCTTCACTGGAGAGCAGTGTCAGATGGCATTATCTGTCCAGAACTCCAGGGAGGGGGAAGAGTCCACAGCAGCAGAGCAGACATGTCTCTACATGTGGTGTCTGGTATCCGAGGGAGAAGGCCATGGCTGCGGGGCACCGGGCAAGCACACCTGATCTCCTGGAGCTTGGGAAAGTGTCTCTGTGTTTCTAGATCTGTGCAAAGGGGACAACGTTATACACCATGCCTGCCAGCCAGCCACCCCCTGCTCCTTTCACCAGAGCACCAGGCCCAGCCTGTCAACGCAGAACCAGACTCACAACCCCAACCCACTACCCCTCAGTCCTGGCTAATCTGCCTTCTCCATGGAGGCGAGGAGGGACTGAGGGAGGAAAAGGGCCCTTCTGTTTCCCTGGGCGAACTCCCTGCTGCGGGGCTGTTGTGCAGAAAGGGGTGACTGTGGCAGCACCTGGAGGGAGAGATGGGACGTGTGGGGAGGGGAGGAATCCTCATGTATACCCCAGAGCAGCTATTGCCACAGCAGGGTGTGCCATCACCAACCTGTGTAACCTGTTCCTCAGCATGGGAAAGAAAACAAACCAGGCCAGACAGTATGTAGATGTTACCTGCAGCCGAGTCTATCAATGCATGCAGCCGAGCCTTCCCCACTGCCCAACCCCAGTGTCAGTGCGTGAGGCTATGAGCCTGGGCTGCGTCTGCAGAGAGAAAGAGAGAGAGGAATCCTGCTCAGCAGGGGAAGACCTTGCAGAGATGCAAAGAGGTGTTACTGCAATGCAGCAGGGTCCCAAGCTGGGCTTGAGAACATTGTGCCTTGGGCAGGACTTCCCAAAGCTTGGCCTGCATGTCCCCATTTTGAGACAAATATAATTCTGCAATCCCAGAGACACACAAAGTGTATCCAATATTGTAGAATTTTAGAGTTGTAAGAGATCTTAATGGTGATGTAGTCTAACTCCCAGTTGGGTCAGGACCCTGTCTGCAGTTGGTGTGAAACTAGGGTTGCTACGGCAGGAAGGGGTGGGACCATGTTGGGGATATGGGTGGAGGGAGGGGTCACCCCCTCCCATTTCTGATTTAACCCACACCTTACAGGGAGCTGTGATGTCACAGCATTCCACAGAGGGTGGAGACATGTCAGGAAGGGGTGGGGTAAAGGGGCTATCCTTGTGGAGCATTGTGACATGGTACTGCAAAGGGGTGGGTCACGTTGGAAAGTGCCTATGGCCCACCCTCTGCTGCACCCATTAGCCCCAATTCTCTGGTTTAGCCATGGATGCCTCTGGCTGATCCATGGAAATTGGGGCTTCTTCTGGAGCCCAGAGACTCTGGGACAAAACCAGGAAAGGTGACAGTCCTACAGTGAGCCTATTTGGGGTCCCAATCCTCCTTTTGGGCAATTGTCCTGAGCCAGTCCTCCCAGCATCCCAAACACTCACCTCTCAGCCCAGGGTCCCCTCTGGTTTCCAGATGGTGCAACTGGAAGAGGAAGGAGATAGGGTGGTTGTTTGCACAATGGCTTCCCAAACTTTCACATCAAAGGAGCGCTGACAACCCTCCAATTTTCTCCTGGACCCCCATACACCTGCTGGAGAGGGATGAAGATCAGCGCTAGCTCATTGTGTCCCCTCAAACATCACCATCTGGAGGAAGGGGTCAAAGATTGCCATAACACCCATAGGCTGGTCCTGTGCAAGCCACAGCCAGCACAGCTGTGCCAAGTGCATAATTTGTTTAAAAAAATAAAATAGCCAGGGCCTAAACCTGCCCCAGAAGCCAGCCTTCTGTTCTGACAAAGAACTTGACAGAGCAGGAAAATGAGCCCTCGTCTCCATTCAGCAATCCACTCACTGGACCATCTCTCCACAGCTGAGTATAAGACTGGAATTCTTGTGATTTAATCTATATTTTATGACCAGTGCAGGGGGTGGGGCAGAAAAGTCATTCATGAAAGCCAAAGAAACTATCCAGTTTTTTTCTGGCTTTTGCTTCAGACCCACAAATGGCCAATATCAGCTTTTTCCTGGTCTTTCAGATTGAGGTGTGCGCATGCCTACTGAGTATGTTTCCTGGGGCTCAGACTCCCCTTCATATTTAGTTGCTGAGGTCCCACCCCAAGCTCTGCCTGTGTTACATTCACAATGTAACACATTGTGAATGTAACACAGGCTCCACCAGTGGGTTTACCACCTCCCTCCAGGCTTTCACCTAAAGGAGTGGGGCACATTAGCAGGGGTAAAGAGAGACTGTTGCACCCCTTTCTGACATAACTGCCCCTTATGGAGCATCATGATGTCATGACACTTCATAGGGGCAGGACAACACCAGAAAGGGGGAGGGAAAGCCCTCATGGGCCACTCCCTGCCATCCCCAGAAGCCCTCATTCTCTGGGTTAGTTAGCCATAGGTGCCCCTGACTGATCTGGAGAAATTGGGGCTTCGTCTGGAGACTCTGGGTCAAAATCTGGAGAATCCAGATGAAACTTGAAGGGTGGCAACCCTGCACCTGCATGAGGTGAGCAATTGCTGTGCCCCCAGTTTCCCTCTCAGCCCAAGCCAAGCCTTCTGCTCTTGCCCATCACGCTCTCCCCTTATTGGATAGCTTCCTAGGCAGGCTCCAGGAATGGGGGGCTGGGAGAAAGAGGACAATCATCCCCTTGTAGCCAAGGCTCCTGAAGAAAGCTATTTCTGTTTGCACCAATGGAACACAGGAGCTTTTTATAGGGTGGAAACCCTCTGCACTCTCCCCTTTTGGAGCAGGGGCTGTGCTGTGAGTATGTGGTTGCCCTTGGTCCAAGGAGATGGTACCTTTTCTCTGCCTCTCTCTTTGTGGCAGGTGGTGTCCAACTCACCAAAGACAGTCCCTTTGGCCCTGGCCTTCCTAGAGACAGCACCTTGCACAGCCTTTGCTCCATCTCTGTCAGACGCAGCGTGTGATTAGCCATTCTGGCTGGCATTGGGGGCAGCCCTGCTTCAGAAACTCACACTGCCTCTAATCTAATTTGTTCTGCCTTCAGATGGAAGCCCTATGGGCTGGCTTGGGATGTGCTGTGGTTCTCAGTTACTGTTGGCTTCCCTCCCATGGAGTAAACCCGTTCAATTAATTGCTAGTGTAATAACTGCTCTCCTAAGGGGGCTGCGGGGTGGGGGGTGGAGAATCATTGGTCTCTGCATCCTGAAGATGGAGACTGCAATCCTAACGCACTTACCAGAGTTAAGTCCTATTGCAGCCAATTGAATTTCAGCTGTAGCCTATGGGACTGCTCTGGAGCAAGAGAGGCCAGCGAGGGGATGCAGAATGCCCAAGGTCACACAGCACATCAGTGCCAGAGTAGGTGGGAATTCTGAGGGCCTGCCCGGTGCCCCAGCCACTAGCCCATACTACCCACTAGAGTTCTGCTCAGGCCAGGTTCAGGGCACCAAAATAAAGGAGGGGAATGCCCACCTGCACTGATCTATTTCCTGGAAGATGGATGAGCGGGTGGGGCTATGGGTGTAATGTGGGAGGTGCTGATCCATATACAGGGTTAACCTTAAGCAGGACCAGTAGGGCCCATGGCCCGGGCCCCGCAGTCAAAGAGAGCCTGTAGGGAGGCCAGTCCTGGTAGTCTCTGGTGCAGAGCTCCTGAGGCTCTGGGATGGGCTGTTCTTCTGGGACCCTCTTGCTGGTGCCACTCCTGACTCTCAGCCCCCAGGGTGGCTATGTCCTTCAGGGCCCTGCCCCATTATTATTATTATTATAAACATTTATATAGTGCCAGTCATGTACTTGGGTGAGAGAAAGGGAGAGAGAGTTTGTGGGGAGGATATGTAGGTGTGTGAAAACCTATATGACACTTTGGTGTTTATGCAAGCAACCACGACTGCCAGTTGTGAAAGGGGTGGAGCTATGGAGGACAGGGCCATGGGCCCCCACATTTTATCTTTGCCCTGGGCCCTGCAAATTCTAAGGCCAGCCCTGCCCATATAAGTCCCACTCCCATATCCATGGAATTATAAGGGGAAAATATTTGTGGGGGGAAGTATTCCCCATTATAGTTCCTCCCTTGTGTGGGGCTGCTGCCATACTAGGGGTCTTCCCTCACTGTGTGCTGTTTTGACTCCATTAACCCCATCTATGTTTGCTCCTCCATCCCTTCTCCCCTGGTATTTGTCCACTGTTAGGGTGAGCTGTTCCATGCCAGCAAGGCAGGGACTTCCCATCAGGCTAATACAAACCTCTGAACAGGCTGGATAAGTGCATTCACTTCCCTAGACCAATCAGGCCTCTCCAGGAGAGCACACATTTGAATTTAATAAGAGAACATGGGTCATTTCCTTTAAAAGAGCCCTGCGGGGGAAATCCCTGAAGCTCCACTCCTCTGGGCAGGGCTCATAAAGCAGGTGGAACAAGGGAGAGAGGTCCACAGATTCACTTGGAGAAGCACAGAGAGAAGCTTAGAGACGCGGAGCAGGCAAACCCATCTCCCTGCAGACAGAACCTTCAACGCACAGGTCCCTAGGGGGTGCTAGGATGGGGAACTGGGCGGTGAACTACTGGTTTTCAGCTCTGGTGATCGTAAGTGACTTTTTATTTAGATCCAATTGGAGAGTCTTAATGTTTAAACATAGTACACAAAATACCCACTGGAAATGTATATTTGACCAGGGCCAGGACTGGTAGCCTTGCTACAGGGTGACCTGTGGTGACCGTCCCAGGCCACACTATTTTGTCTGCTTCTGAGGGCCCTGTAGTGGGCCAATTTTCACCAGGACAGAGTGCAGGCACCCCACTCCCTCCCAGCAAGGGCCCAAACATGACTGTCTCTAGAACCCTGTGGAGGGTGCCTCTGAAAGGTGAGAGTCCGACCCCCATCAGTGTCCCCACATTTTATCTTCACCCTGGACCTTGCAAATGTTAAGGGGTCACCCCTGATGACCAGGGCATTGTTTGTGCCAGGGCTCAGTCTTTAGATCTCTTTCATGGTAGAGCTTAGCCTTGGCACCTCCGTCCAGATTCTGTCATTGCTGCTACCCTGCAAGGGCCTACCCATGGCTGGATCAAGTTTGATAGGGGCAAGGACTGGAGATTGGTTGTGGTGTTGCCACTCATCAGCTGCTTGGTGGCAAAACATCCCCCGTCTGCTAAAGACTGATGGGGGCACAGCAGCCCCCTTCCTTGCCCACCTGTAGAAGCACCAGCCTCAGCCTATCCCCTGACAGGGCTGGAGCTGCTGTAGATGGGCAAGGAGGGTACTGCTACAGCCACTTACCTGCTATTTGGCAGGGAGTATTTTGGCTGGTGAAGTTGTGGGGCCTGGTAAGGCAGCTAGATACCCTCTGACTTTGTCACCCCACCCCTCCTCTCGCATGTGCATGGGAACTATGGGCAGGATTTCCAGGGCAGGTTTAAGTCCTGACACCTCTTGGTTTGCTAACTAAGCACAGTGCTTTTCCCCATGCAAATCCCAGCACCAGGCAGCAGCTGGCTCTCCTGTTTACATCAATCAGCTCTTCAGCGGGCAGTAGGAGCCCTGCCTCCAACATGGCCCTGGGCAAGGACTTGGTTGTGGGACAGGCTGCTCTGAGAGGCTGCAAGAGTTTGGTTGCCCCCCTGGTGCCACTCCAAAATTGCTGCCCTGGACACCATGTCCACCCTCTCTACTGAGCAAGACAGCCGGCCTGGCATTAGTAATAGCGAAACAGGGAAAAGTGGCAGTTCTGGGGAAGCTAGTAGGGGCCTTGCCACACAGAACAAAGAGAAACAGAGATTTAAGATGGGGGGTGGGGGCAGGGCAGGGAATGGTGCAGATAAGTTCTAATGGTTACCGTCTCATTTCAAGAAAGCATCTGTTATGCAAGTGCTGGTGTTTGCACTCAACTTGAAGCACGAATTTGTGGCTTACATTTTCCAAAACATTCATTCACCAAGTCTCATGGGTTTCAGGCATCAAGACTTTCAATGAGAGGAGCAGTGTGTGTGATCCTCTGCCTGCTCTATGCCAACTAGCTCTTGGTGCTAACATGAGTCCCATTCACTTCAGTGGACTAACATTGGTACTAAGGGCTAGCGACAACGCAAAGCAAATCTGCGGGAAAGCTGATAGCCGCTGAAGAGCGCATGGTTTGGGCCAAGACATTTCCAAAGGATGTGGTTAATTCAGGGGAATTAGAGTATCCTAATATAGAGTATAGGAAAGATGCCAAGAGAGCTTAGGTGGAAATCTGTGCAGAACAGACAAACTTAAATGATCCCAAAATAACAGAAATATTATAACAAACAGAATGAGAATAAAAAGAGTATGTTTAAGTGTAAGATGGGAGAGTGTATGGCACTTAATGAAGATATAGACATACTACAAATCTCAGAGACCTGGTGGAATGAGGATAACCAATGGGGTACAGTAATAACAAGGTACAAAATATATCGAAATGACAGAGTAGATTGATCTGGTGGTGGAGTGGCACTGTATGTTAAAAACAGCATTGAATCAAGCAGAATTAAAACTACAGAAAGTGAACTGTACTCTGGAATCTGTATGGATAGAAATTCCATGCAAAACGGGGAAGTATATAGCAGTGGGATTATACTATCGACCCCCAATCAGAATGGTGAGACTGACTGTGAAATGCTAACACAGATTAGACAGGCTACAAAAGTTGGAAACCCAATAATAATGGATAATTTCAATTACCCTAATACTGATTGGATAAATGTCTCTTCGGGGCATGATGCGGAGGTAAAATTTCTACATGCCATAAATGACTGCTGCTTGGAGTGGCTGGTCAGTGAACCAATGCAAGGAGGAACTACTTTGGAACTAGTCCTAAGCAGGACCCTGCTGCAAGGGGTAACGGTGGTGGACCCACTTGGCAATAGCAATCATAATATAATCAAATTCAACATACTTACAGGAGGGGAAATGACAAATAAAACTACATCAGTAACATTTAACTTTAAAACCGGGAACTATGTAAACATGAGGAAACTAGTTAGAGGGAAACTAAAAGGAGCATCTGCAAGGATGAAATGTCTACAAGAAGCATGGAGTCTATTTAAAAATACCATCATGGAAGCCCAGATTAAATATATTCCACAAATAAAAAAAAGGTAGCAAGAGGACCAAACATCTGCCTGTGTGGCTAAATGGGGAGGTGAAAAAGGCATTAGAGCAAAAAAGGTGTCCTTTAAAAAAATGGAAAGCTAGTCCTAATGAAGAAAATAGGAAAAAGCCAAATTAGATGTAAAACATTAATAAGGCAGGCAAAGGGGATTTAAAGAGCAACTTGCTAAAGATGCAAAAACTAATAAAACGTTTTCAAGTACATCAGAAGGAAGAAGCCTGCTGGACAGTTGGGCCATTAGATGACCAGGAGGTAAAAGGGGTGCTCAGGGGAGGATAAGGACATTGCAGACAAACTGAATTAATTCTTTGATTTGGTTTTCACTGCAGAGGATGTTGGGGAGATACCCACACTGGAACTATTTTTTGTAGGTGATGCATTGGAAGAACTGTCACAAATCAACATTACTATGGAAGAGGTTTTAGACCAAAGTGACAAACGAAATAGTGACAAATCATAATGACCAGCTGATACTTACTCTAGATTACTGAAGGAACTCAAGTATGAAATTGCAGACCTACTACTGGTAATTTGTAACCTATTGCTAAAATCTGCCACTGTACCCAAGGACTGGAGGGTACCAAATGTAATACCAATATTTTTAAATGGCTCCAGAGGTGATCCTGGAAACTATAAACCAGTGAGCCTGACTTTGGTGCTGGGCAAACCAGTGGAAATTGTTATCAAGAACAGAATTACTGGGCATATTGATAAACAAGACATAGTGGGGAATAAACATGGATTTAGGAAAGAGGAGCTGTGCCTCACTAATCTACTGGAATTTTTGAGAGTGTAAATAGGCATGAGCATGAGGATGAGCTGGTTGATATAGTGTATCTGGATTTTCAGAAGACATTTGAAAAGGTCCCTCACGAGAGACTCTTGAGGAAATTAAATAGTCATGGGATAGGAAGCAGTGACTCCTATTTATTCATTTATTTATTTTATTCAAAACTTATATCCTGCCCCTCCTGCCTAAAGGCAGCTCGGGGCGGCGAACAACATACACACACAAAATTCAACATTATTTTTTTTTAATAAATCTACAAATTTTAAAACAAGTAATAAAAACACACCCTCCCTCCCAAACCCCACCCCCTCACCAAAAGCCTGGCGGAACAGCCAGGTCTTACACAAATGTTGAAACGACAGTGGGAGCAGATGTCTGGATGCAACCCTGACAATGGCCATGGTCAAGATGTCATTTCACAAGGCAACCAGATCATCAACAGAGTAGCTGTCAAGGTCAGTAGGTAAATCCCCTAGAGAGTGTTAGAAACCAATTGGATCCATTTGTCTCCAGGGGTGTACCAACCTAACTTGTCCACCATTCAGATGGGCACATCATTTATTTATTTATTTTTATTTATTTATTTTTATTTATTTAACACTTGTATTCTACCCCTCCTGCCCAAAGGCAGCTCAGGGAAGCGAACAACATAAACGATTTAACAATAAAACATTTAAAAACAAATCAACAAATTTTAAATCAAATCATAAAACTCACCCTCCCTTCCTAAATCCTATCCCACCCTCGCCAAAAGCCTGGCGGAACAGCCAGATCTTACACAAACGTCAAAACGACAGGAGGGTGGGGGCCAACCGAGCCTCCTCCGGGAGCGAATTCCATAGCACAGGGGCAACCACCAAAAAAGATCTCACATCAGTGGCCACCCGTCTCACCCGGGGAACCTCCAAAAAGGCCCCACGGACGATCTCGGGGTCACACGGGCACATGGAGAGTGAGGCGGCCCCACAGATAGGCAGGGCCCAGGCTGTGAAGGGCTTTAAAGGTCAAAAACAGCACCTTGAACCTAGTCCGGTGCTTTATAGGCAGCCAGTGCAGAGCCCGGAGCACAGGTGTCATGTGCT
>QEPC01000097.1:331978-355581 GCA_003113815.1 Sphenodon punctatus
ATGCAGGGATGAATTCATGACCCAAGTAATCAAAAAGCTCCAGTTGGTAGAGAAAACACTAAAGGAGGCCTCGTCAGACTCCCAGGAGGAGGAAGATCGAGACTATATTCCCTCCGTCCATGGTAGGGACCCAGCGGCTCCCTTAGATAAGGCCTTTGAGAAATTAATACTGGAGGAATGGAAACAGCCTGACAAAACTAAGAGGATGAATAAGACCCAGACCACTCTATACTCCATCTCCAGAAAGAAGGAACCCCTGCTGAAAAATCCAAAAGTGGATGCAGCAGCGGTATCAGTGGCTAAACAGTCTTTCCCACAGAGGGGGACTGTTACCCCAAAGACGCTACAGACAGGGGGATAGAAACTGCCTTGCGAAGGGATCTAGATTATTCCTTCACCGCAATGAGGGTCAATCTGATTTCCTCATACGTGACTAGAGCGCTTCTAGCGTGGACCCAGGAAGCCCAGGGCCCAAATGTCTCAGACAAGAGGACCCAGGTGCTATCCGTGCGCATTAACTTGGCGACAGCCTTCCTGGCAGATGCCACATGGACGCCATGTCATGGTCCGCGAGGGCGATGGCAACCGCTGTAGCGGGTAGGCGTAAACTGTGGTTTAGGACCTGGCAACGGGACCCTACTGCCAAGAACCTACTCTCAGCCGCCCCCTATAAAGGATTTAAGTTATTTGGTGTGTGTTTGGATACTGTCCTGGCAGACGCCAATGACAAAACAAAACAGAGAAACCTGCAGCAGATGGCGGCAAAAAAAGAATTCCTTTCGTGCCCCTTACTATAGAAAGGGGGGAGGATATAGCTCAGGGTATGGCATTTTTCGTAGACAAGGGCAATATAGATTCGATCAACCAAATCGATTCAGCCGCTGCAGAGGATCTAGAGGTCAAGGGCCCAGACATGATAAACAGCGCTCAAGGGGTCCCCCTCAGTCAAGAAAGACTGAGGCATGACTATCGGGGGGCAATACAGGTGGGGGGCAGGCTTCAACATTTTTCAGGCTGCTGGGCAAAGTCAGTCTCAGACGCCTGGGTTCTGAACTGTGTAAATCAAGGGTACAGTATCGAGCTAAAGGGCACACCCCGGCATGGTTTCACTGCATCCCCAAAGTCAGCAAAGCCCCCAAAACATTGTGCAATGATGCAAGAAATACAGAGACTCCTGGCAATCAGGGCCATAGAACCCGTGCCCCCAGACCAACGGGGACTGGGGCTGTATTCCATCCTCTTCCTAGTCCCCAAAAAATCAGGGGTCTGGAGAGGGTTGCTGGACCTGAAATCGCTAAACAAGACAGTACGATATCAGTGATTCAAGATGAAGACGGTATCATCAATTTGCCAAGTCATCAGAAACGGGGATTGGTTAGCGTCGCTGGACCTCCAGGATGCGTATCTCCATATCCCCATATGGGCTCCTCATTGCCAGTGGCTACGATTTTGCTACCAAGGAGATCATTATCAGTTCAGGGCCCTTCCGTTCGGCCTGTCATCAGCCCCGAGAACGTTTACCAAGGTCTTGATTCCCTTCATAGCGAACCTGTGGAAGGAAGGAGTGCACGTCTACCCCTACCTGGACGACCTTCTCGTCAGAGCCCACTCCAGGGAAAAGACCCTAACAGATGTGACCAAGACAATAAATTACCTTGGGGACCACAGCTTCCTGGTCAACAAGGGGAAGAGCCATGTAGTACCGACATGTAAGCTACAACAACTAGGCGTAATGATTGATACTTCCTCAGGCACCGCTTGCGTACCACCAGCGAGACAGCAGCGCATCAGGTTGATGATAACCCAGCTGAACTGTCAATCTCGGGCAAGACTAAAATACCTGGCACAACTTCTCGGGTTATTGGTATCTTGCACCAGACAGGTTCAATGGGCACGTTTTCATCTTCGCCCCTTACAACAGCTGCTGAGACCTATGCAAGTAGAGCCCATGAGAGGGCTCAATCCATGGGTACGAATACCAAGAGGATTCCAAAGATCAATTTCCTGGTGGTTAGGGGTAGAGACGTTCGACGCCGGGGATCCCCGTCGGAGCCAAGTCGCACAATCATATCGATGGACGCCAGTCTGACGGGGTGGGGAGCCCAGATGGGGTCCTCATCGGTGCAGGGCCTATGGTCCCCCTTGGACCGCACTCAACATATCAACGTCCTCGAACTCAGGGCGATCCGTCTGGCTCTGCAGAGCTTAATCCCCAGCATAAAAGGGTCTCACATTTTGGTTTACACGGACAATACAGCCGCGAAGGCTTACATCAACCATCAGGGGGGATCCAGGGTGCCAGCACTCCAACGAGAAGCGGTGAGACTGTTCCTGTGGGCACAACGCAATCTGAAGTCGATAAAAGCTCTACACATAAAGGGAACGGAAAACGTTCAAGCAGATTGGTTGAGTCGGCAATCGCTGGACCCTCATGAATGGCAATTTCACCCGGAAGTCTTCCAGTCCCTGAAGGTACGCTTTGGACAACCGGTAATGGATCTATTTGCGAGCAAACACACCAAGCAAATACAGAGATACATGGCAAAGGTGGCAGACGGAGAAGCGGAGGCAGTAGACGCACTATATCAACCGTGGCCAAAGGGACTGCTGTATGCCTTTCCACCGATTCCATTGATATCCAGAACCATACTCAAAATCATCAGAGAGCAAGCCCGGGTGATCCTGGTGGTGCCCTGCTGACCAAGGAGACCGTGGTTCTCCGATCTTGTGGAACTGAGCCTGGACTGGCTGAGACAGTTCCCACTGAGACCAGACTTACTGTCACAGGGCCCACTGTTGTGCGACAACATCACCATATTGAAACTGACGGCATGGCACTTGAGCGCACAGCACTGAGGGCGCAGGGCTACTCAGAGATGGTTCTGGGCACCTTGCAACAGGCCAGGTGCCCAGCCACCAGAAAAGCCTACAGTTCTTCCTGGAAGACCTTTGCTCAGTGGGCAGTTAGCAAGGGCATGGACCCTTCACAGGCAGGGGTACACATAATTCTACAATTCGTCCAGGAAGGATTGGAAAAAGGGCTGAGACCGAACACATTGGCCTGCCAGGCGGCCGCCACTGCATCAGTGTTACAGTCAGTCTCGCATAAAAAGAATCTTCCTCATAGGCATGTAAGGCAATTCCTATGAGCGGCTCGTAATATCTGTCCTCCAATATCTCACAGGTGCCCGTCTTGGAACCTTAGTTTAGTCTTAGATGCTCTCACAAGAGCTCCTTTTGAGCAGCTACGTGATGTATCCTTATACATGTTGACCCTTAAGGTCGTGTTCCTGGTGGCGGTTACCTCGGTCCGAAGGGTTTCGGAACTAGGGGCCCTGTCTATGGAAGACAATTATTGTTCTTTTAAGGAACAGTCAGTCACCCTTAGAGTAGATGAAGCATTCATCCCTAAGGTAAACTCTACTTTTCATAGGACCCAGGACTTAGTCTTGCCTTCCTTCTGTCCTAAGCCTTCTCACCCTAAAGAAAAGGTTTGGCACACCTTGGATGTAAAGAGGGCACTTAAAATCTACATTAAAAGGACCCAAGGAATCAGATCTACCTCTGCTCTATTCATTAACATTAGACTGAGTTACGGTGGCAAGAAGGCCTCTAAGGTTTTAATTTCCAAGTGGGTAAAACAATGCATAATCGAGGCCTATAAGGCAAAGAATAAGGTCCCTCCCCTGCAGATCTGGGCTCACTCTGTCAGGGGCGCTGCTACCTGTTATGCTTTTAAGGCTAGGGCTTCCTATGACGAGATATGCAGGGCGGCAACGCGGGCCTCCCCGCATACATTCGTCAAACATTATAAATTAGACTTATTTAGATCCGCGGATGCGACTTTTGGCAGGAGGGTCTTGCAGGCGGTTCTGGAGGTTCCCAGGGCTGTTTGCTCCCACCCATAATTTCCGGGCTCGGGTACATCCCGTGCGGAGCACTGACAGGAGACAGAAGGAGAAACAAAAATTGGTCACCTACCTCGGTGAATTTGTTTCTGTTCTGTCACACTGTCAGTGCTCCGGCCCTCCCTGTCAAACAGCACCTATCTAGATGGGACGGCATCCAGGGATACCCAGTAGAACAGTTCTACTTAGGTTTTAGTTAAAGTTTAATAACAGCATATATCTTAGGTTGATTGCTAGTTCAGAGTGAGATTAAGGAATGTGTTCCAGACTATATCTTCAAGATCCCCTGAAGGGGCTGTCTTCACTAATGAGTTGTACATGAGACTTTTACAGACAAATGGAGACTATCCTCGGCTTGGTCATCAACTAAAGGAGGAGGGCAGCTCCACATGCGCACTAAGAAATTATTCTTCTGACTCCTGTAGGCCATGCACAGAGCTACCTGTGCGAAGCACTGACAGTGCGACAGAACAGAAACAAATTCACCGAGATAGGTAACCAATTTTTGTTTCTGGACTGGCTGAACTCCCCTAGATGTCCCAAAGCAGTGGCTCGTCCAGTTTCATCCTATAACATGGAGATGCCAATGGAATGCTCCCAAGGCAGTTCTAACACCCCAACCTGCAATCTAAGATATCCTACAATCCCATACTGTGGGGGGCGGAATGGCAGCTTCCCCCAGAGTGACGTGGCCAGGTGGACTGGGGAGTAACAACCTTCATGGCAGAGCCTAGAGACCATCTCCATTACATGGTGCCCAGCATAATCCACCTGGCTCCTTTGCTCACATGGGCTTCCTCCCACTCACATAACACAACTTGTCATGGAGCACCAGTGGACTTCTGTATCTGCTCCTTCAGGATGAGGATGCTTTGCCGTTGCTCTGGGGGCAGCATGGCGATCTGGTCTGCTGTCAGCTGGAGAACCTGCATGATGAGGGCAGCCTGCAGAGAGGGGACAAGATGTGTGACTCAGGCTGCTCCAGCAAGCTCCTTGACTTTGAAAAGAGAGCAAATTGTTGGGGGTTCCTAGCTTGCAGGCCTGGGAGTAGGAGCTGCCCAAAGAACTGGTTCACTGGCAGTGGGGAAACCTGTGGTAGGAACACTGCCCTCCCCCACACCCTGTTGAGCTAGCCTCCCCATCTCTGCACCCATGAAGACCCCACTGTACAGGGCAATGCACCGTGCTTGTGTGGAGAGCAGAGGGGAGATACACTACTGAGAGGGCCCAGCCCAGATCTCCTACCAGCACTCTTCTCCCCCAGTGACTCACCTTTTCATGATCTTGGGGAGTGACTTGATTCTGCCCAGGGCTGAAGCCTCCTGCTTGGCCAGCTGCTTGCACAGCTGTCCCTGGCATGCCTCCTCCTTGCATGCCTGCCCCAGGCATCCCGCTACCTTGCATGCCTGCCCCAGGCATGCCTCCTCCTTGCATGCCACCACCTTGCATGCCACCACCTTGCATGCCAGTCCCAGGCATGTTGGGCACCTGTGGAGACGAAA
Source organism: Sphenodon punctatus (assembly GCA_003113815.1). Taxonomy (NCBI): domain Eukaryota; kingdom Metazoa; phylum Chordata; class Lepidosauria; order Sphenodontia; family Sphenodontidae; genus Sphenodon; species Sphenodon punctatus. Next base: position 337,389 of record QEPC01000097.1, read on the forward strand.
AGATAGGGTGAGGCAGGCCCCAATGCTGCTGCCAGAGAGGACAGTGCACCTACAGGCATGGGAGCTAGACAACAGGAACCTAGCATTACAAACTGAAACAGGGAGAGCACAGGGTGCCACAAGGGATGAGGTAACCAGAAGGAGCGGCCTCCAATGAGCCCCACAAGCCCAGTCCTGAAAACTGAGGGAAGATGGCCTTGTAGACAAGCCACTGGATTGGTCTGAGACTTGGAGAGCTAGTTCAGGTCCCTCCTCTGCCACACACACCCTGAACGATCCTGGGCAATTCACTAATCCATGATCCATAAATCACTTAATCCCTGTGAGCTTCAATGGGACTAGTCAGGAGTATGTGGTCTGTAGATCACAGCCTTAGTCTCTCTGGAGCTCATCTCCCCATGCACAAGATGGAAAGATGCTTCCAGCACTATGTAGTAACAGTAGCACTACAGAAATGAAATCAAAGGTAGTAGCTCTCCAGATCCCGGGGTAAGGAGGATAAGCCCACTTATTGATGGGGTCGCCCCCCCTCCCCCGGCACTCAGGTTTGCAGTCTTGGAATGCTCCTGCATCTGTCGCTGCACCTAGAATCCCAGGTTGTGGTGGTGGTCAGAGTGCTTTTCACCAACCCCATCTGGTGAAAAGGTTGCGGTCTTTTCTTTCTGATTTGGATCTGGCAACCATCATCCATGCCTTCATTACCTCGAGGCTAGACTACTGCAATGCACTCTATGTGGGGCACTGAGTGCCAGGCACTCACCATAACAGGGACAGGGCTAGATGCAGAAAAGGATTCTTATTATTATTTTAATTTTTACTCTGCCCTTCCCGCTGAAGGCAGTTCAGGGCAGTTTACAATATTAAAATACAGAATACAAATATAATCTGCACTGGTTGCCTGTTGTCCATACAAATAACCAAATATAACCATAAATACAAAAAGATGAGATACCCCACAACCCTACACCATCCACCTCTCTCCACCCCAGCTCCCTANTCCATGCCGCGGGGTTCCATGCCCCTGGACTCCATGCCGCGGGGTTCCATGCCCCTGGACTCCATGCCGCGGGGTTCCATGCCCCTGGACTCCATGCCGCGGGGTTCCATGCCCCTGGACTCCATGCCGCGGGGTTCCATGCCCCTGGACTCCATGCCGCGGGGTTCCATGCCCCTGGACTCCATGCCGCGGGGTTCCATGCCCCTGGACTCCATGCCGCGGGGTTCCATGCCCCTGGACTCCATGCCGCGGGGTTCCATGCCCCTGGACTCCATGCCGCGGGGTTCCATGCCCCTGGACTCCATGCCGCGGGGTTCCATGCCCCTGGACTCCATGCCGCGGGGTTCCATGCCCCTGGACTCCATGCCGCGGGGTTCCATGCCCCTGGACTCCATGCCGCGGGGTTCCATGCCCCTGGACTCCATGCCGCGGGGTTCCATGCCCCTGGACTCCATGCCGCGGGGTTCCATGCCCCTGGACTCCATGCCGCGGGGTTCCATGCCCCTGGACTCCATGCCGCGGGGTTCCATGCCCCTGGACTCCATGCCGCGGGGTTCCATGCCCCTGGACTCCATGCCGCGGGGTTCCATGCCCCTGGACTCCATGCCGCGGGGTTCCATGCCCCTGGACTCCATGCCGCGGGGTTCCATGCCCCTGGACTCCATGCCGCGGGGTTCCATGCCCCTGGACTCCATGCCGCGGGGTTCCATGCCCCTGGACTCCATGCCGCGGGGTTCCATGCCCCTGGACTCCATGCCGCGGGGTTCCATGCCCCTGGACTCCATGCCGCGGGGTTCCATGCCCCTGGACTCCATGCCGCGGGGTTCCATGCCCCTGGACTCCATGCCGCGGGGTTCCATGCCCCTGGACTCCATGCCGCGGGGTTCCATGCCCCTGGACTCCATGCCGCGGGGTTCCATGCCCCTGGACTCCATGCCGCGGGGTTCCATGCCCCTGGACTCCATGCCGCGGGGTTCCATGCCCCTGGACTCCATGCCGCGGGGTTCCATGCCCCTGGACTCCATGCCGCGGGGTTCCATGCCCCTGGACTCCATGCCGCGGGGTTCCATGCCCCTGGACTCCATGCCGCGGGGTTCCATGCCCCTGGACTCCATGCCGCGGGGTTCCATGCCCCTGGACTCCATGCCGCGGGGTTCCATGCCCCTGGACTCCATGCCGCGGGGTTCCATGCCCCTGGACTCCATGCCGCGGGGTTCCATGCCCCTGGACTCCATGCCGCGGGGTTCCATGCCCCTGGACTCCATGCCGCGGGGTTCCATGCCCCTGGACTCCATGCCGCGGGGTTCCATGCCCCTGGACTCCATGCCGCGGGGTTCCATGCCCCTGGACTCCATGCCGCGGGGTTCCATGCCCCTGGACTCCATGCCGCGGGGTTCCATGCCCCTGGACTCCATGCCGCGGGGTTCCATGCCCCTGGACTCCATGCCGCGGGGTTCCATGCCCCTGGACTCCATGCCGCGGGGTTCCATGCCCCTGGACTCCATGCCGCGGGGTTCCATGCCCCTGGACTCCATGCCGCGGGGTTCCATGCCCCTGGACTCCATGCCGCGGGGTTCCATGCCCCTGGACTCCATGCCGCGGGGTTCCATGCCCCTGGACTCCATGCCGCGGGGTTCCATGCCCCTGGACTCCATGCCGCGGGGTTCCATGCCCCTGGACTCCATGCCGCGGGGTTCCATGCCCCTGGACTCCATGCCGCGGGGTTCCATGCCCCTGGACTCCATGCCGCGGGGTTCCATGCCCCTGGACTCCATGCCGCGGGGTTCCATGCCCCTGGACTCCATGCCGCGGGGTTCCATGCCCCTGGACTCCATGCCGCGGGGTTCCATGCCCCTGGACTCCATGCCGCGGGGTTCCATGCCCCTGGACTCCATGCCGCGGGGTTCCATGCCCCTGGACTCCATGCCGCGGGGTTCCATGCCCCTGGACTCCATGCCGCGGGGTTCCATGCCCCTGGACTCCATGCCGCGGGGTTCCATGCCCCTGGACTCCATGCCGCGGGGTTCCATGCCCCTGGACTCCATGCCGCGGGGTTCCATGCCCCTGGACTCCATGCCGCGGGGTTCCATGCCCCTGGACTCCATGCCGCGGGGTTCCATGCCCCTGGACTCCATGCCGCGGGGTTCCATGCCCCTGGACTCCATGCCGCGGGGTTCCATGCCCCTGGACTCCATGCCGCGGGGTTCCATGCCCCTGGACTCCATGCCGCGGGGTTCCATGCCCCTGGACTCCATGCCGCGGGGTTCCATGCCCCTGGACTCCATGCCGCGGGGTTCCATGCCCCTGGACTCCATGCCGCGGGGTTCCATGCCCCTGGACTCCATGCCGCGGGGTTCCATGCCCCTGGACTCCATGCCGCGGGGTTCCATGCCCCTGGACTCCATGCCGCGGGGTTCCATGCCCCTGGACTCCATGCCGCGGGGTTCCATGCCCCTGGACTCCATGCCGCGGGGTTCCATGCCCCTGGACTCCATGCCGCGGGGTTCCATGCCCCTGGACTCCATGCCGCGGGGTTCCATGCCCCTGGACTCCATGCCGCGGGGTTCCATGCCCCTGGACTCCATGCCGCGGGGTTCCATGCCCCTGGACTCCATGCCGCGGGGTTCCATGCCCCTGGACTCCATGCCGCGGGGTTCCATGCCCCTGGACTCCATGCCGCGGGGTTCCATGCCCCTGGACTCCATGCCGCGGGGTTCCATGCCCCTGGACTCCATGCCGCGGGGTTCCATGCCCCTGGACTCCATGCCGCGGGGTTCCATGCCCCTGGACTCCATGCCGCGGGGTTCCATGCCCCTGGACTCCATGCCGCGGGGTTCCATGCCCCTGGACTCCATGCCGCGGGGTTCCATGCCCCTGGACTCCATGCCGCGGGGTTCCATGCCCCTGGACTCCATGCCGCGGGGTTCCATGCCCCTGGACTCCATGCCGCGGGGTTCCATGCCCCTGGACTCCATGCCGCGGGGTTCCATGCCCCTGGACTCCATGCCGCGGGGTTCCATGCCCCTGGACTCCATGCCGCGGGGTTCCATGCCCCTGGACTCCATGCCGCGGGGTTCCATGCCCCTGGACTCCATGCCGCGGGGTTCCATGCCCCTGGACTCCATGCCGCGGGGTTCCATGCCCCTGGACTCCATGCCGCGGGGTTCCATGCCCCTGGACTCCATGCCGCGGGGTTCCATGCCCCTGGACTCCATGCCGCGGGGTTCCATGCCCCTGGACTCCATGCCGCGGGGTTCCATGCCCCTGGACTCCATGCCGCGGGGTTCCATGCCCCTGGACTCCATGCCGCGGGGTTCCATGCCCCTGGACTCCATGCCGCGGGGTTCCATGCCCCTGGACTCCATGCCGCGGGGTTCCATGCCCCTGGACTCCATGCCGCGGGGTTCCATGCCCCTGGACTCCATGCCGCGGGGTTCCATGCCCCTGGACTCCATGCCGCGGGGTTCCATGCCCCTGGACTCCATGCCGCGGGGTTCCATGCCCCTGGACTCCATGCCGCGGGGTTCCATGCCCCTGGACTCCATGCCGCGGGGTTCCATGCCCCTGGACTCCATGCCGCGGGGTTCCATGCCCCTGGACTCCATGCCGCGGGGTTCCATGCCCCTGGACTCCATGCCGCGGGGTTCCATGCCCCTGGACTCCATGCCGCGGGGTTCCATGCCCCTGGACTCCATGCCGCGGGGTTCCATGCCCCTGGACTCCATGCCGCGGGGTTCCATGCCCCTGGACTCCATGCCGCGGGGTTCCATGCCCCTGGACTCCATGCCGCGGGGTTCCATGCCCCTGGGCTCCATCACTCTAGGCTCCATGCCCCTGGGCTCCATCACTCTGGGCTCCATGCCCCTGGGCTCCATCACTCTAGGCTCCATGCCCCTGGGCTCCATCACTCTAGGCTCCATTACTCTGCCATCCATGCCCCGGGGCTCTATGCCTCTAGGATCTCTCCCGCCTGTATAGAAAAGACAAGAGAGGAGCACCTACTGGAGGGAATTCAACATAGCAGAGCAGAACCAGTGCTGGGTACAAGGCCTCTCCTCTGAAAAGTAAGCTTTGTGTGGCATAGTATTAGCAGAATGAAAGAGCATAGTCATTGGAACAGCTGATGGAGAGAAATTAACCTCCTCCTGCCCTTGCCCTGTGGAATTACCCCATTCTTCCTCAGCATCTCCTCTCATGCTGGAATACCCCAGGGCTCCTTGTGTTTCTCAGCCCTCTTTCCATCCATAGCCCAAACCAACATTCCCCTCACCTCGAGCATCCATTAGGGGCCCCCGCGGCTCTCCCATCAGAGGTCTGGGCTCTCCCATTGGGCCGCCCCTCATTTCATGTGGGGGTGGGCCGCGGTTGTCATGTCCAGGCATGTGGTGCATGGGTGGGCCTTGGTGGGGTGGACCGAGGTATCCTCTACAGAAAGAGAGGGAGAGAGATGGGACAAATTTAAGAGTGTGACTCAAGACACATGACTAACATCCAAAAACAATCAAGCAGGAAAAGCACTGTGATCACCTCTCCTTCCTGGAAAGTGGGGGAGTCCAGCATCCAGAGCAGGATGCTGATGCACCCACCTGATAGGTGGCAGTGCTGCCCCTCGACTTGCCCAACTGTCATGCCATCACTGACTGCACTGACACTCCACCAACGAGCAAGCAGCTTACTGGCAAAGCTGGGGGGGGGGGGAGGGGGCGGCGCACATTTTGCAGCAGGACTCCAGAGGGGATGGGAGCTGCAGGCACTCTCTGGAACAGCAGGAGGGCTTCACATGGAGCTCTCCGGAAGCACAGATCTTGCCAGAAGATAATGCGTTTAGTGGGTAGGGCTTGCCTTGGCCACAGACTCTTTCTTATGACTCCAGAAAGAACTTGGCCATGGCCAGGACAGTTTATTTATTTATTTATTTTCTAAATTTCTACCCCGCCCCTCCTGCGAACAGCTCGGGACGGCTTACACAATAAAACATATAAAATACATATAAAAATTGAAAACATGAACATATACTATAAAATATAAACAGGGCCTGGGAACATTAAAACAAAAAGGTAGGGGAGAAAACCCATTAACCCCCCTCCCCCCTGGCCTGGGCGAACAGCCAGGTTTTACAACTGCGCCGGAATGTCAACAGGTTTGGGGCCAGGCGGGCTTCCTCTGGAAGCGAGTTCCAAAGGCGCGGCCTGGCCACCAAGAATGCCCTCTCCACTGTGGCCCCCCCGCTTAACACGAGGGACCTCCAAGAAGGCACCCCCGGCCGACCGAAGGAGCCGCTCTGGGGCGCGGAGGGCGAGGTGGTCCCTGAGGTACGAGGGGCCCAGACCGTGAAGGGCCTTACAGATTAATACCAGAACCTTGAACCTAGCTCGGCACGCTATCGGCAACCAGTGCAGAGTCCGGAGCACAGGTGTTATGTGCTCCCGACGATCCGTCCCCGAAAGGAGCCGGGCCGCCGCATTCTGCACTAGCTGCAGCCTCCGAACCAGGAACAAGAGAGTTAAGGGGCTGAGTTAGGAGTCTGAGGCCTGTAAGCAGTCAGTCTGCCCATCACTTGCATTTCAAAGAGTCTTTGAGAACCTTTGCTTCCAGAGCCTGTCTCATTCAATCAGTGTAGGGAGCATGAGCTCTCAGAACATGAGCGACTCTTAATGATGCCAACTTAGACACAGAGCCATCCTCTCTTAGCTACTCACCTGGGCTCCACTTCACCAGTGACCGAGAGCAGGGTTCCTCCTCGAGGGTCATTTGGAGCATCTCCCAAAAGGCCTCGAGGTGGTGGGCCACCAGCAGGCATTGGTCCACGCTGCATGGGTGCTCTGGGGTCTGGCATGGGCACTGCCAAGGAGACAAGCACAGGACATAACTGGGAAAATAAACAAGTCAAAGCGCTCCAGCAAGACAGCACCTCTGCTGCCCCCGTGTTGCAATGCGGTAATTCCACCCCCATGCTCTTAGGAGGCTTACAAGCAGAAATCAGCTTTGGGAAGTGCCCCAGATTTGGGGGGGGGGGAAGAGAGATTGTAAGAGGGTACAGCAGATGGACCTTTCCCATGAGATCACCACAGGTGCTGCCCCCAGAGCTCACCTCTGTCTCTCCTTCCCCAAGTTCTCACATGCAAGTCTGGACAAACCCATCGTGAGGTCAAGTGAGAGGCTAGACACTCCATCAGTGACATCATACCATTCGTCATAAACTTTCTTCCCCTCCACTTCTTCCTCTATGGTCAAGGCCCCAAGGATTCTGCATTGCTGCGATAACAGCCATTTCTGCAGAATTTGGCTCTGGCCCAAACATAGCAGAAATTGCTTCTGCCAGTGCAGAATAACAACCTGAATGGGGAACACTGTGAGCTAGCCAATGGGGTGCTGGTAGCTGCTGATATATATCCAGGACTATGGGGAGAGCTGTGCCACAGCTCATGAGGAGCACCGTACAACCCCCCCTACCCTGAGGAGAAAGGAGCCCCTGCTGAGAAGTGCATATAATATTTTTGGAGGGTTGTTTCTTTAAAACGTGATATTCAACACTGGTGGAATGGCATGCTGGGAGGCATATGCATGCAATTGTTACCGTATTGCTTTAATTTGCATAATTCATTCTCCTTGCAGAATTTGGGGGGAAAACTGCAGAACATCTGGAGCCATGTTTATGGTGTCAGGCTGCATCCTGAAGATGAAGACTCCTCTGTTCAGAGACCTGCTCTATTGGGTTGGTCCCACTTCCCCATTCTCCAGGCTACATAAAAAACTCGGTGTCTGCCCCCAAGTGGAGATAACCCCGGTGCTGCATTCCAGGGGGAGACAGGCCTTTTGCCACACATTCCACACTGAGCCCCACAGGCAGAGGAGCCCCAACGGGTACTATGGATACCTGGAACTCGCTCAATTGAGGCAGGCCTGGCAGGTCCCACGGGCGAGAGCTGCAGGTTCCCTTGGGCAAGCAGCAGGAAAAGAGGGAGAAAGAGCAGACACATAAATAGTGCATGCGCACACACGTGCTTGGAGCCTTGCAGACAGGTTTGTTTAGATCAGCCTCCATCAAGTGCCTGGAGAGACCCATTCTGCTGGGTGGAACAGAGGGGAACTTGTGTTCTAAAGGGACACTATCAGCCCCATGGGCTTGAGTGGCTAGTTAAAGGATCCACGCCATCCATTACTGTAGCATCTAAGCTTTCCTTTAACACAGGCAGGGGCTGCGATCCACAAACCACTTACTCCACAGTAGTCTCATTGAAGCCCATAGGACTTCAATTGAAGGCTGTGGCCTTCAATGGGGTATTCCAGATTTAGTGGTTGTGGATCACAGCTAAATCTCTAGTCCTTACAGCTGCAAAATAAGCTGAGGCTCCTGAATGTAACTAAGTTGTCTTCATACTTTTCAGTCAAGGAATAGCAAGATATAATTAACAACACTGGTCAGTTTCACAGCTGCTACTGAAAAGCAGAAGAGAAAGAAACACACAGTGCTATTGGGCAAAGCTCCCAGCAACAACAGGGGAAGCTCTAGAGCAGGCCCCATAAGTGAAACCAGAACAAGCTGCTCTCTGAGCTGGTTTTAAGTTCTGAGAAATATGGAATCCCAATGGGGGTTGCTTGGGATGCTTCTGGTAAAAAGGTGGGCTTCAAAGGAGGGAGAGTTTTACCCATCCCACAGCAGGAAAGAACATGGGCCCCTTTGCAGGATACTCACTTGCATTAACCCCCATTCCAGAACCTGGAATACAGGTGTTTATTCATGGGAGGGACATGCAAATTTCCTCTAGAAACCCCCTCTTCATCACCATCACCAGTACAGACACCCACTATGCCGTGCAAAAGAGAATGTGTCAAAGAACTGCTACTCCCTCTACTGGACAAATAGAAGACACCACAGACTGGACAGTCACAACTCAGCCTAGCCAGCTGACTGTTCCTACTTCCTCCAGTGCATGCAAAGTACCTGCAGGAGGGTTACTGGGGATAGCTTCACTCTCACTGCCCACTACGCACAAGCAGAAACAGAGGGACAGAGTCACAGACAGGCTAGAAAAAATTTCCCACATTAATCAGGACATTTAAGGGGTCAGGTTTGATAAGAGGGATTCGCTGCCATCAGCACATTCCTGACATGCAGCTGGAACTCTGCCATGTTCCAGCCTGGAAGGAGGGAACTGTATGATGTATGGACTGATTGTGGATTTACTGACACCTGCTTTACCTTGTCCGCGTTCCAGAGGCACTGGCCCACCTCCAGGCATGCCAACCTGAGGCTGCATGCCACCTGCGGGGAAAGGGCAAAGGAATCACCACCCAGCTTCCCCAAGCTCTCCCCACTAGCCAGCACCTACACAGAGAGTCCCTCCAAAACCTGCTGCCAGAGACTCCCCTGCTCTGATCGGTGTGCACAGGGTTAAGCAGAGAGTTGTTTCCTAGGTTTTGAATCTTCCACAAAGCCAATAATTCCCACTCCCCCACCCACCTCCTACAGACTGCTGTGCCTCTTCACTCATGGGACAGTCAGTGACTTGACAGGAGCTCTGGATAACTTTTACGGCTCTCAGATCAGATCCAAACTAAAGGGACTCACCACCTGGAGGCAAGGGGCCAGGTCCGGGGCCAGGTCCAGGGGTTGGCATCTGGCCTGGAGCTGGTACACCACCCTGCATAGGAGGCTGCATCAGAGGGGGGGCGCCGTTCACATGCATGCCGCCCTGTCCAAGAGAGAAAATATGCTGAGCACCCTTTCTCACCAGTCACAGTTCACATGGGAATTGCAAATGTTTCCTTCCTAGTGCACACACACCACACTGGAAACCATCTCCTTCCCAGCACACACAAGCCCCCACCTTACGTGAGGACTGCACACAGACACCCCTCCACATCAGCAGGTACAACCACCTCCCTGCGCAAGGGTTTCACCTTGAGAACCCCCTCCTCCCCCATGTACACCAACAACTGACCTTGCTGGGGGTTCCACAGAGAAGCACTTACTATGGGCTGTGCCTGGGATGATGAGGGATTTGACTGGTTCATCTGTGCATTTGGACCTGGGACAGGCCCTGGGACAGGCCCAGGCTGTGCATTGCTGGGAATCAGAGAGGGAACACTAGTCTGACGATGCAGAATTTTCTAAGGGCAGAAGAGGGAGGAGAGAGAAGTTGTGAGTGTTCCAATCATATGGCTGCTCAAGCCCCACCACTCAGATCAAGCTCCTCATCAATTCCCAAATGGGGAAGGGGTTTATGTACCAGAGCGATCTCTGGATCGACGATCCGCATCACCACCTGGGCCTGCAGTAGAGCATAGGCCAGCTGGGGGTTCTGCAGCAGCATGTTCCGGGCCTCCTGAGGACTGTTCTGGACACACAGCTGAGGAGAAGCAGACAACAGGGGTCACATCAGCTGTGAGAGCAGCTCCTTCCCTAGTCCACACTCCCTCTTCCTGCAGCATCCCAGCTGCAGAGAAACCCTCTAAGACAGGTCAGACCAGCATACAAGGGCTATGAACTGGGAGCTACTGCTCCCTGTTCTCAATTGCTATGGGTTGAGGTAACAACCTTAGCAGGTTTGGGGTTTAAAATACAAATGCAAACTTGTGGCTGGTTTCTTGCCACCCCAACCCTTAGTCACCTTCATCTGCTTCATTAGCTCAAACATCTGCTCAGGTGGCAGGCTGGCAACTGCCCTGCTAATTGACTCTGGAGCATCCTCCGGATTGACAGGGTCTCCATAAGGTGACTCTATGATGGGGGCACCTGTGCCCAAGCCTGGAAGGAAACAAGGGGACAGCAGGAGGTGAGGAAAATGTCTCATTTGTGATCTGCATATGTGCTAAGCTACTGTGATCAGGATTGTTTTGCATCCCAGAAACCACCAGCACAACTGCCAGAGTTGTGTCTTGCTGCCCCTTTCAGCTGGAAGGACAATGACTGAATAGGCTGGGGATCCTGGACTGCATCTTCATCACAAGAAAGGCTAGAACCATTTTTAAAATATGAAAGCTTTGCTTTGGGAGAACAGTTTGGCTGTGATAGCTGCAGAATGCACAGGGTACCAGATATAATGAGAAAATATTGAAGGAGCATGGAATTCCTCCTAAGACAAGGAGTTGAATGTCATGTCAGGTGCTGAACCTAGGAAGGCCCTTCCAAGCCAATCTGCAACACAGTCTCAGAGAGGAATGTGGAGTCTGATGCCACAATCATCTGGCTATTGTTAATAAGCTGGTTTGTCAACTGGGTAGCACCACTATTCCCCTCGAGTGGAAGCTGTCTGTGCAGTGGGCAGGCTAGCAAACACGGAGATGGGCTGAAGGATTTCTGCAAGGCTGGTTAAGCCAGAATGTAACAGAATGTAGCATTGACTTTGTCCAACCAAAGCTCAGACTCACTCTTCAGCTCCTCCTTGTTCTTCTCGCTGGCAGCATTGTCGACTCGCAGTGCCCTCCCACTGAACTCACGCCCATTCAGGTTCCGCATAGCACTGAGCGCCGTCTCCTGGTCCTGGTACTCACAGAAGCCATAGCCCTTAGGTTTGCCTGTCTCCCTGTCATACACCAACCTGGTTGGCAGAGCAGAGGAAGCCACAGATGTTACATCAAGGCAGATACTACACATTATTAGAGCACTCTCCATTCCACCACCCTCAGTTCCGTCCCCCAAAGGGCAACGCTGTCCTTTGATTCCAGTCTGCAAAGCTGTCCATGGCTCTATGGTTGGTGGCTGGGGGTGTAGGGAAATCAGCCTTGGTGCTCACTTGATGGAGAAGCCTTAAAGGGACACTCCTTACCTGAAACTGACAACAGGTCCAACCTCCGAGAAAATGTCCTTTAACTGCTCCTCTGTGGCTTCATACGGGATATTTCCCACTACAAGCGAAACAGCAAGGAAGAAAACATCAGCTCAACGTTTTGCAGGCATGAGAATTATCCATGCAAAGGACAAGGGAACAATCAGAAATAAGCCCAAGGTTAACAGAACCAGAACACAACAAATATGTAGCTGCATTTCTGGCAATCTGGAAGCCACCCTGAGCTGTTCACAGGAGGGGCGGGATACAAATTGAAATTTTTTTAAAAAAAATCTCCCAACCTCTCTTGCTCACGTCTTATGTATCCTTGCTCATAAAATCAATGAGGGTGAGGATAGGTATAAACAAGTAAATTTCCCCCAGGTTTCTTTACTGTCCTGCCTATGGTGTGGGTACCAGTTCTGACACCATAGGCTCCAGAAAACATCACTGCTGCTTACCAGGCAGTTCTTGCCATAGAAGCAGGAATACAAAACTCCTTGGAAGTTAAGAGCTGCACAAGTAAATGGAAGGTGGCAGGTATTGGCTGGTGAGCCAGGAGAGCACCTGAAATAGAACACATTCTATCCCATCCTAGAGCAGATCACACACGTTGGAGCCAAAAATCTAAAATTAACTGACGCATTCTTGTTTCTTCCAACCTTTCCTAGAAGGGAAGCAAGACTGATGTCACCATCAGGACACAGTATAACACTACAGGTGCTACATGGAAAACTGCTCAGCTATTAGTCTGGGCTTTTATTTTTGTATTGCTGCTTGCTCCGTTTGCTTAATTAGAAAGATTGATGCATGTTGCATCTTCCTTTTGTGATTTGGATTAGGAGGCTTCACAGCTCCATGCCCCTCATCGGGCTGAGGAAGCTGGGGGGAGCAGTGGGTTTGGTTTCTTACACAGCATATCAAGACATGTACTGATCCATGGCCCAGCCATCAGCAGCCTCTGGATGAGCCCCTTGGCCAATGCATAATGCTGAAACCACAGGAAAATAGGATTAGCTGGGATGGATGAGGCCCCTGGTCCATCCAGTCCAAAACTCCTGTACTTGTAGAGCCCAGTATCTGGTGCTTCAGAAGAAGGAAACCCCTTAATGCTATTATAGACCTATCCAATTGCTCACTGCTGTACGTCATTTGGAGGGGGGGGATCCTGCTGGTGATCTTACAAACTGACATGTAATTTGCAACTGCCCTATCTTTATCTCTGTGCCAACCAATGCTATTAGCAGTTACCAAACTCCCTTAAAGACTCTGTGAAGCCTGGAAGCAGTAAATAACCCATGTTGGTTACATGCAATGGGAAGTTTCCTTGCATTCAATATACATGTTCCCGCCATAGCTCTGATTTTCTTTGCTCTAGTATAAGAAAAAGACACCCCAGGCAGTTAAATAATCTCTCACTCTTCTCAATGCCAGACTAACCCTAGTTCTTCTTGCGAACTTTCTTCTTATGTAAGTCATCCATTCATGTGTTTCTCCTTAAACCTTGCCTTTTACTGGCCCACACAAAGTGCAGACCTTGTAGGAGCTGGGGGATGCAACAGAGCTTGGTATAGAGAGTTTGTTTATATCACAAGGAAAAGGCTGCTCATGGTACATCATTGTGTGAGTGATATGCATAAGAAGGCTACAGGCGACTAAGTTAGTAGTGTTTTGTATCAAGAGCCAGCATCACCCACACAACATAAATGCATAGTGCTAGTATTGCAGAACTCTGCTCCTCCTTCTGGGTAAGGAATTGCTCCCTAGTAAGCAAACAGAACATCTCTAGTATTTAAATTATAGCATGGAGTGAGGGGGAGCATTTAGAACCTGGGGGAAGGATTCTCCTATCAGTTTTACACAGCTGTACTCCACACAATCAGTCAACCTGCTTTTTATTGTCTCCTGTTGTGCTTGTCACCATGAGATCTGTGCCAGCACACAGGGACACACAGCAGTTCCCACTGAGAGACAGATCATCTCGTCCCAGGCCCATTCAGTCACTGAGAACAGACAGAGGCTTAAACTGTTTTATTTAGAACCGAGTCTGCTGAGAGGTGCGCACACATTCAGGGATATATTGTGTAAGCAGGGGGTGGGGAATAATTTCTGCCATCAGCAGTTTATCAATTCTGTACCCATACGAAGGGGGCATATTCTTCCATTTGTGATGTCACAATCGTTGCCGTACTAACCTGCCAACACACCACAGAGTTTTGAAAATGCTCCTAGCTCTCGGGTAGATGGAGGAGTGAGAGCAGGATATGGGGAATCTGCACATCAGTGCGGTATTTGTGTACACGGGCAGACGTTAGGGTGGGGAGACTTGGAGTTTGTTAGTATCAGTGGATGTGTGTATGCACAACTAGGGGATGTCTCTTGGAGTTTGTGTGGGAGCTAGGTCTGTCTCTAAGGGTAAGAGTGTCAAACATGGAGTTGGAGTTCATGTGCATAGCGTGCTGTCTCTGGAGGTATCCAAGCCTGCATTTCTCTATTTTGGGGGGGGGGGGAGCGGCGAGGGAGGTAAGAAGTCTGTGCATGTGTTTTTTAGGGTGTCTTTGACAGGTGTGTGTGTATGTAGTTTGAGTGCATGCAGTGCTGTCTTGGGCAGAGGTAGTCACCATATAAGTCTATGGTGCAACCGCACCTTGAGTAGTGTGTGCAGTTCTGGTTGCCCCATCTCAAAAAAGAAATTGTTAAAATAGAAAAGGCACAGAGAAGGGCAACAAAAATGAAAAGGGGTATAGAACAGCTCCCTTATGAAGAGAGGCTGGATAAGTTGGGGCTCTTCAGCTTGGAGAAGAGACAACCGAGAGGGGATATGAGAGAAGTTTATAAAATCATGAGTGGTGTTGAACATGTTAATAGGGAGTGGTTATTTACCCTCTCAAATAGTAGTAGAACTAGGGGACGCTCCATGAATCTAATGGGTAGCAGATTTAAAACAAATAAAATAATTTTTTCACTCCGTGCACAATTAAGTTGTGGAATTTGCTGCCAGAAGATGCGGTCAAGTCCAGTAGTATAACTGGGTTTAAGACCAAGTTTCTGGAGGATAGATCCATTAGCCGCTATTAGCCAGATAGGTCTGGGGAATGTAACCTCTTATTGTTGGGAGCTGGGAGTGAACAGCAGGGTATGGATAGTGACCTGTTCGGTACTTCAAGCAATCAAGATTGGTCACTGTCAGAGACAGAATACTGGGCTCGATGGACCATTGGTCTGACCCAATCTGGCATTTCTTATAGTTTAGGGGACTACAAAGTTGTCGCAGGGGAAGCCCGTGTCTGCAGAAGCTGGGACAGACCAAGTGCATGGGGAGCACTCGGGATGGGTGGGTGGGCTTATTTATTTATTATTTAATCATATTTTTATATGAAGTTTGCACCTGTCTGGCGGGATGGGAGCCTGTGTGTGCAGGGATCAGTTTCAGGGGTGTGTGGCTGGGTCTGTCTAGAGAGATGGCAGCCTTTTGGGGAGACGAGGATCAGTCTGTGAGGGGGAGCGGCAACCCGCGGGGGCGAGTGGTGGTGGCTGCGTCTGTGGGGGCAGCGCGAGGCCCGGGCTGAATGAAGGCGTCGGGGAACCACGGGGCAGCCCCAGCCTCACGCTGAGGAGACAGGAAGATGGGGAGTGGGAAGTCTGTCTCCAAGTTCTCTAGTCGGTCCCCGCCCTGGCCTCCCTCTCACCGAATACGGAGCGCAGGGACCGGTCCACCGCGGGGTCCCGCACCGACAGCCCCGCCATCCTCCTCCTCTTCTTCTTCTTCTTTCACCGCCAACCACCACTAGGCTTCCGGTCACACCACTAACCAGCCACCCCCCCGTTTCCGGTCCCTTTCCCCCTTCCCCACGGAAACAAACATCGCAACTTTCGTTCCACTGGCAACACAGCGCCTAGCGCGCGGTCGCGAGAACAGTTTCAAACGGGTCTCTGCCAGCAGCAAAGATGGCGGCGCGAGACGCCTGTAGCAGCGGTGAGCCGTTTCCGGTGAGAAACAGAGAGGCTTCACTTTCGGTTCCGTACGCTCCTGTGCCGTGCTTCGCAGAGAAGAGCACAGCACACAGCTTGGCTGGGAAAGAGTTTGTCTGAGACACCCATCCGCTACAGGGCCAGAGAGAGGGATTTTGAGACCGTGAGGTGAGGAGGAGGGAATAGCAGGTCAGTGATGGAGGTGCGGGAATTGTTTGCTAGAGGCTCTGGAGTTGGCCCGTGTGGTAGGGACAGAGGAGGCTGTGGGGCGGGGTGAAGGAGCAGGAGGCTATGGTGTTATGGGTCTGTTAGCTATGGGACTTTGGGCTCGGGGAGTAGGAGGATACAGGGGTGTTTGGGCAGGGAGTTGGATCCTAGAAGGTGGGGGAACTGTTGGCTAGGAGGCTGCAGGGAGTTAGGGAGTTGAAGAGTTGGGGGTAGGAGGCTGAGGGATTTGGGGGCAGTATAGAGGCAATGAAGTGAGGCAACAAGGGTGGAGTGTGGGGTTAGGATTGTGGTTAGTTTAGCTGCCAACGTTTGTGCAGCCCCATCTGAAACTGAATGAAAGTTAAATCCCTAGTTTGTATAATTTATTTATTCACATGCAGTTGGCATCCAGCAATGTTTTCTTTTTAAAAACAGGCATGCGAGACGCTGAGATTCATAATTTTAGAAGATGCAAATCCACAAAAGACACAGGATTTGCAGTAAAATACAGCAAAACTCATCTTTTGTTTTATTAGAGAAAGAAAGTGTCTGGTCTTTGGGGTTGCAGAGATGCTTGAAGAATGGGCTGCAGTATGCTATGCAGGCTGAGAAACCAAAAGATACACTGAAAAGAGCCTCAAATATATGGTTTTATAGGCCAGTCTCATGATTTTTGACTATTTGGGATTGACAACCCCACCTACTTGCCTGCCAACATGCCCTAACCTCGATCTGCCAACCAGAGTTGGAATGGCAGAACTGTCCACTATTAAATCAAGTGGAAGCTCAACACTTGATTTCAGTGATGGAGGTTTGCACCAGAAACCTGCTTGGGCTAAAAAAATCAAGCCTGTGCCCAACTGTGTTGACACTTACCTGAACTTGGTCCTGGCACAGCCAGGCTCTTCTAAACTTGGGCCTGTTGAAATGTTCCCATGCCCCTTTTCTAATGTGATCCCTGAGCAGAGCATGACCCCACAGAGCAGAGCACAGCCCAAGTCTGAGGGGCCCTGAATAGGGTGACAACCTCTCTTGGTTTTGACCCTGCCACTTCCATAGGCCAAAATGAGAGTCTTGGGGTCAAAACTATGAGAGATGGCAACCCTAGCCATGAACCGAGTCCAAGGGGCCATGAACGAAACAGCCTGACGGGACTAGGTAGGTCCAATTGTGCTCAGTTAGTTTGGTCTGGATGGCTCTAATTTGCACCCTAAGATTTTAAATGACATGGGATGCACTGAGCTATTCCTGCTTTTCAGTCATTTTGTGTCTCCTGAAGAAAGTGAGATGCAGGAGATATGTACAGGAGCCATATCTCCTGGAGGTAAGAACGGGATGAGCATTCATGGTTCCCAGAAGCAGGGAACAATCTTCCACCATTAAAGCAAACGTGAACTGACTGAGCCATTTGACTTTGACAGAGGATTGTGCCTGCTGTCTCACGTTGCCCTTTGGATAAACCCACAAATGTTCCAGCATTGCTGCCCAAGGAGACTTCAGAACATCTCCCTGTGAATAGATCATGTCAAAGTAGCATTCACAAGGTCAGCCCTGTGCTTTAAAAATAGGTTAGAAAGACATCTCTCAGGGATGGGGTAGTACTGTGAATCCTGCTTAATGACTGGAATAGCTAATCTTTGGGATTCCTTGAAACCCTATGATTCTATGACATTGCCTTTTCTTCTAGAGAAAAGATTTGAGTACTAGGAAATATTTTAGTTTTTAATGTATCTAAAATTAGAAATTGATGAATTATTTGTGTTGAATTGTGTTTGTGAATTTTATTAGGGTATTCGGGTGTTTTGCTTTTACGTAATGAACTGCAATGCATGATTGTATGGACAGATGTGAACTGTAGAGTTTTTATAGTCTTCTGCAGAAGCTGTAACTAAACAAACTAGAAACTAAACCTTCTCTTCTAGGATCTGGCATGATGGAGGTGAAAGATATGAATTTTGGGGATGCCATGGCTCTTGTTACTGAGTCCCAGTTTGCCCAGCGGTTCAGGTATGGTATGGAGATGCAAATGGGAACAGGGAGAGGCAAGGCTGGACCACAGTTTCAATTACCAGAACAGGAATCAGTATTGCGTATTATTATTATTTTATTTATTATAAGCTTTTATATAGCGCCAGCGATGTACCTGGTGCTTTACAGAGAATAAGATAGACACGGTCCCTGCCTGAGAGCTTATAATCTAAGAGATGGGGAAGGGAGACAGGGAAGAGGGAACAGAGGGAGAGAC
>QEPC01000097.1:374624-389702 GCA_003113815.1 Sphenodon punctatus
TTTTTAGCTCTTCTCTGCCCTTATTTTATTTTTATTTATTCTCCTGCCCTAGTGATGTCTTTTTAAATTGTTGATGTTTTTAGAAAATTGTTTTATGAATGTTTTTAGTTGTACGTTGCCCCGGGATGCCGTAGGCATATGGGGCGACTCATAAATATATATAATAAATAAATTAAAGGCTGTGGTCATTTTCTGGTACTGGCCGTGGCTACTTTTGGTTAAAATTGGTCTTTCTTGGCTTTTTTTGACGTAAACTGTCTGCTTTCTGTCTTACGGGTGGGGGACCTAGGGGCTTAGATGGAAGGGTTTTCAATCTTTACTGGAATGTTTCTTGCATTTTAAAATGGCCCCGCCCTTTGCAGTTTTGTGGGATGTTGTGGCAGGCTTTTTCACTAATGCCTAGTCCTTGCATGAATGCTCCGTGTTTAGTTTCAGCAGAAACTACCTCTTATATTGCAACAGAGCTGTGTAGCATGTTTTTGGGGACAAGTGGAAATCCCCGCTGCTGCTTTTATGGTGTGTTAAGGACTGCACATAACATTGTTGCCTTAAGATGGTTTGCTTTGCTTGCTCTGTGTTTGCATGATGCATTGCTGCTTTCCTTCTCCCCTCCCAAGCATGAGTAGAGAGACCATTTTGTAAATTTGTGGGTCTACTGGTTGTGGCTACTCTTTTCTTAAAATGGTCCCTTCACGGTTTCACTGCTGCTCCCTGCTGGAAAGTAGTTTCTGGCCTCTCTGCTTGTGACTGTGTGACTTTGAGCATCTTGCCTGAGGATTTTTGTTGAGAAACAGAAATGCATTGTTTAAATTTTGATGGGACTGGTTTGGTGTCAACAGAGGCCTGTAACTGGCCAAACCTTTTTAAAAGGCCTGTGTGCTTGGACAGGCATTTGGCTGCCAGGGATATGGTGTAGGTACTGGGGATGTTGGTCTCGATGGGCCTGGTTTGGTGGCATTGCAGCCCTGAAACAGGCCAAACTTTTTTTTAAAAGGCTTGTTTGCTTGGACAGGCATTTGGCTGTTGGGGATAGGGTGTAGCTACTAGGAATGTTGGTCTGGATAGGCCTGGTTTGGTTGCAGTGCAGCCCTGAAACTTGCTAAACTTCTTTTTAAAACGCCTGTTTGCTTGGACAGGCATTTGGCTGCCGGGGATACAGTGTTGGTACTGGGGATGCCAGATATTTTTATCGTTGTTTTTTATGTATTCAATAAATGTTTTTTCTTTTTCTTCCTTTATCATGGTGTTCAATAAAATTGAACACCATGGTGTTCAATTGAACAAATTGGTGTTCAATTCAATGAAATTACAGAAGTTTGTATGTAACATTGTGCGTATCTTTCCAGATTTGTTTTATCTGTTAAGATATGGTTTATAGTGGAGAAGGTAGAATGAGCATGCGAGTAAAATGTAAATTCTTGATCTTGTGGGTGCTTTAGTCTCCACACAGCTATCAGATTTTCTTTTTGTATCATTTTGGCAATTAATTCCTGAGATTTATCTAGTTTGTTTTTACTAGATTTATCTAGACTAGATAGAGGACAGTTTAAATCTCCCCCTATTATCAAACTACACTTTGCCATTTTGGTAGTGTATTAGAGCCATTTACTGTAAAAAAGGGGTCGGTCGCATCCTTATTTGGTCCATATAATGAAACTAAGGTGAATATTTCTGTATTTATCTCCCCCTGCACCTAGGATATATCTTCCATCTGGGTCTCTAGTCACCTTATCACATTTAAATTTAATGTTTGAGGAAATTACTTATAGCTACTCCCAAGTGGGTTTTTTTTTGCATTTGCAAAGTATATTTTTCCATATTTATTACTCCATTCTGCAGATGTGTGGGGTTGCTATAAAGGTCTGCCCTATTCAATGCGAACTTGTCCATACAATGATAAAGACAAAGAAGATATATTACATAAATTGTTTAAATGTTCACTGTATGAAACGATTAGAGAAACGTGGATTAAAGTATTGCTGAAAAGTAAAGAATACTATACACCTCAGGAAAGAATTAGTTGTATATTAGCTACTAAATCTGTAGAGATGAGATTGGTTTCAGTTTTTGTTCACCTGGCCACAAAAATATGAAAGGAGGTGGGAGAACGAATACCTGTGTATACTAGTTAGAGTATTGACAAAAGGGGCCAACGATTAGCACCTTTAGAAAATGATGTCTATAACAGCCGTCCTTTAGTCTGGGATACCCAGTACTTGCTTTTAGTGCTATGTTTTATGATTTGTGAATTTTGTTTGTTTAAATGTTGTTTGTTGGCCAAGGCGTGAGCCAGAGCCAAAATAAACATATATATATATATTTATTACTCTGAAATCTAAAATTATCCTTTGTAAGGAGGTGTGTTTCTTGTATTAGGGCTACATCCAGTTTATTTTGTTCTATACATTTCCACACTCTCCTACGCTTCATTGGACAATTGAGACTATTAACATTTAATGTTGCAGTTTTTATTTCTGTCATGATGTCTTTATATTTTTATAAAGGCCCCTGCCAGTGGCCCCCAATACTGCTGCCCAGCCCCTGCCGGTGGCCCCCGAGACTGCTGCCCGGCTCTCGCCGGCAGACCCTCCACTTGCTCCTAGGGCCCCGCCAGCCGCCTCCACACCCGGGACTGCTACCCGGCCCTCACCAGTGGTAGGTCTTTCCCACCACCCCTTTTCTGTCCTACCTGTCATTGTTTTACTCCATTATTTCACTCAATGGTTGGTAATCCTCCCCCCTACCCAATGAGGTACCCCGTTAACCCGGTCCCTTATGCCCTGCCACCCTGCTTCCTTGTCTTCCCCCTTTTGTCCCTAGCCCAAAATGCTCCCTGTGGCCAAGTAGCTATATCCTTGGTCCAGGCTCTGTTGTTCCCCTTCTGGATGCCATCATGTCACCTAATGCCGCTAGACAGTAATATGCCTGCCTGTCGAATCTTCCCCTTTATATGCCCCTGCTGTCTTGAGGTTCTCGATGTTTGGGGGATTCCGGGGCATTGGGCGGGGGGGCTCAGGGAGGGGGGGGATACTGTCAGGACTGGGTCTCGAACCCCCGACCTTGGGAGGTCTGGAGCGCTGCCTCAGGGACTGGTGCCACTCTAGACAGTGATAATGGCCAGGTCTGGACGCCTGTGTCCTCTTTCAGGCCTCCAGCCCCCTGTGTTGCCACGCCCTTCCCCAGCTGTGCCTTGTCTCCCTGGCCTTGGCTCCCAGCTTCCTGATTGGCCACAGGATGATACATAACCCATGGTGTGGCTACAGGAAGCTGTGGGAGCAACTGCTCTTACCCCTCCCTCCCTGTTCACAAGACGCTGGGAGCCTCTTGTAAACCTTCTCTTTCGTTCCCTTTATGTGCTGGATCCTTCTCCCTCTCTGAGGGCGGCTGGGTCCCTGTGGTGTGTGGTTGTGGGTTCCTAGTCCTTTCCCCCTTTGTTCCTATCGGATACCTCTTTGTGTCGTCCTCGTCCCTCCTTGTGGTATCGGTGAATGTGCCCTTAACCCAGTGTGTCTAGAAAAGCCCCTCCCCCTGTATCCTTGTTTGGGGTCTTTCCCCCCCAAGTGTGTGTGCCCCTGTATTCCTGTTTGAGGGTCTTTTCCCCCCAAGTGTGGGTTCCCCCGTATCCCTGTTTGGGGCTCTTTCCCTTCCCCAGTGTGTGGCTCCCCGTATCCCTGCGTGGGGTTCTTTCCCCGGAGTGGGTGCCCCCCCGGGCTCCCTGTTTGAGGGGTTTCCCCCCCAGTGTGTGTTCCCCTGTACCCCAGCTCAGGGGTCTTTCCCCTCCAAGTCTGTGTCCCCTCATATCCCTGGTTGGGATACCACATCGCTGGTGTTTCCCCTTGAGATCCTTCGAACCCCATTCCCCTGTTCCTATAACCTCAATTATGACCCGTACTCGCTAAGGCCGGGTTCCCTGACTCTGGGAACGAAGAGCAGTCCTGAGCTACTCAAGAGACCGGCTGAGAAGTTTCCCCTTTCCTGGAGTCTTCTCACTTGGGTATGCTGGGCTATATCTATAGTTGCCCCTGGGGGAAATAGGCTCCCTCCCCCTACTCTCCAGACACCCCTGCAATGCAGCCGCCATATTGTCCTCGTGCTCTGTTGCCTGAGCGGAGCCTGTATCTCCTCCTTTTGCCTTATAGAAATCTTTTATGGATCCTCTGTCCTGTTTTTTTACCTCCTCTTGTCATTCCTATGCAGGATTCTTATAGTTTTAAGTTCTTTTTAAAGTTCAATATTTACTTTTTCAGGGCCTTTCTCAGTGCGATGGAGCGGAACGTTTGCCGGGCGCTTCTAGTCTCGGCGCATGCCCAGTCCCGTCCTCCTCTCCCCTCATTCTGTACAGAAAGGAGAAACAGAAAGTTCCTTTTCTATCGATTAGCTAAAGGGGATGGTACTCAATACTTATAAGGTGGCTGCTAGGCAGAAATTGACAACAGAAACAAACAGGCAAGTAGCATCTAAGGGAGGGAAGTGTGGAAAATGTTTTCCTTCCCAGCGGCCACTTTGAAAGTTAGTGCAAGCTCCAAGGAACTGCATAGAAGTTGGGGATGAGAGTGCTTAGGAGGTGCGCTCAAGAAGAGGAGGATCCAGATCATGGATCTGTCTCCTACTGTTGTGTGCATGCCCTCCTCTTTGCTCTCTTACCTTGAGCGTAGTCTTTCAGTACTTGGGGATAGGAACTGGATCCAGGGGTCAGATCCAGGAACTGTAAAGGCACCAAAACAAAAGCTAGCTAGGCAGGCCACATTTAGCTCCCGGGCCTGATGTAGGGGTAGCAGCCTGGTGGAAATTTGCAGCAATCCATCATTTCCCCCTACTGTGGAAGGGAGTTGGGGCTTCTGTCAAGGANGATGGTTCTTATGTTCTGTGGTGACTGTGAGGGAAAACACATGCACATTAGCATGCTTATAGTATGCTTATGTCTGTCCGACATGTGGTGGGATTTGATTTTGGGCAACTGGTGGCATTTCATTTGGGCCAAGAGTAGCAGGGGCAGAACATCCGATAGCAAATGAGTTAGGACAAGGAGAGGACAGAGGAGGTTCTTCAGTGTTTCTATAATATGGAGTTGGCAAGAGCAATAAAATTTATTTTGTTTTTGTGACAAGCTAGCTAGGACAAGTCCGACATCAGTGTACAATAAGAAAGATAGTCAACTACTGTACCACAAAAATGTAATTAAGACACAAGTTATCATTTTAGCCCTAAAGTGTCCGAGCTGCTCGGGGTGCCCCACAAGGTACATGACTGTGGCTTTGGAGTTTGCTGCTTCCGGCTGCCCTGTTTGCGTTGCCAAGGGGAGTCCCGCCAGTGGCAGTGGGGCAAGTCCCTTACAGTACACCCCCACCCCCCACGAGCTCCCCCGCTGAGGCCCCAACGAGGTCTGGGCTTTTCGGGGTGTCGGCGATGGAAGAGGCGTACAAGATGGGGAGCGGTGACCTGGGCCGCAGGCTCCCAGGAATGGTCATCCGGACCGTACCCCACCCAATCTTATTAAATAGTGACGACGCCCTCGAAGAAACTTGGAGTCAAGGATGGCCTTTACCTCATAGACTGTGAGACATCAATATCAATATCAGAAGCAGGAGGAGGCGTGGTCATCAATATCAATATCAGAAGCAGGAGGAGGCGTGGTGGGTACGTCTGGGGGGAGCGCCTTCTTTAGCAGAGATACATGAAAGGTTGGGTGAATGTGCAGGTGGGGAGGTAGGACAATCTTGAAGGTGACGTCGTTGAATTGTTTTTCTATAGGGAAAGGTCCGAAGAACTTGTCATCAAGTTTCTTTGAGGGGCGTGCAGAGGGGTAGTGCTGTTTCGAGATCCAGACATAGTCTTCGGGTTGCACTGGTTCGGCCACTCGGCGGTGTTTATATTGCTGTCGGGACTGCAGTAACGTAGCCCTAGCGAGTGTGTGAGCTTGCTGGATGTGTTGCACTAAGCTTCCAGCTGTGGGGACTTGTATGGCTGGAAGGTCTGGAGTTCCTATTTGTGGGTGGAATCCGTAATTTATAAAGAAGGGGGAAGTTTCCCAAGGAGGCATTGGGGGCGTTATTGTGGGCAAATTCGGCTACGGGTAACCACGTATACCAATCGTCTTGCAGATAATTAATATAACAGTGGAAGTATTGTTCAAAATCTTGGTTTACCCTTTCTACCTGCCCATTTGCTTGTGGGTGATATGCCGTAGTGGGTTTTAAGGATATGCGCAGTGCAGTGAAGAGAGCCTTCCAAAAGCATGAAATAAATTGGGATCCTTGGTCGCTCACTAGTTCCAATGACCATCCATGTAATTTTACGACATGACAAAGAAACAGGAGCACTGTATGATGTGCGTTGGGTAACCCCTTTCAGGCTATAAAGTGGGTCATCTTGGTGAAATGGTCTACCACTACGCACACGGTCGTATATCTCTGGGACGGGGGTAATTTGACAATGAAGTCAATGCCCGCACGTTGCCAGAACCCCTGGGAAGGGTCTTGTAGTTGCAACAGTCCGGCCGGGGCCTGCCGTGATGTTTTAGTTTGGGCGCACATGGCACAATGGGTTACATAACGTTGTACGTCCGGCCATCGTGTTGGCCACCAATAGCTTCGTTGGATTAATTGATGAGTGAATTCACGTCCCGGGTGCCCTGCAAGGGGGGCATCATGATGAGCCCAGAGTATATGTGAATAACAAGAAGGAGGTACGACAATACGCCCGCTATGTTTTAGGAGGCTGGCTTCTTCAATATATGAGGGATTGGTGTTGGGGAGCAGTTCCTGGGCGGTTGCCTTGGTCAGGTGATTTTGGTTCACATAAGGGGCAGTAAACACCTTCTGTTCCAACAGGGGGCCTTGGAGCTGTTTTCCTTCGCCACTGCCCTCGTGATATCAGGAAAGAGCATCTTCTAAAATATTTAGTTTGCCCGGGCGATACCAAAAGACAAAAGTAAAACGTGTAAAAAAGAGCGCCCAGCGGGCATGTGGAGCGTTGGTTATTTGGACGGTTTGAAGATAGGTTAAATTTTTGTGGTCTGTAACGACAGTAACGGGGTGCTTTGCGCCTTTCAAATAGTGGCGCCATGTCTCAAACGTGGTTTTAATAGTGAGCAACTCTCTATCAAAAATAGTGTAGTTTTATTCTGCAGGACTAAGTTGCCGGGAGTAGTAGGCACATGGTAACATCTGGTGCCGGGAAGAATCTTCTTGTTGTAGCACTGCCCCCAACACCTTATTGGAGGCATCCACCTCTACTTGAAATGGCTGCTGGAAGTCAGGGTGGCATAAGAGGGGTGCTGAGGTAAAAGCTTTCTTTAGAAATTGAAGACTATGCTGTTGATGCGGCCCCCAAACATAGTCCTGATTCTTCTTGAGTTAGCGGGTGAGGGGTACTGTGATCGCTGCATAGTTTGGAATGTATTGTCGGTAATAGTTAATACTCCCCAGGAAACGTTGTAAGGGTTTAATTGCCGGCGTCGACGATCCCGCTCCTCTGGTGTCAGGGGACCCTTGGCTGCCGCTAATTGCATGGGCTCTGGATATGCTTGCTTGCTCGACTCCGGGGTGGAAGGAAGCGTGGGGAGTGCTCACGGGAGAAATGGGGCTCGAAGGTCTTGCCAGCTTTCCCGGTGACGCTCCGCGAGTCTCTCCTCAATCTGCAGGGTCAAGTTGGCGAGTGCTTCCCAGGTCTCGGGCAGGGCGGTGAAGGCAAGTTGGTCCTTGAGTTCATCATTTAACCCCTTCTGGAAGTGCACCCTCAGCACTTCTTTGGGCCATTGAAGTTCGAGAGCGAGCTGTTGAAAGTGAGTTATGTACTCAAGAAGGCTTCTTTCCCTTGCTTGAGAATTATAATATACGTCTCGGCGTCACGGACTCGATGCGGATTGTCAAATAAGAAGGTTAGTTGTTTCAGGAGTCCAGCATAATCTGATAAAAGGGGGCTTTTACCCTTCAAAAGGGTCGTAGCCCAATCTAAGGCGATTCCCCCTAGGTTCCCGATGGTGAAGGCGACTTTTAACTTGTCGTTCAAGTAGGTTCGGGGTTGCATTGTGAAAGTTAGTTCGCATAGTGCCAAGAATCCTTGGAACCCACGTCGGTCCCCAAGGAACTTCTCTATCTGGGGGTCTCTGGGTTCTCTAGGGGCAGCTACCCCGACTTCCTGGGGCTCCGGGGCGTCCTGGGGTGCTTCTATGGCTGGGGGCACCGCCGCGTCCTCTGAGTCTGCGGGCCGAGCCAGCACCGCGGCCTCAAGTTCTGCCTGTTTGACTTTTACGTCCCTCATCTCCGTTGCCAAGGACTGCACTGCACGTGCCAATTCCCCCAATTCTTTGGCAACCTCCATGGTTAAGGTAATTCCCCCCTCCCAAGGGAGGAGGGAAGGGTGCCGGTGATACTGTGACAGGGAAGGGAAAAGATTCCCCAAAGGGTAGGAAGGAAGGGGCAGAGGCCGGCACAGGCACAGACAAGGGGGCCTCCTCACCACCACTCAAGGGAGACTTGCGAGGACACATGCCCGTCAAGATAGAGTGGTGGCCTATAGAACCTACAAGAGCGTTCAGGTCTCTATCATCATAGGGCGCCGAGTGGGGAATACAGGGGTGCCCGAGCCAGCCCTGCACTCACCATCACACCTCTAGCACACCACGGGGGAAAGGGAAGGTTGTGGGGATAGCAGTGAGGAATGGAGGGAATGGAAACCCGGTTAGGGGGAGAAGGACAAGGGGGTTACTTACAACCACCGGACACAGGATGGACCCAGGAGGGGAGGGGGAGGAGGACCCAGTACTCACGCACACTGTCCAAGTGTTCACTCTCTCACCCGGCACACGCTCCCAGGAACAGGGGGAAACGGATCAAACACCATGCACTCCAGCTAGCTCTCTCACACGACGCACACTCTCAGGAGACGGGAAACGGGGGAAGTTGGATGGAGGAAGATTCAGGAAAGCAACGCTCCCCTCTCAATACACTCTTTATTCCAGATTACACTCAAATCACCTCGACACACCAGAGGGGTTCTGCTCCTAATCCCTATGAGGGTCCAGCACTAACTCTTTAAACATCTAATTTATGGCTGCCAGGGATGGCACCCAGGTACCAGCCATTTTAACCCTTACTACCTATCTCCTTCACCCATGGCCCGCAAGGTTCCATAAGGTTCTATGGGACTGTCCAACATTGAGGGGAGGAGGGGGGGAATGTGCCCCCCATGCCCCCTCCCACAAGCCACCTATGAACTTCTGGGAAATAGAGTTCAATAGATTTTGTAATTAAGGGGCAGAGGACGTGGTTTCACTTATGACAAACTAGAGAAGGCCTGACGGAAGAGGTGGGTTTTCAGGAGGGATTTGAAAGTTGGGAGCGAGGGAGCAGAGTGGAATGTAGTCAGGGAGGGAATTCCAGGCATGAGGGGCAGCAAGGGGCAATATGCATTGAGGGGGATGTTCATGATGCCTGTTCTCAGGGACCCAACCTATCCCCTGTAGCCCTAGGCCATGAAGGCATACTGCATTACCCATATCTGAGCAAAGGTAATTTAACCAGCAGCTCAGCATCACCTGTTCTGTTGTGGAGAGGGGCTTTTAAATCAGCACTGGAGATCAAGAGTTGCTTGAATTGGTTTCCATCTAGAAACCGCTCCACTGCTAACTACTGCCTGTATTCTCCATAACGTCTGCAAGACCGACTGGGCCACATTGGAGAACCCCCCCAATCAGCTAGCTCCAACAAGCCAGTGCCCCATTACGGGACCAGCTGAACCAAGTAGAACAGAGCATAGCCAGAGAGATCTGGGACGCCTTGTGCCAGCACATCAACCGCAATGCTAGCCAAAACACAAAGTATCAGTGACAGTTTAATGAGCATTGGTGAACTGTCTCAAATGATCTTTTTGTTTTATCAATAAAGCCTTTAAAAATATTTCCTGTATGTCACTACGTTTTCCTCTGGCCCATCCATCCCCCCCACCCCGAAAGCACCGGGACAGTATACTATCCCTCTTTGGGGCCCGCCATACTATATCCCCCAGGTGGCCTTTCTATTGGCATTTGTGTATCAGCCGGCTGCAGGCCTGAATCCGTGTTTTCTATTGGCATTCATGGGCTAGCCAGGTCTGGGAATGACAATAGGAAGCAGGTAGGCACAGATGTGGAACAGCTAATATGGGCTCCCCCACTTTTTAAAATTAATTATTATTATTATTATTATTATTATTTTATTATACATTTACATGTACAGATTTCATCTAGAATAATATTATACAGATGTTTCATGGGTACTTGCTGTCCAAACCCAGGCATACAGCTGGATACCACCCAGACATTACACTGTTTGACCATACATGCATAGTATTCTAAAGGTACAAACATACCATAAAAATGAGTGTTTCAACAACATAACCAAAAGAAAACTATAACCATATGTGACAAGTTTCTTTTCCCTTTCTCGGTTACAGAGGTTTATATTTCTTTCACACAGATTATGTGTTTGAATTTCTGCATCTTGATATGTTTTGTTATCACTGTTCAACAAGGATTCCAAATGGAATAAAATTCTTCCAGGTTGTCAAGTGCATGGCTAGCGGACTCCTCACTCCCATCCCTTCCCTTCCAACCTCCAGCCCCCAGAGCGACTTATCGCTATGCCTTACCACCATTCTCCAAGGTTCCCCTCCTTTCTTCTAACCCCCAGCCCAGATTATCGCTATGCCATATGACAATTCTCCATGCCCCTAAACTTCCCTCTTGTTCCAGAAGTATGGATTATGAAAAATTAAAGAACTGTATGAAAATTTATTAAAGAACTTTAAATATAGAACTATAAATATCCAACTGTTTAAATATCAAACTGGTTTGTTTTTTACCTGCTTGCTTCTTTTGGGGGCAGCTTGGCATACTTGCTTTGATGGTGGAACTGGCAGGGGGACATCTTCCTGATCCTCCTCCCATGGATCTTACTGCAGAGGAGTGTTCATGGGAGGTGTGCAGGAATTATTTGAGGTGGTGGTGTGATCATGCCTGGCCCAGGAACTGTTCTCTGGCATGAGTACAGTGCAGAGAGAGCTTGGGTGCTTTCCTTGGAGGGCGGGGTGGAGTGTGGGAGGAACCAGGGCGGGTGGGTTCCAGGTAGGCTGGTGTGAACGTCTGGTGGTGGTTAAGAAATGGTGCCTCCGCATGAGCAACAGGTGCTTGTGGTCGTGACAGCAGTGTGCTCTGGCAGGAAGCTCTGGAGCTGGATGGACTGGGACAGACTGCTTTACGTCTGTTCCCATGTCTCACTCATCTTCTTGCTTGCCTTTTTTGATCACCCTTTCTGACCGCTCAAATTACTACCAGAGGTGGGCCCAGTGCCTGTCCTCCCGCCGGCGGTCTAGGTGGGCCTTGACTGCAAAAGGCCTTCCATTCTGTTTTATTACTTTGTAAAGTGCCAGGTACACTGCTGGCGCTATATAAATGTTTGTTAATAATAATAATAATATGCTCCCAGCCCATGCTATTAATGGCATCGCAGATCTTGTCTGCCTACCACAGGTTCCTTCAATCAGCTCCCTTGCCGAATCTTCCCTGTGCTGCCAGTTGTGAGTCAGCAGGTCCTGGTTCCTTTGGTGCTTGTGGCTGGGGGGGGCGGGGGTTCTGTCCATGTCCATTGCACTGGTAGTCCTTTAGCAAGGCAACAAGGAAAGCCATTAGTTCAGACCACCCTACCCACCTTCCCATCCTGGTGTTTCAGGCCCACTGCCCACTCCATTTTCAGCCCTCTGCCTGCCCAAAGAAAAGCGGGTATGAGGACCTGGCCTATGCGGCTGCTGGAGCACTTACTGTGGCGGGATCCCAGCGCCATGCAGTTCTCCTCCCATGATCGCCGTAGAGGAGTGAACAACATGCAGAAATCAATCAGTGCCATTTGCACCATCTCCCCACCCCTGGCTGTCATTTGGGCTTCCACCCCTCGACCAGCCCGCTGTGCCGCCATAGTGCCTCCCCTCATCTGACAGCCTGTGGGCCGGCAGCTTTCAACTTGATTAATAGCGCCTTTGGCAGAAATTATCTTTGATTAATATCAACTGTAGGCTGGTCTTTTTGATTGTGTCCCTTCATTGTGAGAACTCTTTACAAGTTCGTGTAGGCCACCAGGGCTTGTTGACCCCTCCAATGCTAATAACTAGAGGGGTTCAGTGTGGTGGAGGCTCTGAGAGATCCTTCCTTTCATCTGATCTCAGTGGATAGCTCCCCCATGTCAGTCTTGTTTTATGCTGATGACACAATATTGGTATCGCAAACCCAAACTGGCCTGAGATGTCTGATGGGAGACTTTTATGCATTTTGTAATTCTGAGTTCTTAGAAGTCAATGACTCAAAGACTAAAGTCCTGGTTGTGAGGAGATCACATATGCAACATCGATGGTTTATGAATTCTAACCTTTTATCCATCACCAAGGAGGTCTGAGTACTGTTCCTGTATTACATCCTCTCGAGTTTGTTTTCACAAACACCTTTTTTGGAGGTAAGTACTACCTCCCCCTTCCTCACTTTCACTTCCCCTTTAGGGAGGGTGTGTGTGTAATTATGTCCACAAAGAAGCAAGGAGAGAGGTACCTACCTAGATAGCTTTTATTGTCTGTACTGGAGGGAGGAAAACACCTTGCTTTGTTGGGGAAATCCTCCAAGAGCTGAGGAAACTACTGGCATCAAGGAAGGAAACATTTAACCTCTGCTTCTAACATCTTGTGGAACAGAAGGGAGAGGAAAACAGGTGACTATGAAAGAAGTCGTCCCAACCAATGAACTGGCCTACAGCGCACACGCCTGATCTTCCTGGCCTCTGTGGCTTGGGAAAGGTTTGCTTTGGAGCTACAGGCTTTACACAGCACAAGAAATAGCCCTCTCCTTTCCTAGCTTGGCACTCACGTGCTCTATCAAGACAGGCAAAACAAAATTCAACTTGACATCAAGTGCAGATTATCTACATTTCTCTTTGTGCTCAATGAACATCCCACAGGTGGGACACGCCCAGATGGAAGGACAGTTTTTATTTCACTGCCTGGAAGGTCCTTCAGCTTACAATTTGCTAAAACCTCTAGCTGCTGGTTCACGCACCCCTCATTTTCACACTTATCAGATGCTGTTCCAGATCCTTTCCAGGGTTTCAGGCACTGCCAGCAGAATTCAAAATGCATTCCTTTTAGTGAATGGCAGATAATGCAATACACTCTTAAGTTTGTCAGGTCTTTGCATTCCACATGGCTCTCGCAGTTGGCGCACTGAGGAGAAAACACAAGTTTAAAAAGTGAGAGAACATTATTTTCTTGCCTTGTAAAAAAAACAACTGACCCTAAATGGTGATTATAGCTTCCACAATCCCTTCTCCTCTTTAAAGGTGTCTGCAAAGGGAGGAAATAGCTGTACACCCTCTTGATTTTGATCTATAAAAGGTACCCATACGGGCATGTATTCTTCCTCTCCAAAACAATTTTTTGTGTCTGGTTGGTTGATTGCTGTACCAGTATTGGGTCTTCTTGGATGACTCAGATAAGTGGATCAGAAACTGAATAATGGGCCAGGTATATTGAATCTTAGCAAAAACCTTCAAAGTTTTAGTGGTTTCCCCAGTGAGATTGACCTCAAATTGGAGTGGGCAAGCCCCACTAGCAAAGACTTGGCATCAGCAGCTCCATTTAGTCTGCCTGCAGGAGCCACAGTCTCTTCTTGGTCAGTGTTGCAGCCAATGGACTGAGAGTGCTCTTCCCACAGCAGCCCAGCTGAGAAGAGTTGGTGTGGGCAGAACTATGGATGCTCCCAACATCTACAGCATGTGTGAATTGTATTGCTCTCCACAACCTTACTACGGGTGTGGAGCATGTGTGGAAACAACACGTAGCTTGTGTCCCCGCCCCATTTCATCTCATCCTTTAATCTGGGCTTGAAAATAAGAGATTCAGTCTCACCTCTTTGAAGTCACAGAAGCGTTTAGCTGCAAAGAGTGCAATTTTTTCTTCAAAGTTGTCCTGCTCTGTTTTATTTAGTGAAGCATTTTGACGGACTTCCCAATAGGACCATTCTTTTCCACATTTCTTCCCATCGACATCATCAGGGCAGTGAAACGCAAAGTGTCCCTGCAGAGAGTTACCAGAGACAGATGTAAAAAACGCAGCCTGTCTAAACAGTGGCTCAAGGTAGTCACAAGTGTCTGCGGGAAGGGCGGGATAGAATATGAATAAATAATAAGTGTATGTGCTGGCTTCATAAAATATAACCATTTTACCCTGTTGGGAGCCTGTGGCTTCATTTTTTTTTTTGTTAAATAAAAACAGCCTAATTTTGCAAACTCAGAAGATTCAGAGAACTCAGATAAGCTGCAGCGTTTCTCCAAACAGAACTCTATGGCTGAAATGAGTAGCTAAATTGCTACTCGCAGATAATTCTGCAATTTCAGGAACCAGTATTGATTTCCGACTATTTCCTGATTCTTGATGTGGGTACTCGACTTCCTGAAATGCTGGGAAAGGAAAATTGGGCACTTACCTCTGAATTTTCCTTCTGCTGGGGATACTCCTGGACGGCCAGTGCAACAGCAGGGTAGATCCCTGCCATTACCACTAGGAGGCAGACCATCAGATTTTCTGGAGCATGCTCAGACGGATCTAGCTCCTAGAACTCCAGTAGTTGTAAGCGTTATTCCACACTGCTTAACTTATGCTAAAAGGCTATTAAATTCTGAAACTAGAAAAGGATAACGTTATAAACAATTTAGACTATGAGTGCACACCCAATGGGGTGTGTCTGAACTGTTGGGCAAATTGTTGCCCATGTATCCGTGTCCACGGCATCCCAGAGTCACTCCGGGTGGGACTGGCCGTCCAGGAGTATCCCCAGCAGAAGAAAAATTCAGAGGTAAGTGCCCAATTTTCCTTTTTCCATGTGGATCCTCCTGGATGGCCAGTGCAACAGCAGGGACGTACCCAAGCGGTGTCCCATTCCTAAAATTTGAGGGAGGGAAAAACGGAGGGAGGAGATGAAGATGGTGTCTGACGGAGGGGATAATTATATCCTCTACAGAACCCCCTGGAACACCTGTCTCCCAAAAGCCGCCTCCACTGATT
>QEPC01000097.1:389802-400212 GCA_003113815.1 Sphenodon punctatus
TGAATGAATGTTGACTATGTAATACTGCAATGATATAACTTCGTATTAAATAAAGCTAAGAGGTTTGCCAATATATCTCCAGTCTATCTCTGCTCTCTTGAATTGACCACCGTATCTAAAAGAACATTGTCATATTGGTTGAGTGAATGCGTGAATGTTAATAACCATGGACCAGGACTGAGACTTAAGCCAGGGTCAGCACCATGGTGAAACCTCATGTACCCCACGGGTGTGATTGCATAAACCTTTCCCTTTCCCTGCATGAGCCAAATCCTACAGCTAGCGGCATTTTCTGGCGCACTGTAAGGAAATGGACCTCCTTCCTTTTGTGTGAGTGTGAGAGAGCTTGTAACACACTTTAAGTGTGGACACTTAAAACCGCAAAAGAGTGTATTTCCCAACAACACACTTAACAGCCCAAAACCACATGTGATATACTTGGCAGGATACTGTGGAGATTCAGAGGTTTGAGATAAAAGGATTTTGTTGTAAGAATGGATTTAGAAGACAAGGAGGAGCTTGTTTGAATAAAGAAATAAGGCAGGAGGAGTTGTCTAGAAGAGACAGAGGTGCAGCCCGTCTGCTTTAAAAATAAAAAGATGGAGTGGTGCAACTCGTCTAGATCAAATAAAAGATTGAGTGGTGCAACTTGTCTAGATCAAATAAATAAAAGACAGAGTAGTGCAACTCGTCTGGATTAAAGGAATAAAGGATGGAGTGGTGCAACTCGTCTAGAGTAAAGGAGTATGGTTAAGATTAAGTAGTAATATAAGTGTAAATAAGTTTAAATAAGATAAGTTTAGATAAGTTTAAAGTTTAAATATAAGATAAGTTTAAAGTAATACGTTAGAGGTGTTTATAAATTTTGTGCGAAAAAGCTACTCATAGAAGGTGTATTTTGGAAACTAGGCAAATTGCCATTAAAAAAATGTTTAAAAGAAAATTTAAGGAGAAACCTGTTGAGGTAATGATGACTTTAAACGCAGCCAGAGCTCAGCTGCCGATAAAGAAAGAGAAACCAGTAGCTTCCTTGTACAAAGTTTTAGAAATAAAGAAAAAACCCTGGGAAGCCAGAGAAGTAGCAATAAAAGAAGTAAAAAATTTAAGTGACGTGGACGCATGTTTGAGATGTATATGCAAACAGAAAAGCCAGGAAAGGAGGAGGGTAAAGAAGCAGCAATGACGTTGATCTTGATAGGAAATAAGGAAGGATGAGGAGGAAAGAAAAAGGCGAGAGAATGCAGAGAAGGAAATAGAGAAGGGTAGAGAAAAAAAAATGAGGTTTTAAAAAAGCCAATTGTATTTGCATGAAGAGAGTCGAAGACAGAAAGAATTGGAATGTGGAACTAATTGTGTGAGGAAAGAAGATTATATGATGTTGGAAGAAGAAAGAGAGAGGTATAGAGATCAAACTAAGTTGTTGAAGGAGAAGATGAGGAAAAATGGAAAGAAAGAGAGTTCATTGTTACCTAAGATGACACCTCAACAGGAGATAAGTAGATTAAAAGCCCAGGTGGCTTGCTTGAGTATGGGTGATCTTTATGATCCACCAGAAAACCCATGCAAGTATTCTGACCCATCCTGTTGTGATTATGAATGTGAGTTTAATCCTTGTTGTGACCCTCTTGGAATAGCTGCGGTCACACAAACATCAATTGCCACACCAATGGTGGTAGATGAGGAGAAGAACCAGCAGGAACCCAAACAGTAGTAGAAAAAGAAATAAGTACAGGAGAAGCCAGGACATTAGCAAAAGAACTGGGGCCAGGGAAGGATCCTTTAGAGTTGTCTTGGGGAATAGCAAAATTGGCATTGAATGGAAAATTTAATAACAATGAAGTAGAGAACGGGAAGAGATAAAATACTCATGGGATAATGTCCCATTTATTTGAATTATGTTGATGACATTTTAGTTTTGGGGAAACTGAGGCACAAGTGCAAACTCTTATAGAAGAGCTATTAAAATTGATAAGGGACATAGGGTTTAAAAGTAAATTTAGAAAAGGCGCAGTTAGTGTAAGAAAAAATGCAGACCAAGGCAAAAGAGAAAGCCCCCCTAATAAAATATGAGTAATTGAGGCAGAAAAGAAGGTCCCCCTGATTAAATTTTGGTGTAAACATTAATTTACTAAATTTTGTGGGGTATATGGGGGCACTCAAAATTAATACAAGCATATGATGGGGAAAAAGTAACACTATGTAAGGGAAAAAATGCAGCAGCTTCTGCTTAACAGACCTTTGAAATGATTTGATCTCAGAGAGGAGCAGACAGCCATTACAAAGGTGATACTGTTCCTGTTTTTACATTATTAAGTGGAGGGGGGGGGAAATGTGTGTAGGGTAATTTTTATATAACTTTAGTGATTGATTTTATAAATTGATTATGTAATTTTATACAGAGGTTTTAGTTATGCAATGTACATAAACAAATTCACTGTGTAAGTAACTAATTAGGTTTGCAGAGGCCAAATATTTTTATTTTGTACAGAACCAAGAAAACGGTTTTGGAAGGCAACAAATTAAGGAACCAACTACAGTTTTTTTTGTTTGTGTGTGTGTATATTTTATGCCATGGCTGTTTGTCACTCAGTGTTGTATGTTTATTTGTTGTATGTTTATTTATGTGATGTGAAAGGAAGACAAGTGGTAGAATGTAAGAAAAGTAAACATGGAATAAAATTAAACACTCAGTGTTCTCTACATTGTTCTCCACTTTCAAGTGCACAGTTAGTGTGGAATAATGTGATTCAAACTACAATGGTTTGCACCTTTTCAATAAGCTCTTCATCACCACTTGTTTACCTACCTATACCTTTTACTTTACATAGTTATGTTCGTGTGTGTTTGGTGTTGGTTTGAAAATGAAAAAGAAAAAAACAAGCACCCTGCTTTTGCAAAAAAAAGTTAGTTAAGTATTCTTAAAAGACAGTTTTCCAATGATACATGTTGAGTTGAAAAAATGAATGTTGAAATAATGAGAGACGAGGAAGAAAATGAAATATGTTAGTCGTGGCACAAAACCATGGACTATGTAAGAGAGGGGCACTACTAGATTAAGTGTTAGGAACAGGGAGTTAAATAAAGGCAAGTGGCGTATGTGTTTTAAGTAATAGTAAAATTGCAAAAGAAGCAAAAGTACAGCTTTATATATGATTCAGGCATTGGAAAAACAGAAAGCTGCAGTTTCATTTTGATTTTTATCAGTTTGTCTGTGCCTAAATGAGGAAGTTATATTAAATGTTAAAGCAGACTAGGTTGATAAAAAAATAAAGGAAACAGGAGGAGGGGAGTCGCATCTATGAATGGGAGGCAAAGTTAACCCCCGTTCCAGACCTTGTTGGTCCCGTAGTGAGGCTTGGGCAGCCCCTTCCACAATAGCCGAGTGCAGAGTTCCCTTTAAGCAGATACTAGAGAGGGGGCACAAACGGATGGCTTGGAAAAATATTTAAAGGGGAAGCAGGTGTAAAAGGCAGTTGTTTCACAACCAGCTAAAAGCACTGTCTTAATTCAACAGGGCCAAGGACACCAAATCACACTAAAAGATGTCCCAACCCAAAATACATTGGTATGGGCTACAAAGACGTTTGCATTGTATACTGGCAATTCCCCAGTTACAATACAAACCCATCATTGTCCTTTGAAATATATTTTGAAGGGAGAACAAATGCCACATGTCAGCAATACAAGATTGGCACAATGGGCAATGTTGTTGATGCAAAAAGGAGTGAATTTTAAAATTAATAAACCTCACAGCCTGGGGAGCAATACATACACTGGGGGCAGAAAGGGAAGAAAACCATTAGTAAAACCATGAATGCACAATTAGCAAAAGTAATGGCTATATTGGGGTAACTGCATATATGAAACATTGGAATAAAGAAGGATGGATTAGTGAGTATCATACATTAGCTGATAAAAAAAGCAAAAACTTATAGATAAAAAGGTGTTCAGATTAATAAAATTAGTATAGCAGGGCAGGAAAAACAATTGATTTTGGACATTCACAATATGGCCCATGAAGGAGTGGAAAAAACTTTTAAGTAAGGTGTAGGAAATTGCTAAATGACCCAAACATAAAAAAGATGTGACAGCTATCATTAAGAATTGTATTCCATGCTTGATGTAAAAAAGGGAATACAGCAAGGGAACTTTACCATTGATGGGACAAAGAGAAAGGGG
Organism: Sphenodon punctatus; assembly: GCA_003113815.1. NCBI lineage: Eukaryota > Metazoa > Chordata > Lepidosauria > Sphenodontia > Sphenodontidae > Sphenodon > Sphenodon punctatus. The sequence continues at coordinate 393,982 of QEPC01000097.1, forward strand.
GCCATGGCAAACAATCTATATAGATTATGTAAATAAATTGCCTAGAACCAAGGAAGGTTACCAGTATATGTTGGTGTGTATTGATGAGTATTTTAAATGGCCTGAAGCTTACCCTACTAAAACCAATAATGCTATAACTATTGCAAAGAAATTGTATCAAAAGATATTCTGTAGATTTGGTACTCCACAGAATATCAGTTCAGACAGAGGAAGTGCTTTTATATCTGAAGTTATGCAACAGCTAACAGAAGGGTTAGACATTCGGGGACAGCTACACATTGCTTATAGACCACAGTCAGCTGGACTGGTTGAAAGAATGAACCAGACAATTAGGGAAGCATTAAAAAAGTTATGTTACAATTCTAAAAAAAAAAGTGGGCTCAGAACTTATGCTCTATCCTCGCAGCTGTCAGAAGTTCTCCTAGATCGGACATTGGAATAAGTCCATATGAAATTTATTTGGAAATAAAATGAGATTGGGGTTAATATGGGATTTGAAAACAGAACCTACTATTTCAGAGCATTTGAAAAGTGCAGATGAATGGAGAACTCAAATTAAAGAAATTATTTTGGAACATAAGGTTGATTTGAAACCTGTCAACTCAACTTTAAAACCAGAAATTGAGATGGGATCTCAAGTTATGTACCTAAAATTGAGAACAAAATCACATGCCTTGGATTCCAGATGGAGGGGACCTTACACTGTATTGTCTATGTTGTCACCTTTGGTTTGTTTGCTTGATTTAGGTACAGAACACAAATGGGTACACCGAAATCAAATAAAGCCTCTGCCTGTTTGAAGCAATTAGCAGATTGTACAAATTTTTTAAAAACTACAGTGTCAACCTAATTGAACTCTTAAAAACATTCAGGATCAGCAAAACTGGAATGTGAGAGGCTGCCCTTGGCACTTTTGGGAATGTCATCTTATAGGCCACTCTGAACTTTTGTGGTGTTTTCAAAAGACTCAACACTTATTGTGTGCATTAATTTGCCTTTGTCCAAAAGGGGATTTTTCACTTGATGGGACCATATGTTGAAATACAGTGATTATTATGAACCATGAAGGATGGATTTTGTTGGGAATTGTGCCTGGGTGTATACATGTGTCCAATAGTAATAAAATTCTATGGAGACATGCTTTTAAAACTGAGTGTGCCATAACATTAGAGGCATTTTTAACTAATTCAGTTGCAACATTAAACAACATTTTTTTTTTGGGGGGGGGGGTTTCATCCCTGCATGGAAACCTTATAGGCATTCCAGGTTATTAAAAATGACTCGCAATTACCCTCCATCCTTCATAGTTCAAAAGCAAGTATTATCTTTGCAATTAATGTCCACCTTTTTGTGTTATGTAGACCTTTGGTAGACTACCTTTGGAATGTCAAAATCATCCGTGTGGAAGGCTTGGTAAATTGATCCAACAACATGGATATACCAACCTTCTCATCATGTCCCTACTGTGCACCTTAGGTTTCTTTGTAAATAATATATAACCTTTTTTTTTGGTATTGTTTAATTGTAGGACTTGTTATAGGTATTATTGTAGGTGTGTTTTTATGGTGTTTTTGGTAACAATACTGGGTAATATTAATAGAAAAACCCTGAGTGGCCCATGGCTCTGAGAGAGATGTTGGGGGTGTTCCTGTTCCTATCAGTGTGGTATCCTCCGTTTGATTCTATCTGGGAAAACAATGGTTTTGTCCAATCAACTACAGCAATAGCTACTGCAGCAAATTAAACAAACTGTTGAATATGCCATCATCTCCCTGCTCAGTTAAACGTTCCTACTTTTTTGGCTCGCCCACGGAATGAAGCATGGTATATGCAACACGACTGAATTGGCTGATTTTGGATGGAAATTTAAATATAGTACTAAGACAACTTTAATTGTCCAGAGACGATGGTAAGTCAAGATGACAGAACAGGCACATATTTGTGTGCAGTTTGAAAACAAAATGGGTCTAAATTTTGTAGGAACCACACCCTTTCACAATTGTAATATCACATTTGTGTTCAATTTACACACAGTCCATTACTCAGTTGTTAAGGCAGCCTCAACTGTACGACTGCTAAATTTCAATTGTACAGTCACTGATAAAAACAATCATAGTGATGTGCTTGCTTTTTGGCAGGGCTTTAATACTTTCTAAAATAATTCCAGGTTTAAAATAAAAAATACTGGATTGTTAAAAATAAATGTAAAAAATAATGAGTTGGGAACTTACCCATATGTAAAACAAAAGGGGTGTTTTTTTGAATATGTAAAAAAATGGGCTTACAAATATTTACCATGGGATTGATAGGAAACATGCACTTTGGGCACTATTATCCCTAAAGTTTCTGTACATAAACAGTTAAGTTTACAGGACACACAAAATACAGCCAGATGTCACAAGCGAGCCAATAACCCTTTAGTGAATAGATCCAGTTCATTTCATCAGATTGTACGTGCCCTGTGGTCTAATTTGGGTGTGGCTGAATTGTATTGTTTGTATTGTTGTATCACTTTTGCTTTGTTTTTGCTTTAAATGTTGTCAGTTTTGTTCCCTCCAGATGTTAAAATGGACGGTTAAATGGAAACCTAAACCGGCACCTCTTGACCAAATCCCTACAACTGAACCAATGTATGAGCAATTGGATGTTACCTATGTGGGGATTGAACCTGTTTATGAATAAATGTTCCCTCATAAATGGGGAACATGTCGGGGGAATATGTCAGGTGAATGTCAGGTGTATGAATGATTATAGGAGTTAGAATTGTCCAGGCTGAAAATACTGCAAGAAACTGCTTAAGGCCAAAAGCCCCTAAGTGAACTAATGCACAGATTTTGATGTGACAGCTTGCAAAATTGCAACTGCAACCACATTACTAAGACTTACACAAGATTTGCAAGCACAGCTTGGATTTACACAATATTTACAAGCATAGCTTGATTTTGGACATTTATTGCTTACGCAACAGTTCTGGGCAAATGGCTAAAAACAGACATTTGTGAAATGGCCAAAGATCAACCGGCTAGGATGGTAACCACAAGGGCCAGATGCATCCTAGTCTGAATAACTCATGAAAGGCATGGGAGGGCCAACTCTGCCTAAAAACATATGCATAGCCTATGGAACAAGAAACCTATAAATATTGGACGGATGTCCTTTGGAACTCGGACACCTGTAACATCAGCTCGTGGTACCATCTCAACATCAATGGACAGGTCCCGGCGACCCCATCACCTCTGTTACGGGTTGGCCACCCTGACAGGAGGATAGGGAAAGTATGAATGAATGAATGTTGAAGATGTAATGTTGCAATGATATAACTTTGTATTAAATAAAGCTAAGAGGTTTGCCAATATATCTCCAGTCTATCTCTGCTATCTTGAATTGACCACAGTATCTAAAAGAACATTGTCATATTGGTTGAGTGAATGTTAATAACCGTGGACCAGGACTGAGACTTAAGCCAGAGTCAGCACCCTGGTGGAACCTCATGTACCCCACAGGTGTGATTACATAAACCTTTCCCTGCATGAGCCAAGTCCTACAGTTAGCTGCCTTTTCTGGCGCACTGTAAGGAAATGGACCTCTTTCCCTTTGTGTGAGTGTATGAGAGAGCTTGTAACACACTTTAAGTGTGGACACTTAAAACCCCAAAAGTGTGTATTTCCCAACAACACACTTAACAGCCCAAAACCACATGTGGCAGAACTAGAGTGACATCTCAAAGTTCCTAAGGGTGTTTTCAGACAAGACACTCCCCGCCCACTATACATGTTGCAGGGCTGCAGTGTTACCCTATGGGTGCCCTGTAACACGTATAGTGGATGGGAAGTGTCTTGTCTGAAAGCACCGTAAGTCTATGGGTATTTTCAGACATTCACCCCGTCCTGGAATCACCCAAATGATTCCCCGCTGGGATCATTCCAGCACGGCCAACAAACATGCTGGGGGATCCTGGCAGGGAATTGGGGAGGGGGAGGGGTGGGTGCTGCGGCCAATGCGGCCGCAGTGCCCGCCTGAATTGACCACGGTTCGGAATCCCGGTGGGGATTCCAGGCCATGGCTGCTGTCCAGACGAGATGGCTCGGTTCATCATAGCAGGGAATCACATTCGCCACGAGATCGGCTGAACCCGCGGGGCTGGCGCCGATTGTGTGGTGAATGATTCCCCACCGCGATTGGCTGTGATCAACATCTGGGAGGAACTTCCGTTCCCCCCATCAGACGTTACAGTATTACTTTCACCATGTGCAGATTCACTGTGGTTGACTCTGATCTTGTAACGTCTGAAAATACCCTATGCTAGCCTAGATGACCAATGCCCAGTGGCATTTGGTCTTTATTTCAAAATAATTTTTTCCTTCTGTCCTAAAGTGAGTGGCAGGGGATCTGTCTAGAAGGGATGGATACACAGCGGTCAGGTCTTGCACGCCTAAATTTCCTTGGACGTCTGCTGAAAACTTTGGCCTTAAAACATAAATCCCTTGTCTCACTGTCTATTTGTGTCAGGACCTTTCCCTTCCTTTAAGGAAAGGGATCTTGTGCCTCCAGGTCAAATGCCTGGCTAGTGGGGACATGATCATATTTGCTCGTATGTCCCAGCTATTTTTGCACCCTTGTTTTAAAGCCACAGCTGCTGAAATGGTGAGCATCCTGTACATTTCTAGCCCTCATCATTGCAAGGAACATTTGAACAAGGGATTACTTTACTGTAGCTGCCCTCAGCAAAAAGGTACAAATATCTGAAGTACAATTACTTTACAAATTACAACAAAGAGGAATCATTCCTATCCCAGGCCTAAGAACAGTCCAGTACCACAGTAAAGGCTAATCTAAGAAGACAACTCTTATTGGCAAGCCTAAATCTGTCATTTCCTAACTTTTGAGAGCTGGAATTTGTAACTCTTAGTAATTCCCTCTTCTCCTCGCCCCAATTAGGGTGGACTCTGTAAATTGGGCCAGGGTGGCAAGTGCAGACTTCAAAATCAAGTCCCTGATGCGTTGATCTTAAAGTTTCTATTTTGTTATCCTGTTACACAGTGACTCCACAGTCTAGCAGCTAAACGAAAGCAACTGATTCATCCCCCATCCCACCCCTCTACGCCACCCTGCCATGGCATCCTAATTTCAATAAATAAGAAAGGATCTAGGAATCTGATTTCCGGAAATTTTGAAGCCATGGAAAAAAACCACGTTTTTTTCTGGGGGGTTTCGGGGGGAAATGGAAATTTTGGGAAAAATTGAAATATATGCAAAACTTATTTTCTTGGCATCCCTTACAGATCTAAATTCACTTTGCTACTTTAAGAACATAAAATTTATTGTGCATAACTTTGTTTGCGCATGAAATTATCATGTTTGGTATATTTATTAAATTTAAAAGTATAGCTTATTCAGACAATAATGACAAATTTACTAATTTTTACTTTAAAATGTTTTTAATTTTTGTTACAAATGGAGCTACAAGGTGCTGAACTCTAGCATATCTTAGGTTTTGCCAGTATATGAGAAGCAGGCAAAAATTAAAGTTGAAAATAGAAGGAACCATCACCATTATAGTAAAACAAATTTATTATGGAATCTGGACTTAGTCTCCTCCACGGTGTCAAGCAGATACAGAAAGCACTCATTTTTAGAAAAAGAGCTGAGAAAAAAAGGTGGGGGAGCAAGACTCATTGAATACAAAGTTTGCCACATGAAACTTTGTCTAAAATCAGTCTCATTTTCTGAGCTATCACTATTGGCAGTTGTTGATCTGATCCTTCATTTTTATCATCTTCACGGTAGAATTCTGAAAACTGAAGGTTTGCCCGGATTGTAGGGGTGGGATGTTCGGTTCCCCTGGTATCCGATACTGCCGGTATTTTGCTGTACCGGCAGTATCGGATTAATCCGGTTATTGGGGGTACTGGTGCCGGTTCCCCCGTGCTGGATTTATTTACATTGCGGCCATTGAAATGAATGGCCACACTGTAAAAGAAAGAGAAAAAAAAATCCCTCCCCCGTCCAGGCTGCGCAAGTGGAAGGGGGGACACCCCTCACCCACCCTGCCCAGCCTAGATTTTGAAATAATTTTTTTTTAGGCGAAGTCCCTGCTAGTGCAGGTTCCGGGCCGCTGCCATGCTGGCGGCGGCAACCCAAAGCCCGCACCAGCAGGTACTAGGGTGATCCCTGGGGTGGAGGGTGGTTTAACACACCCCCATCCCAGGGATCAACCTACCCCCCCCCCCC
>QEPC01000097.1:442337-469681 GCA_003113815.1 Sphenodon punctatus
AAACTGACAACCTCATCAGTTTTACCAGCAAGGGGAGGAGGAACTGGAAGGGGATATTGCTTTGAAGATTCCTCCTTATCAGAGTGTTTCCCTTGCAGCTCTCATTTCCCTTTCTCATTAGTGTCTGAAGAAATTCTATGCAACTCGCATACAATTCTTCAATGCATGTAACCACACACAGTTTCTGTCCTGACTCCATCCCTTGTCCCACTGAATTTCCCTTTCATCCCCAACTTTGACAGTTTCACTATGGGTGGTGGAGAGAGAGATGGCTTTGAAGATCCCTCCCTTTGGAGAGTTTCCCTTGTAGCCCCGAGCTTTGTCACTTTCACTAGAGGGTTTGATTCCAAACTGGCAGCAGTAGCCGTGTCACTTTCACTTGCTGAGGTGCTTACTTGGCAACCAGAGCAGCCAGCCAGTGTGTGTCCCTTTCAGCCCCAGCTGTCTCACTTTCACCAGCAGAGTCTTTTTCTACCAGGAAGCCACCTTCTCAATGTCACGGGAAAGTGGGGGGAAGGAGGAGAAATTGCTGTGCAGACTTCTCATTGCATCGTTTCCCTTACAGCCCTGATCTTTTGTCAATTACATGTCTAAAGGAATTCTGTCCAACTCATATAAAAATTCCTCAATGCATCTAACTCCATACAGACTCTCTTGCCTCTATTCCTTTGCCAGGAGTGAGGAAGCTATGGAGAGGAAACGGAAAGACAGTAAAGGGGGATGGGTCCTCACACCCATCATTCCAGCCACTCCTGGAAACCTCCTCCCTGTTGTTCCACCCAGCTCCATGTGACTCCAGCCACTCTGTGTCCTTGTACCCATCATTCGAGCCAGCCCTGTGTCATACCAGCTACTCCCTGTGGAGCCTCTTATCCCATCATTCAACCCCATCCCACCCCAATGATTCTAGATGCTCTGAATGGCCTCCTACCTGTCATTCCACTTAGCTTCCCTCTCTGTCTCTATTTATTCTTCCTCATGTTTCCCCCCTTCCTGGCCTATTTAATTAGTTTCCCCCACCCCTTTGGCATTTCAGATCCCTCCCACACTCCCTTTGCTTCAGTTAAGCATTTGCCATTGTATTTAAAGCAATACAATTGGTTTAACTCCTCTAAAACTATTAAACTCTCTTAAGGGCTATTAGCATTCCCAAAGCCCCATTATTTATTTATTTATTTAAATTTCTTACCCTGCTGTTCCTGCCAAAGGCGGTGCAGAAAAGCCAATTACTTCCAGTGGGTGTTTCTGTTGTCTCTATTGTTTCCAATCAGCATTCCTCGTGCCTTGGCAGTACACCTACTGGGGAGTTTGCTTGGCATCCATACAAGAATACAATGCAATAAACTCCCCTGGCATCAATAGGGATCACTTATGCCTTACTCCACTATCTCTTGAAAAACTCAGAATGAAAAATTTGGTCCAAATCTCAATTAGCTGTCCCAGACTATGTAGAGAACTGCAGTGACTATCTACTGCCAAATACCCTGCTATGTTCTTTAAATGTATATCTGAGCATCTGGGTTCCACTAAACTCATGGTATGGAAATATATAAACCCATTCTGGATTGATCAGACTCATAACCCTGGATACTAAAAATGTTTTCAGTATCTAATGAAATCCTCCAAACAATATTTGCATATTCTATAAGTGTAAAACTAGAAGTGAAATCTTCTTCTAAAAATAGGACTTGAATAGATATCTAGAACTTCTCATATCTGCACTACAAAGACCCAAACAAAGAAGTTGACTACAGCAAAAACAGCAACGTACTTCTCTGGAGGAGGAGGAAACCAAAAGAAAAACCAAGAGTTACAGTCCTCTTTGTCTGAGCAGGCTCTCTGATGGCTATCAGCTCAGGTTTCCTATCTAAATTCTAGAAAAAACAGGCAAAGAAAACCACCTGTGACAAGCTAGAACAAAGGCTGTCAACATTGTTTGCCCCCCCCCGTGAAAGAATCTCCTCCTCTTTAATGACCAACCATTAAATGCAAAAACAAAAATGTAGCTCTCCTAAAGGGAAGGAGAAACAAAAGAAAGAGCTGTCAGTATTTCCTACCACTGAAACTCCAGTCCTCTATCTAAATAAAACCTCTTTCTACTGACTGCCAACACTCCTATATAAAACTCTAGAGAAAATTGGCATGGGTAACAAGCTGTGACAAGTGTCAAAAGATAATTGGCAAAAAACAAAAAAACCCAAAAAGCCTGGTCCTGAAAAGATATCTCAATCTCTCAATGAAATCTCAATCCTCTCCCCTTCTCTTCTCCTGACTCCTACTTGTACCTCAGTGCTTGTTCTTGCTAAGCAAGTTGTTGATGCTTCAGGCACTCCATGTAAAGCTTTGCCCTTGTTCAAGAAGCAAACATTGTGTTTGGGTTTTGGATTTTGAATCCAAATCCACAGTTGCTGTAACTGGCTTTTGAGGGCCCCATTGTCTCCTCCATAACCAGGGAGTAATGGCAGAGGCTTCACTTTGGATTAAACCAGGAGCCATAACTCATTGAGCTGTAGCTTATTCCGTAAAACAGGATGCTCCTACAGTGAACAACTTATAACATACAGGTATAAGGGTATAGTATGAATCTATAACAACCAGCAACAGCAAAATATACCCAAAAGTAGAGGGTTCCCAAAACGGATTAACAAAATCTATAGAAGAAAAACTTCCTATAAATCACAACTGGTAACCAAAACGAAGTTATTTACTACAAAATCATTTTATACACTGCTGAAAAAGCTAAATATAATGATGTAGATACTCTCACACAGTAAACTTTTTACAAATCAGAGCAGTCTTCAGAGAGCAAGCAATAAGCTATCACTGAGAACAGTCCACTAAATAGGTCCAAATCTTTCTAAAGAGGGGCCTACACCGAGGCCTCACTCCTTTCTTGTCCACACTGTAAATATAAATTGATCCGACGTTTCGCTCACAAGAGCTTCTTCAGGGCTATTTTCTTCTAAATTCAGCCAACCTAAAGCACATAAAAATGGCTCTTTTTTAACACAGAGCAGGGGGCCTTGTATTAGCCTGTAGAGGTAAAGTAGTCTTTTTAACTAAAACCATATAATTTCTTACATACCCCATAGGCACCCCCTTAGAACTCATTTTAATCATAAAGGTTAAACAACCTTTTTAATGTACCAAAGCACCTACATACTTGGTATGGGGGGGTGGGGGGAGAGAGAAATACTGATCCTCCCTAGTTATATTACCTTTAATCCATACTCATAACCCACAATTTTCTTACATATGCCCTATCCATACTAGGGTTGTTCTTTATTTTAAAGCTGAAAAGAACTTCCTATTCATACCAGAGTGGTCTAACAGCTCTTTTCTTTATACAGGGTGAAAAATTAATCCTTAGGCATACTTCTTTAAGTATGCACTTAACAGTCACCCGGAGTGAGACTTTCGCAGCAAAAAGTAAACATCATCCTCTCCTGTATGCAGGGGGGAGAGCTTTTCCTTTTCAAGGCGCAGGGTGATGTTTTAAAGTATCTGCCTCCTAGGATCTGTGTATGGAGAGCGGGTTTCAAAATTTGCTTATTCATTAACTTCTCCTTACAACCCCTTATAAGACAAGCTTAGCGCGTTCAATTCTAGGGAACTTAGTCTCCGATCCACTAAGACAACTCCAGGAAGTTTGCAAAAGAATTAAATGGCAATCAGCTATTTGCTCTTTCAGGGTTTTTTGTTACTAAAGAGCTACATCTAAGTAATTACCACGTCAATTAGATCATTTAACCCACGTGGTTGAATAGTATCTGCTGCGAGAATCCAGAAGCTCTCCCTTTCAGTCAGTAATTTAGGGTTTAAAGGTGCAACCAGTTTTTCTATCCCCCCAAAAGACTGTGTCCTTGTGAAAATGATTATAGTGGTCTACTAACGGTGCTGCAGGAGTGCGTGTTTTCAACCCGCTATGGTGCTCTGATATTCTTATTTTCAGCTGTCGATGTTGTTTTCCCAATATATAATTTATTGCATGGGCATTTAATCGCATAAATCACTCCTGTTGAACTACAATTTATAAAAAATTCCCTAATAGAATAAGACCTACCCTTAAAGTCCTGAAAGGTTTTAATTTTGCAACTAAAGGGGCAATTCACGCATTGCCCGCATGGATAATTTCCAATTATGTTTTTTTTAATCAAGAGTCCTTTGTGCACATATTGGTAGCCTAACGCTTACTATATAATCCTTCAAGTTCCTCCCTCTTCTGTAAGCAAAAGGTGGGGGCCATTGGCACCCCTCAATATGATCTATGGTATTCCAATGCTTTAAAATAATATTTCTAAGGAAACTCGTACAATTGTTGAAAGTAGTGACACAGACCAACTGATTTTCATTCTTCTGTTCCTTTTGATTTACTATTTGTAAGGTTGATTCTCATGGTAAAGAGGCCACTTTTCTAAGATTAAAATCCACTATATGTTTAGGGTACCCTCTTTCTATTAAGTCCTGACTTAATCAAGCTGCTTCCCTATGAAAATCCTGATCCAGCGAGCAATTTCTTTTTAACCGATGGAATTGACTGTTTGGAATATTTTTAAGCAAATGGCGTGGGTGATGACTATCATATGATAAGTAAGTGTTCTGATCTGTAGGCTTTGTATATGTTGTAGTTCTAATTTCCCCCTTTTCTATATGTATCCATAGGTCAAGAAAATTAATTCTAGATTCATTATATTGTAATGTAAATTTAACTGTTTTATGCAGTTTATTAATCCACTCTTTAAACTCCAAAAGTCTCTCTACACTACTTTGCCAAATGATAAAGATGTCATCAATAGACCGACGCCATAAAAAAATAGATTCAAAAATAGGATTTCTTTCATCGTTATAAATAAACTCACTTTCCCAATCATGCATAAACATAATGGCTAGTTCTGTCGAAAGTTTGCTCCCCATGCTGATTCCTTTTGACTTGAAGAAAGAATTCATTATTCAATTCAAAATAATTTTCAGTTAATATTATTTCACTTAGGGCCAGCAGAAACTTAGTTGGGGGAATTTTTATTTATTCTGTTTTCAAAATGTTTCTCTAACGTGTTCAATGCTTCTGCATGTGGTATATTCGTATAGAGAGCTTTCACATCTAAGGTGACTAGAATAGGAGCGATCCCCATAAGATCAATATCTTCCAATATGGTTATCAAATGGGTGGTATCCTTTATATAGGAAGGGATTCCTTCCACTAAGGGTTTAAGGTAATATACAACAAATATGGAGAGTGGTTCAAATACAGAGTCAATTCCAGACACTATAGGTCTATATTCTAATGGTGTCAGGCCTTTATGTAGTTTTGGAAGTCCATAGAAGACCGGGGTTTGTGGGTAGTCTTTATATAGAAAATTATAATCTTTCTCTGTAATGATATTACTTTCCAGACCTTCCTTCAATATTTTTTTAATTTTACTTTGAAGGGATCTCAGTGGGTCTCTTTTTAGCAGTCTATAGTCTGTATCTATCAAAAGTAAGGTGTTACAGCCTTTAATATACTCATCTCTACTCCTAATGACCATCCCTCCCCCTTTGTCAGCTTTTAAAATAACTATTGATTTATCTTTCTTGAGTGCCTGTAATGAACTCCATTCCTCCCTGGACAGATTAATAGGCAGCCTATCCTCTAACTTGCAGATCTCCTGTAAAGGTTTGTGCTCAAAAACCAGTATTGCCTTTGTCATGGGGACATGGTGGCAACACACTCATTGTTGCTGCACCCCGAAATGGGACACAGAGGCATTATTTGGGTTATAAAAATGGCCGCACTCTTTATTCAAATTCAGGTAATTAAAGGTTGGTGGGTAATTGCACAGGCAATTTGAGTCCAGTATGCTAATAAACTATTATAACTTTTTAACTTTGGGATAGTCCTGGATGTGCCTTCCAGTGACAATCCCTTTAACTCCAAACTTGCCCTCTTTCGACAGTAACAGGGTTTTGGCCGAAAGGGGGCGATTCCCACTGTGGGCTTGAGCAAGGAGAAAGTGCCCTTAGGGTGCAAAGACAGCGCCTGTCCCTATTCCCCTGTTAGGTCACCACTCCCAGGGCGCATGGCCCCTGTGCATGCTGTGCCCTGCATTACACAAGGTATCACGTCCCCATCTCTTAAGGAGATGACTCTTATTATTCTATCTCCTTCCTATTTAACATACCTTAGCATACTGGAGCCCTGCAGAGTGCGACTAATGTATTACCAATATCGTTCGTCCAATTACTATTAAACTCTCTGGTCGTTCGAAAGATAATAACCAATTCAGTCAAATTAACTTAACTACTATTTATAAACTTATCACTTATGATTAAATTAAAATGCCAATTATGGTAACCAATCAAGGTAACAATTGAATAAACCTATTTAAACTTATTCTGCACTGTTGAGGAGGTAAAATACACGACCCGTGTCCAAAATTTCAGGTGGCTGTCAAAATTCTTCCTCGGCTCCCTAAAGGCCACCGGTTATAGCCACAGTGCTAGAGGGAGGGATGGGTGGGGCTGATTCTGGTGGCTTCACCCCTGGAATGGTGTGGCTTTTGGCCACGCCCGGGAGTCAACCCCTCCTACAGGGGGCGGGGCTCCTGATTGAGTGCAGCGCGCTTGAGCAGCTGCGTCACAGGCCGGTTGCGAAGCAACTCCTGAGAGGCGGGGAAGGCTTCTAACAGCCTTCCCGCTGTGGCGCCTCCTCAACGTCTCCCAGCAGGGCGGGGGCGCAACAATTATCCCGTCGCCGCCATTTGGCGGCGAAGGGGACTTTGGGGGGAGATGACACACATTTTGGGGATACGTGTAATGTAATATAAAGGGTTAATAAATTGTAAGCTCAGTTGGAGCAATATAATGAAACCAGTTGCCAGAGTGGGGGGAGATAGTCCCTTTGTTATAACAAGTGGGCAGTTTATTGCCAAGCGACGGCCAGGTCCGCCCTACCACCTTGTTACAATGACAATAGTCAGGAGACAGGGGAAGTGAACTAAGCCTCCTGCGAGGAAGACGGCGACAATTCTTGAAGAAGAAGCAGACACTCTTCCATCTTGGACTTGAACGAGAAAACAGCTCAGTGCAGGAACTGCTGCAATCTATGGAATAAGGACTTACAATCCGCTAAGGACTTGTGCCCGGCTATGAACATCAAAGCCGTGAGAACTCTATCAGACCTGGATTATACCTCTTAGGGTAAGCGACAGCCAGAGAGGGCCCCAACCCCGGTGACAGCCTTATCTATGTTTATTTTGGGGAAGAATCCGGACTTTGTTTGGCAGGGTCCTAAATTCACAAAGGAAGGGGAGTCTTGAAAAAAGCTTTTTAACCTGATTTTCCTAAACAGATCATTTATTTCCTTTTGAATCACAAAGCGGTTATATAAATTTGTTGGAACAAAGGTTAAACCTTTTAACAGAACTTTCTTCTCTGTTTTTGTCAGGACTCTGAGTTATAAATCTAACTTTTAGCTTTTGTTTTTTCGCCATCGATTCCTCCTCCCTGTTTCCTGTGTGTTTTGTGGGGGGGAGGGACTGGTGTTGGTTCTTTTAAAACTACTCCCTTCATCTCTGGGTTTTCTAAGGAAGATGCTGATTTGATACTACTAATAGATGAACCATCTATTTGTTGTGCGCTTCTACGTGGGATATTCCAGTTATGCACTCTATTTCTAGCATAGTCTACCCTGTCTCTTTCAAACTTTTGTACTTTATACTTTTTAATGTCTTGCTCTAATGACCATTTTTTGTTCTATTGAATGAAGAAATTCACTATATTTCTTAATTTCTAAAGTTTCCTTCAATCTGTTTTTTTCTATTTCCATCTCTTTTTCTAAGTTTTGAACCATTGTGTGACTTGTGTCTATTATTAGTACCATCAAATCCAGGGAATGTTTATTGCAAATTTGCATCCATTTTGAAGCAAACATTTCATCTTGTATAAATAAAGTGGGTTTTTTTGATCCTAAGACCCCTGTATCCATTTTACTCTTATACAATCCGCCAAAGTAGTGGCGTGAAGTTTAACCCTTAATTATTTCATTTGTAATTTTAATAAATCATCTGATGAAATGTTTTCTTGTACAGGCTCATTACTGAGCAGGAAAGAATCTTTTCCTAAAATACTTAAAATGTCTGCATCTTTACAGATATGAACTTCCATGAATACCAAATAAATACTTATAACATACAGGTATAAGGGTATAGTATGAATCTATAACAACCAGCAACAACAAACTATACCCAAAAGTAGAGGGTTGCCAAAACGTATTAACAAAATCTATAGAAGAAAAACTTCCTATAAATCACAACAGGGAACCAAAACACAGTTATTTACTACAAAATCATTTTATACATTGCTGAAAATGCTAAATATAATGGTGTACATAACAAAAATTCCTTTGAGATTGGAAAACAGATGAAAGATGCGATTAAATGCCCATGCAATAAATTATATATTGGGAAAACATCAAGACAGCTGAAAATAAGAATATCAGAGCACCGTAGCAGGTTGAAAACATGCACTCGTGCAGCACCATTAGTAGACCACTATAATCATTTTCACAAGGACACAGACATGTTGTCTTTTGGGGGGATAGAAAAACTGGTTGCACCTTTAAACCCTAAATTACTGACTGAAAGGGAGAGCTTCTGGATTCTCACAGCAGATACTATTCAACCACGTGGGTTAAATGATCTTTGACTCAGTAATTACTTAGATGTAGCTCTTTAGTAACAAAAAACCCTGAAAGAGTAAATAGCTGATTGCTATTTAATTCTTTTATTATATTATTATTATTATTATTATTAACAAACATTTATATAGCGCAAGCAGTGTACCTGGCACTTTACAAAGTAATAAAATAGACACGGTCCCTGCCCCTAGGGCTTACAATCTGAGAGACAGGAGCTGGGGGAGAGACTTAGGAAGGGGAACAGAGGGAGAGACAAGGGGTCTAACATTCATGAAGATGCGAGGTCTCAAGTGCACGTACTTGGCTTGGTTACGATGAGAATGACAGCAGGCAGGTCCATGTTGCAAGGATAAGGGTAAACCGATCGTAGGTATAGGAATAGTGGCTCAGCAGGATAAAGAGTCAGACAGAGCAGAGCGAAAGAGGTGAGTTTTAAGGAGAGATTTGAAGGTATGAAGGGAGGGGGCAAGGCGGATGTGGACAGGGAGGGAGTTCCAGGCATGGGGGGCAGCAAGTGAGAAGGGACGAAGGCGCTTAGGGGAGCAGGGAAGGCGTGGAAGGGTGAGAGAAGGGACAGAGGAGGAGCGAAGTGCACGGGCTGGAGTATGGAGGGCGATAAGTGCAGAGAGGTAGGGGGGAGCAAGGTTGTGAAGAGCTTTATAGGTGAAGACTAGGAGCTTGTGCAGGATTCGTTCAGGAAGGGGAAGCCAGTGAAGCGAAGAGAGGAGGGGCTGCACATGGTCGAAGCGACTGGCGAGGTAGATGACCCTGGCAGCAGAGTTTTGGACAGAGATGAGGGGAGAAAGGTGAGACCGGGGAAGGCCAGTGAGAAGGAGGTTACAGTAATCGAGGCGAGAGATGACCAGAGCATGAACAAGAGTTTTGGCAGACGAGACAGAGAGAAAAGGGCGAATCTTAGCAATGTTATGGAGGGAGAAGCGACAGGATTTAGCAACAGAGTCAATGTAGGGTTTAAAAGAAAGGGCTGAGTCAAAGATGAAGCCTAGGCTACGGGCTTGGGGGACAGGCAGGATGGTGACTCCATCAATAGTTATTGACAGTGAGGAAGGAGAGGAAGGATGAGGGGGGAAGATAAGGAGTTCAGTTTTAGCCATGTTGAGTTTGAGTTGACGTTGAGACATCCAGGTAGAGATGTCAGAGAGACAGTTGATGAGACGAGCTTGAACAGAGGGAGAGAGAGAGGGAGTAGAGAGATAGAGTTGAGTGTCATCAGCATAGAGGTGGTATTGGAAGCCATGGGAGGCAATGAGTTTGCCTAAGGATGAGGTATAGATCGAGAAGAGGAGAGGGCCAAGAACAGAGCCTTGAGGAACACCAACTGAGAGGGGGAAAGAGGAAGAGGTGGAGTTGAGAGAGACACATTAAAGGAGCGGTCAGAGAGGTAGGAGGAGAGTGCAAACCCTCTTTCCGCTCCCCTCCTCTAAGTTTTCTCTTTTAGTGCTTGATGGTATGGGCTGGATTCATGGGCCAGAACCAAGAATTGGAAAGGAGCTAAATAAAAAACAGCCATAGACTGGATTTGGCCCCCAGGCCATTCCTGCTCCAAGGCTTTCCTCCCACACACCTTTTTTAAATGTTTGGCTTCTCTAGTTAGTTTAATACTCATGAAAGTGAGGGGCTGAGAGAACCGCTGTCTAGAGCTAGCTACTCTGTATGGTGCAAGTGAATGTCGCATAAAGTCCTCTGAATCCTGACCTCTTAGCATTCCTCCACCTGGTGGTGCTGTCCTGAGCTCACAGGCAGCTTAGCCAGCATTCTTCAGTTCTGAGCAGCACCACCTCCCACTGCTGCTAGCACAGGTTCACTACTGATCCACAGCGCCTGCTGTTTTTCTCTGCCACGCACTTTTCCCAGTGCACCTTGGTCCTGCCTGCAGCTCCCCTGCTCTTCCTGTCTCAGGGTCCTACAGTTCTCTCGCAATGCCCCTCAGCCTGCTCTCTTCCCACTGCAGCTCCAGTCACTTCCCTCCAAAATCCAAACAGGCCTTAGTGTACATCTGTGCCCAGCCTTACTGCCCTGAGATCTGGTCAAGAGAGACAGTGGCTCCTCCAGAATGCACAGCCTTCCCCCCCCCTTTGCCTTTATCTTATCTCTGTCTGTAGGGAAGTAGCTGAGGACTGGCAGCCTGGGTGGTTCCCTGTGCACCTTTAGGGCTGTCCTGATGTACAGCCCAAAGTAAACAAGAGTGACTCATGTTGGCTGGCCTTCCGTTTATTCTGTGCGCCACCTCCCCACTGCATAAGATGCATCTAACAGCCTTAAAGGCGTTATCAGGAGAAGCAGCCAGGTCTTCTGGAGAAGCCAGGGGAGCAGCAGAGAAGTTCATTTGCCTTGAAGCCCATCTGACTAAGGGGAAACATATACCCAGGCAAAGCAGGAGAGATTTCCAGGGTCTCGTGTGGCCAAGATAGGGAGAAGCTGGGTTATGCAACTGCTCTGCGGTTTCCTACCAATCCTGTTGAGCTCTGCAAACCAATCTGACCCCACCTAGATTAGCTCTGGGACAGTTGTAAACTGTTCTCTGGGAGGAGCTACTGACCTGGAGAAATCAGACAAGCAAACAACAAGGCCCAGACTTGATAAAGTAGAGAGACTGACCTTAATAGCGTCTGGGCTGATCATCTCCAAACCCAAGGAGAATTAGAATCTGAACAAAGGTCTTGGGGTGACCAGTGCCATCTGCCAAACAGGCTGAACCAACATCCTGAATCCAAACCACTCCAGCTACCAAGGGTTTCAGATGATTTGGCATATTTGCACAGGGGTCTGTGCCCCAGCTTCCCCCAAACAAGCACAAGTCTCTTAATTTTTCACTCAACAGTTTGATTGTAAAACCATCCCCCCTGGTTACCACAGGGCGTCACCTGAAATCCTTCCAGACTCTGGATTCACTAACTATAAACTCATCAAAAACTGGGCAATTCCACCACAGAAATATACATGTTTCCAACTCGTGCTCCAGGGGTGATTTTCCCAGCCTAGTACCTCTACGTGGTGGCAACACCTTCCACCCTCTTTTTAGCCTTCCGTGGTGAGCTTAGCCAGCCTTAAATGCTGAGTGCTTCTGATCATGCGAGCAGCCCCAACTAATCCTATACCCAATTAGCCCTAGCAACTCTACCCTGAACTGAGCACCAAGGAGTCAGACAATCAAGGCCAGAGGCCTCCTGGAGCAGGTACAGCTAGAGTTGCCACCTATGCACATTTTTACAAAACCCTTATGAAAAATACATGTTGCAAGGCCTGCATTGGCACCAGTGCAGGCCCTGCAACATGTATTTTTCATAAGGATTCCTTAAAAAATTGCACAGGTGGCAATCCTAGGTACAGCTGAGGCACTCCAACTCACCCTGCTACAGATGCAACATGGGCTACTTGGGCCCATTTCCAGAATGCAGGAAACCCTCCTGGAAACCTCTCCTGAAAATCCAGTTTACAACAGCAGAAATGGGCATATCTGAAGTCCTGCTCAAAGGCAGAAGGACATAGTCCCCACTTTGTCTGAATAATAAACACACATCTGTCAGTGGCATTTCCTGTGCATGCAGGAAGAGTTCAAAGCTGAGGCTGAGCCCCTTCCCTGGCCTCCTCCAGGCCTGGCCAGTTAGGAGGCAGCGCAATTATTCGAGGGTAATGTGTCCCATAGCACACCATTCCAGAACAGCTGTACCCCTGGAACAGACGTTTTACCCAAGAGTTGAAAAGTATTTCAGGGTCATCTAGTTCAACCCCCTGCTTTGATTCAGGACATTTACAGCTACATCCTCAACAGATGGTNACGTTTTACCCAAGAGTTGAAAAGTATTTCAGGGTCATCTAGTTCAACCCCCTGCTTTGATTCAGGACATTTACAGCTACATCCTCAACAGATGGTGATCCAGCCTCTTTTTGAAAACCTCCAGTCATGGAGAACATATGACCTCCCTAGGCCACTGCCAAACAGCTCTTAGGAAGTTTTTCCTGATATTTACCTGAAATCTACCTTCTTGTAATTTGAGGCCGTTGTTTCTAGCTCTGCCTTCTGTAGCAGTTAACATACTAGATTCACCCTCTGGTGGCTACTTTACTTTAATGTTTGGGATTAAGAATCCCAGACAGAGGCTTTGGCAGTGATTCAAAAACCACTTACTCTGAAGTGACCCCATAGGGCTTCAATGGGGCCACTCCAGAGTAAGTGGTTTATGGGTTGCGACCTTAGCATATTGAAGTAAAATGCCCTCTATTAAAGTGCAAGCACAAACTTAAAACAAGTTTCAGAACCTAAAAAGGATCAAAAGTACCAGAGCTACAGAAAGAGAAAATCGGATGACGGCAGGCAGGCCATTCATACTCAAAGTCCAATCTGAAGTATTGCCTGAAAAATCCCTTTCAAAGAGGATGAGAGAAAACCCAGTGGCCATTGTCCTAGACCGTGGCAGCACAGCATCCAGTTTAGCATTAGAGAATTAATCAAGCCCCCCCTTGGGAGGTCTTTTATATCCTTTAAAGCAGACAGGGAATGTACATTAGAGCCCTGTGACCTGATCCAACCCTGATGGGTCCTGAACTGATCCAGTCAGGGTGGTTGCAACCTCTGACCAAGCCCCTTGAGCTGAATTTTCTGTTAGCAGAAAGTTCCCCCTCCATACGCTGTGACATTGCATTGCTTCACAGGGCCGGTTGGAAAGAGGTGGGAGAACGT
This sequence comes from Sphenodon punctatus, assembly GCA_003113815.1. Lineage (NCBI taxonomy): Eukaryota > Metazoa > Chordata > Lepidosauria > Sphenodontia > Sphenodontidae > Sphenodon > Sphenodon punctatus. The sequence continues at coordinate 455,717 of QEPC01000097.1, forward strand.
CCTAACTCCATGCCTTGTCTGATGTAGCACCACGTTATGGAAAACTGTGATGTCATTGGGTGGGGCAATGTCAGGAAAGGGGTGGGGTTCAGGTTTTTCCACCCCTTTCCAACAAAACCCTGCCCTCAGGGAGTGTTGGGATGTGCTCTGTTGGGATGGAGCTACCCATGGGTACCTTGGATCCAGGTTCAGAAGATCAGACCCAAATGCAGATGGGCATGGACAGAAATTTTCAGCCCAAGCAGAGTTCCAACATATACATCCTTCTGCACAAAAGGTCATCCAGTCACAAAGCCTCTACCATGTATGCAATTAAAACTTATTTCTAAACTCTTCCTCATCACCCTGTCACCTCGGGCAGAACGTTCCAATGATTTAGAGGTGAGGGGAGTGGGGTATTAAATATTTTAAAATAAATAAATGTATTTTCTGCCATGGCACCAGGAAGATTTTTTAAAACAAATTTTCTCATTATTAATAGTTTAAAGGAGAATGTACAAATGCACATATTTAGTATCATTACATATTATCATAACAAATATTTCCCACCCTGTACAAACTCCACAAGTTTACATTCCAACACTTTAGGAACAGTTTTTCCAGTATTGGTTTGTATAATATCCATGTTTGGTTGTCAGTTGCATTACAGTCAATATCAAATTTGTGTGTCATACAGACCTGTTTAACACAGATAAAGTATATCCCTCAAAAGTAATGATCAAATAATATTATCTTGTAGTTTTTTGCAAATTCTTCCCCTTCTATGGCAGCTATAACTGAAAACCAAGTTGCCTTAAAGTCCTCGCGCTTGTTTTTGAGATTCACCATCAGTTTCTCCACTGTAAAGAGGAACCATATATGACTGACCTATTCCTGAAGCGGTATAGATCCCTGAGATTTCCCAATGTCTAGCTATCACATTAGCTGCTGCTAAACATAAGACTTTGCACAATTCCTGATGGCGTTTCAAGGCTCCCTCTGTCACAGGTTTGGGGGTCCGCACCCCCACTTTACCGGGTTTGAGTGACACAGTTCTCTTGAATCAGTTTCTCTCTCTGGCTAATTCAAGTGTGCCACAATGAAACTCCTTTGTCACACAAGGGCCCGATCCTTCCCATTTACAGACTCTTTACTCTCTGGGTTCGCAAGAGCTTGGGGCTCTTGTAGCTCGCTTGTGTTCCAATATTAGACACCGCCACTTCTTCATAAAGTTAAGAAGTAAGTTTACTGATTACATAAACAAGATAGTTGATACAGAGTGGTAACTAGAAATAAAAGGTAAACATAACACATTCCTAACTTTAAAAAGTAAACATAACACATTCCTAACTTATACTGGTTGAGTTCCTAAATTATGCATCTTACCCTAGCAAGGTCCAGAAGTTCTGGTTTCTCAGTCATAAAAGGCGAATGACTGGGCACTGGCTTAGAGAGCGAATCCTGTCTCTCAGTTCATGCTTTCCCAGCCTTCTGTTGCCAGACTCGTCATTCATATGCAGATGTTCTCTGGAAGAAGCTTTGCAAGAATCTCTCCCTCCCCCAGGATACTTCTCCTTATATCTCCTGGAGGCTTCTTGAATCCCCTTTGCTCTCATTATTGGCTTTTCTGTGTCCCTTTGCACGTATGCAATGTCAGCCTGCATTAGCATATAAATGTCTCTGCCCCTCCGTCTGGCAAATGATCTCCAATACACATTTTGTTATCTGTTTGTATTTCTTGTAGGCTGGTGACATGTGAGAACCCTAATTTGAGTTGTATAGTTCTCAGAGTCCTGATATGAGTTTTACAGTTCTCAATGTCAACATTACAAACCTTTGGAACCTTTGACATTACATAGTGTACATGTATAGTAACATTACATACATGTGAAACCCTTGACACCACACATTTACCAAACATGTAGTCCCACGTTACACGTGTGTGACCCCATGTTTCTCCGTGACACCCTCATCTGGGTATATTCCTAATAATGTTATTTCAGGCTTGAAAGGAACTAATGCATTCGTTACTTTATTCATAAAACCCCATAGGCCACAACCTTTCCAACATAATCCTTTTGGATCTACCCCACTATATTTCAATTATACAGGAGTCAAATAATACCTAGTAGAAATTTTTAGTTGTGTCTCCTTCACTTCCATTGCCACTGCACAGTTTTGCATATGATTCCATATCCCCCCCCCCCCCCAGCCCCTTTTCTGTAAATTTGCGGGCCAAATCCTGTTCCCATTTTTTCATATCATTATTTCCCTTGGGATACATAAATCCCTTCTATTCTTTATATATCCTTGAGAGTCTGCCTAGGGGAATCCGTCCAAAGCTCTTTATTGAATCAGAGGCTGCAAAAACACTTTTCAGTTGGAGATGTTGGAACGTATTAATTTTACCTTGTATTAAGGTCTCCAAATATTGTATTTTAAAAAATTTACTGTCAATAAATAATTGACTTTATTTATTCCTTTCTCTTTGATGAGAGATCATTTTTCTTTGATGAGAGAGGTTTAAATCCTATTTTAAAGTTTCCTGTGCAGATGATGATCCTGAAGGAGGAAAATGTTTGACAACACGGAGGATCTGGAAATATTTTTGCACTCGCAGCCCCCCGAAAAGAAAACTTCAAGTAAATACAAAAATTTTTAGTAAGACTTTGCTCTTACATATCTGAAGTTTAGAGGATGGGAACCTGTTTAGATCATTTTTATTTACAAAAATGAAGGTAATGCATGTGTGTAAGACTTTGCTGTTTCATATCTGAAATTTAAAGTTCAAGAGATTTTTCAGATATTTCTTTTAGTAGGTAAAGATAGGGGAGATGTGTAGGACTCTGCTGTTCCACATCTGAAGTGCAGAGTGTGTAAAAAACAAGATAAGGGGGATGTGTAAGACTCTGCTGTTCCACTAGGAAGATTTTAACAGAACCTCCATCACTTCACAATCCACATCCTTTCTTGTCCTGTTGGTTTATTTCTGGTCCCAAATCTTAACCAGACAACTATGGGTAATCGGAACTACTAACTACTAGTCTAGTAATAACAGAAAGAAGATCAAAGGGAGACATGGTAGCAGTCTTCAAATATCTAAAGGGCTGCCAGCAAGAATTTAACAAAGAACTGTTCCATTGTCACAGAGGGCAGAGCTAGAAACAATGACCTCAAATTACCAGAAGGGAGAGTTCAGTTAAATATCAGGAAAAAACGTCCTAAGAGCTGTTTGGCAGTGGCCTAGGGAGGTCGTAGGTTCTCCATTACTGGAGGTTTTCAGAAAGAGGCTGGATCGCCATCTGTTGAGAATGTAGCTGTAAATGTCCTGAATCAAAGCAGGGGGTTGAACTAGATGACCCTGAAATACCTTCCAACTCTTGGGTAAAACGTCTCTCCTGCATTCCAGGGGTACAGCGGTTCTGGAATGGTGTGCTATGGGACACATTACCCTCGAATAATTGCGCTGCCTCATGTGACCAGGACTGGAGGAGGCCAGGGAAGGGGCTCAGCCTCAGCCAGCTCTGCACTCTTTCAACATGCTCAGGAAATGCCACTGACAGATGTGTGTTTATTTACTCAGACAAAAAGGGACTGTATTCCTCTGCCTTCGAACTCATTCTTGCAGCCTTCCAGGGCAGCTTCTGCAAATATTTGCCACAAGACTCTGAACATCCAGAACGACAAAGATATCTGGAATGTCATACCTTCTCTCAATAAAGAAGATGCTCTCCTAGGGTTTTTCTTAAGGATGGTGGCTCCTGCACAGTAGCCAAAGTTACTGTAACTAGCAGGGGGACTTAACCATGGCAATGGCCTTTGCACCCCTCCCGAACTGGGGGGCAACAGGCCCCTTGCCAGGCTCCCCGTAGAAAAAGGGGACAGGACCCAGCCGCCCAGGGGGCAGGAAAGGTGGTGGCCGCCAGGGAAAAATGCTGAGACTGGTGAAAGAAAGGCCATTAGGGCCGATGAGCTAGGGGGCGGAATTTCAGTTGTTCCACAGGCTCCAGCCTCACTTGCAGACTGGTCACTGGCCCCTGGGACAGGGTGGCCTTGTTGGACATTGGGCAAGAGGATGGGCTGCAGACGGGGCCTGGCACTGATGGCAGCAGCCAGTGGGGCCGCCGGTTGGACTCAGATGGGGCCCCCCTCGGGGAGGACCCCCAATACATCCACTCCCCTTTGACGGCCAGGAGAGTGGCTGGGCAGGGAAGCCCCCTTTTTTCTTTTACAGGGGCACGCCAGCGCCACCCGCGGAGCAACAAGGTGACCAGCCGGAGCCCCAGGAACAGGAGAATGGGGATCTTCTCCAAAGGATCGAAGCCCTGGAGAGGCCATCCAGATGATGGTGGACCAGCAGGACCAGCAGTCATCGGCCCTACAGGAGCCGCTCCCCCCGAATGCACCACGTGATCCAGGTGAAGTCGTTGCTTTCCCCCATGGGGCGGGCTACTTGGGTGCGGGGTGGAAAGTGCAAGCTTGACCCCGAGCACCCCAGGGCATGGGGGGAGGGAGGCTGGCCCGGCAGCCACCGGTCCCAATCAGGGGTACACCTGCAGCCTGGGTGTTCTGGCTGCCGGGATGGGCCCACCCAACTCTTGTGGTGGAACAGGGCATGGGTACCAGTGACCCTGCCCCCAGAGCTGGTGAGGCAGCCTATTCCCTGCCACAACAACCTGCCAGTGTCAAGTGGGGCGATGGCCAGTTGCAGGCGGTGCAGGCACTCCAAGTTTGGACCCCACCTGCTGCCTCCTTTGGGCAGTTGTACACCACCACCCCTGGGTGCAGTGACCAAGCAGCCCCCTCCTATCAAGGGAGGGTACTCCGATGTATCCACGCCCATAGGGGATCATCTTCTCCCAGGTCTGGCAGGGAGAATATATCAATATATTTGCCCTCCTGTTCAGCGATCCAGCTGAGCAAGATGACAAAAAAGAGAAAAGGAGCGCTTCAGGCGTCCCAAGACCAAGAGAAATTGGTTCAACTGAACTGCGGCCTTTTCTATTTTTTACGGGGTAATGAGCCGTGACGCAGACCTACTAAAATACGCATAGTTCGCCGAGCTTATGAATTTGGCCCCTCTGGGGCATGGCTCTTGTATGACGAGGCCTTCAGGCACAGGGCAGCCTACACCCTGGGGCTCTACTGGGACCACCATGCAAATGACCTGTGGCTGAACTGCATGAGCAGCTCTGCATTCTGTATTCGAGAGATTCAGTTCCCTCATAGAATGGATGGTGCGGCAGCCTGCCGACGCAGGGGAGGTCATGAAATATCTCGATGACTTCCTCTTCATCAGCTAGGCCAACACAAGGGAATGCTGGGAACTGATATAGACCTCCCAGCGGGTAGCTGATGAGACTGGGATCCCCCTAGCACCTGAGAAGACGGAGGGACCAGCCACAAAATGGACATACTTGGGTATAGAGATGGAAACGGTGGCAGCAGTCTCCTGCCTACCCAAGGACAAATTAAGGTCCCTCCGAGCCAAGATTAGCGAGTGCCTCGCAGCAACCAAAGTGAGTGTCCAGCAACTCCAGTCATTGCTCGAGAGTCTTAACTTTGCATGAAGGGTGGTGGCCCAAGGGTGGGCCTTCCTGTCCCACCTGCATGCTAAACTGAGGAGCAACCCCAAGCCTTACCATCACATTTGGCTCACCAGGGAAATGAAGGAAGACCTGGAAATGTGGACGTCATTCCTGGCAGGCTTCATGGAACCAGCTTCTGGAGGGACCAGCTCCAGGTTTACTCTGATGTGGCCAGCTGTTCCGGCTTTGTGGTATTCTTCAGAGACAGGTGGGCTGCCGCCCCCATGCCTCCTGAATGGATAGGGTCTGGGGTCACAACGGACCTTACCTTCCTCAAACTGTTTCTAGTAGTGCTGATGGTCCACTTGTTGCAGGCAGAATTTGCAAACCACACAGTCCTCTTCTGGTGCAACAACACCAGGCAGTGGTCCACTCCACATCATAAACGCCCTGTCCTTGTGGTTCCCAAGGGTTATGAAGTTGGTCAGGGCATTCGTGCTCACGTTTGAATTTTAACATTCTGTTCCAAGCCAGGCATGTGCCCGGCATTAACAACTGTGTTGCCGATGCCCTCTCTCGCTTCCAAATGGAGCGTTTTCACTCGCATGTGCCCAGAGCCAGGTTGACCCTGGAACCCCTGCCACTGTCGGTGTGGAACCTTGGGTGCTATAACTGTACACCACCATTCAGGGATCCCTGGCGGCTAGAACACGGGCAGCTTATGACAGAGCCTTCCGCAAATTCCAGTCATTCCAGCCTCTTCAAAGGTGGGGTCTCGGCCTTCCCATCTTTGAACCCCAAATTCTCCAGTTTGCCTTGTACTTGAGGCAGAGAGGGGCAGCCCCCGGCACAATAGCCGGCAAGCTGGCGGCACTGGGGTTCATGAACAACCTTGTATGTCAGCCACCCCCAGACAGGCTTTTTTGCCAGATGCTTGCTAGAAAGCCGGTCCCAGGAGTGAGGCAGCATCCCTGACAGAAGAATTCCCCATTACCCACTCACCCCTTGCTGCTGGATATATGCGGGGTTTTGCCATGAGTCTGTTTTGACATTTATGAAGTTTGTTTGTTCAGTGCAGTATTTAAGCTAGCATTCTTCGGGGCCTTCCGGGTGAGCGAGCTGGTGTCTGAATCAGCCAGGGACACTACAGGTAGGGCGGTAGGCATGGAGGATGTCCGGATCATGCCATCGACTATGTCCCTGAAGATCCACCATTCCAAAACTGATCAGAGAGGTAGGGGGCAGGTGGGCAGGTTGACCAGGGCCAGGTCTCCGGAGTTGTGCCCAGTTCACGGCATGGAGGAGTACCTCGTCATCCACTCCATGGTGCCCGCCCCCCTTTTTTGACATGCCTGTGGAAGCTTGCTGACCAGATACCAATTTACAGCCATCCTGAGGGCCACATTGGCCTGTCTCAGCTTACCTGGGGCCAATTTCGGATCCCACTCATTCCGGATTGGGGCCGCCTTGTTCGCAGCGGCAGCAGGCATGTCGGAACAGGGCATACAGGTGGTGGGTTGCTGGCATTCCAGTCCTATGTCTGGCAGGCCTGCCATCATTATCATCACTGAACAGTCTGCTTGCCTCCTCAGGTACGGCCTTGCACTGCCGAAGGCAAGTCTGAATCATCAGACACAGCTTGGTACGCTGGATGGGTAATGCCGCCGGTCAGACCCAGTGGGGGACCCAGCTGGTCCTGTCAGCGTGAACATAAATCCGGTGGAAGGACCAAAGCGGTACGAGATGGCACCAGCTGATGCTCAGTTTCCAAGTGCCGCACATAGGGCCCCTAACGGATGTCATAGTCCTCCATCTGGGCGAGAATGACCTCCCGCAACTGAAGGCTGTCCAACTCATTCAGAGCATCAAGAGCGATTTATGGGAAATAAAGAAGCTTCTTTCCCTCCACTCATTATTTGGACTGACCTGGTAGAACGGATGTCCTGGGGTAAGGCTGTACACCCAAGGAAGATAGACAGGACTAGAAAGAAGATTAACAGGGATATAGGCAGGTGGCTGGCAGGGTTGGGAGGAGAGAGTATCCACAACTACGCCCTGTCGCACAAGTGACCAGAGTTGTACCATATGGATGGGGTGTATCTGTCCCCTGAGGGAAACGACTGCTACCTGCAGGGTCTGAAGGATAAGCTAGTTCAAGTTTTAGATAGGGATGGTTAGGTGGGGGTTGGGCCCATGTGGCCATTTCCGGTGGCCCCTTAGTGGCAGGGGCCCAGTACTGCAAGTTTGAGGTTATATTAGGATTAGCATAAGTGGGTCTCATCTCCTTAAGAGATGGGGAGGCAACACCTACCGCAATAGCAGGGTATGGCAAACGGCGGGGAAGCCTCCCTGGGAGGGGTGACCAGTGAGGGCGGTAGGGACAGGTAGGGTCTCCAGCCTGCAGGCACCTTCCTCCTTACTCAAGTCTGGAAGAACTTTGGTCCCCCTCACCTGCGGCTGGTGCCACGGGAGGGGTGGGAGACGTTGTGTTTAATGAGATGGTAATCGAGGATATATCAAAACCATCCCTGCGGTTAGTTTGTTGGCCGTTTCAAGTTAAGAATTGCATTAGGCAATTTCCCCCACCTATTCCAATTAAGAGTCGAAATAATAAAGAGTGCAGCTGTTTAAATCCATCTTTGTTGTCCTGTCTTATTTGGGATGCTCCGGCAACTGTTTCTGGAGAGATTAGCAACCCAGATAATATTGAAGTCAGATCTAGAGGTGATTGTACAGAGTAGGCACAACTGACTTCATGCAGTAGGGCTGCAGTGCCATGTCTGCAGAAGCGCTTGTGGTCATTCTGTCCAGCAGTTTGAAAGAGAAGATCCGCGTGTCCTTGGATTAAAGAGCAGCCTGCCAATGCAGATGACTGAAGAGGTGTCACTGTCTTATTGACAGAACAAAAGGCAAAAGATGGTCAGAAAGAGGTGGTGGTGGTGGTGGGGTTCAGTGGACCGGTGTACATTAAGGATTCATACATTACAGAACATTTCTGTGCTGCCAAAAACCAGTTCCAGATCCAGGGAAGTTGGGGCCCTGTGCAAAATGGTGGTGTGGGCCCTTTTTACAGAAGACACATTGACCCACCCATTAAAAAAAGGAAGGTTAAGATAATTTCAATATTTAGTTAAATATAACATTCCTTGAGGCCAGGGTTCCCTACATTGCAAACCTTGTGAGCCCATATGATAAACATACGTTGTTAGTTCTAGGTTACTCTTGTGCCCCGTATGTTGGGGGCCTGCTCCTGAATTGCCACAGGCCCTCCAGAAATTGCAGCTCCCTGAGATTGAGGCTCTATGGGCACATATTTTATGCCAGTGCTTGTCATGCTCCTGTTGTCATTTTAAGTTTATTCATGGACTCCCATGTATTGTGGATGGAGGGGGTGGGGTTGCAGGCATCCCCAAAACATGGGACACTGAATAGCCACAAAGTTCTCAGTGGCTGCTCCTCGGCTGTGAAACTTTCTTCCAATGGAGACCTGGGTGGCTCCGGACCTCCCTTCTGTTGGCAGTGTAAGACCTAGCTGTTCTGCCAGGCTTTCGGTGAGGGAGATGGGGGAAGGGTGGGGTTTTGGGGGGATGAGGTTGGGAGGGGAGGCGGTTGATTATTTTTATGTTCCCATTATGGTGTATTTGTGTGTGTGTGTGTGTGTATATATATATATAAAGACCTTATTTAAATGTGAAGAATACTTGTCATTCATAGAGAATGCTGGGGCACAAGCAGCCTTTACCCGCCTGCGAATGCAACTATTCCCCTCCGCAGTTTTGGAGGGTAGATATAATGGTATCCTATACAACTTGAGGTTATGCAGATGCCCCCTGAATAAGACTGAAGATCTTGAGCATTATATTTTTGATTGCTCATATAATGACAGCATAAGGTTGAAATGTATGATGCCATTGCTGGAAGGGATCTTCTGTGACAGTGGAGAACATGGTTCATCCAAGCTTGGCGTTTGGACATTTTACTTATCGCCAATGTGCTTATTTTGTTAAATGGAAACATAGTAAAAGATGCTACCGCAACAGGGCTCATTAGCTAGGAGGGTCAGAGTGTCTGCGAGCCACTCGCATCTTAGCTTGATTTAGCCTGTAAAAATCACAGGTAGCTGCCAGCCAACCTGCATACCGATAGCTAACACAATTGACGTAATCTGGTTTGCCCAGGGCTGCCACCTGCCAGTTGGACCAAATCCAAGAACTTCTGCCTCTTCAATCTGTCATAGATCAACAGCTTGTGAGCCTTTAGTCTGATCTCCACAGAATTCCACCCAGTTATTCCTGCTTCCAGACCAATAACATTTTGGGAAAACTTTTAGAGTGACATTCAGACTTGATTTTAAAACTTGGAAGCAATGGAGAATCAAGCCAACCACATCCCCATATAGGCTGCTGCTGTTAAAATGTGGCACCTTATTTTTAGAATGAATCCGCTTCCAGTTATTGGATATGATTAGACCTGGGATGTGATCCTCAAGCTAATGTTGGTGCTAGCCCTTAGTGCCAACATGGGTCTCACTGAAGTGAAAGAGACTTGGACTAGCACCAGTGCTAAGCAGCTTGAGGCCCATGTGGATAGTTTCCTTTAGGGATTGTAACCTAGCAGCCTTCAAATCTTTGTCATAAATAAATTATGCAAACAGCACAATCCTGGACCCATTGAGTCAAAACTCCCATTGACTTCAGTCTCTGAAAATGACACCCAAAATTAGCGTCTCCAGTCTTCTTCATTTTAAGACACACTTCCCAGTCTTCAAATTGTTCCTGTAGCTTTCTTCTGGACCCCTCTGGTTTTCAACATCCTTTTAAAATTGTGAACACAGTATCCCAAGCATGATCTCTCCCTAATGCCATAGGTGGAGATAGCACCACCTCCTGCTAGCAATTTCCATTGTGGAATTGTGCTTGCCCCTTGAGCCATAGCATCACATGGAAGCATATTCATCTGATTTTCTATCCATCATAAATCCCTTAATTCTGCCCTTCCCCCAAATCTCCATTACTAGTACTCAATACTGCTAAACTCAAGTGCTCCAAAGGCATGAATTTGGCTTACAATTCATGAAATGTTTTAAAAAATAATACACCTGTGTATTTAGGCTATTTCCTCACTTCATCTTGCAAGCTTTTCTCTACAGCCAGGAGGGTTAAAAACTTTCTTTAAAAACAAAACACAACACATGAAATCAGATGAATCCAAGGGCTGAGGTTTTAAGAGAAACACCAGTGACATAGGCCTTAAAATGAATTTGTCAGAGGTGGCAGGTTGTAGAGCAGATTCAGGGAAGGAATCGGGTGCTGAGGACCGACGTCTGGAACAGCTCTATGTGTGGGCTAGTGCTCAGAATGAAGCTGGCCTGGATGCCGCACCACAGATTTGGACAGCAGCAGCACAGCACAACTGTTCTGCCGGTACAGTTTTGCAATTGCTGGGAGTGATATTGAATGCAATATTATTTATTTAGACTTATAGCCTGCCCGCCCCATCCCGTGTCATTCGTTTTAGTACATCCCCACTCCCATATGTCAAAATGGGAGTATCGGGGTCAAACCACGAGAAGCGGCAACACTAGCCTGTGGTGTGAGGAAGGAGATCAGGACTGCTAAAGCAAGGCAACAGGAGAGAGTGATGGGCCGCTGGCAGTCGCAGAGGTGGGGGTAAAAGTGAAATAGCAGTGGGGCTGCAGGTACCAGAGGCTAAGGGAGGGCGAGCAGAGGGCTGCAGATGGCTGATGCGGGGTAGCATTTGGAATATCAATGGGGCTGCATGGGGGAAGTGGTGGGCTAGCGGTAGAAGTGGGGTTAGGGTTAAAAACATTTCCTGCTCTTTAACACTCTCGCTCCCCCCTCTCGGATGTTATTCCCGGTCACTTCTCGCGCTGAGCCCCCTTTGAGCCCAGAGGCCGGGGAAACGGGCGCGGTCCCTTTAAGCAGCAGCAGCAAAGGCAGAGGCTCCTCCTTCCCCAGGGAAAGTTTCAGTGTGTTCCTGCGGTTGGGAGAGTTGGAGCCCGGGGAGCGAAGCGGGCGAGGGCACGGCCCGGTCGCACAGGTACTATTCTACGGCTTTGTCTTGCTTCCCCTTCATCAGCCGGCTTCCCCCTTGCCCGGGAGAGATCCTCGCCCCTGGGTCCTCTGATGCCGCGTGGGAACGAGTCTCGCTCCCCCTTGCCCTACCTGGTCCCAGCAGCCTGGCTCTTCCCTGTTGCGGCTGCTGGGACTCTGCTCCGGGGCCTCCCAAGCGGAGCTGTCGGGACCGGGTGTTGTGCGAAAGACTCTCCGCGTGTCACTTGCCATCTAGGATCTGCGCGCTCGGGGGCTGAAGGCGCTGGAGCTGGAAACTCCTTGGGGACACAGAGCGCCCCGCCGGATCAGCGCCGCAGATTCCTCCAGTGCCTGCTTCAACATGTCCTCCTTGGAAGGTGGAGACAAAGTCTCCTTGGAGGAAGGAGAAGCTCTGGAGTTGGGTGCCCCTGCACTGTGTCCCTCCGGGAATCCGGGGCTGGTTCCTTGGCTGAAGAAAAGAAACGTGTCAGTCCGGGGCTGCCTGGAACTCTCTCCTAGCTGGGGTTTTCAGGGCTGGCTCGTTCCCCACCTCGATGGGGATGCTGGCTCGCAGCCAGGAAGGTGGGATGGAAGGGAGCCGCGTTTGTGATTCTGGCTTCCCCGGGAAGTTAACCTTTCAGATCCTGTTGCCGGAGTTATTGCGGACAGGCTGCTTGCCTGGGGCGGGGCAGGGCAGGGCAGGCCTCTTGGAAGACGGGAGGTGGCGCTCTTGCGCCCCTGGCCCAAGGACCCTTGTCTGGGGGGGTGTTGGAGAAGACCTCACCTAGCTGGCACACACGGAGTAGGGTGGGTGTGGGTCTGGCTGGGTCTGGGGCAGGGGTTGCAAATGTTTATATTATTATTATTACACCAGCAACGTAGGTAGGGCTGTACAATGGGAAATTAGATATGGGTCCCACCCCCAAGGAGCTTACAATCTAGTAAAGACAAGGGAGCGGGGAGCATAGGGAGAAACCGGGACACATTCCTGAAGTTGCAGGTGCACACACTTCACTTATAGGGAGGGGGGCTCTGAGTGAAGGCTGCAAGATACAGCATCTGTGAGGAATCTATGGGATGAAGAGCTGGGGAAAGCCTGTTGGGAAAGGTAGGTTTTCAGGAGAATCTGAATGTTGGGTGGGCAGGAGCAGAACAGATGTATTCAGGGAGGGAGTTCCAGGGAGAAGGGGCAAATGCATTTCGAGGAGCAAAGGAATCGTGAGCAGGAGAGGGTGGTATGAATGTGCTGGAAAATAAGTGTGGAGAGATGTGGGGGAATAAGGCCACGAAGAGCTTTGACGGTAAAGACAGAGCTTGTGCTGAATGATTCCATTCAGACTCTTAAGTCATAGATTTGTAGGGTTAGCTGAGTCCTCTATGGAGCTCAAATGGTGGATGTGGTTGGGGGTTGCTGGAGGGGGCAATGGGAGCTGGAGAGTGATGAGGTAGGTATGGGGGAAATGAGGGAAGCTTTGGGGTGAAGGAAGCTGGTGGGTGGTTGATAGTAGAAGGGGAGTATGATGTTTTTATACATCTCTTGTATTTTATTTTAGTATTGTTAGCTGCTGCCTTGAGCCTTTGGGGATCGGATAGGATATAAATCAATAATAATAATAATAATAATTAATAATCTAGTCCAACCCCCAGTTCGAAGGCAGAATATCATCTTCCTGTGGCGTCACATATGTTTGTTCATTAGCAGCTATTAGCCAGACAGGATCAGGGAACATAATGGGAGCTGGGGGAAAGGAAATGGATCCCCCGTTGTGACCTGTTAGGTGCTTCTCCCAAGCCACCATGGTTGGCCACTGCTGGAGACAGGATGCTGGGCTAGATGGACCATTGGTCTGACCCAGTATGGCACTTCTTATGTTCTTATGTTCAGACAGATTTTGAAATATATAACAAATCATCTGTGGCCCCACACCTGAGGAGGGACATACACTGGATTTGGTTTTCTGCACTGGCCTTGAGGCAGGGGGTCAGTTAGTTGGAGTTAAGGGGGTAGAGCCTTTGTCATGGTCTGACCATTACCTCCTTAAGGCATGCATCCTGGTGCATATTAGCTCCCGGCAGGGTGCAGGACCTATTAGATAGGTCCTCCCCCGGGGACTTATGGAACTGGATCGGTTCTGGAATGCTCTGGGGGAGTTTCCCCTGGACCTTGACACCCGCTCTGTCGATGATCTCGTAGCCTTCTGGAACACCTTGTTGGCCGAGACCATTGACAGAGTGGCTCCCAGGCATCCGCTGCCCTCCCGAGTCTCCCGCAGGTCTCCTTGGTTTACTGAGGGCCTGCGGTGTTTGAAGCGGGAGAGCAGGCGGTTAGAGTGACGGTGGCACCGGACTTGCGACCAGTATGATCGATCGCAGCATAAGAGCAGTTTAAAGGCCTATGCTGTGGC
>QEPC01000097.1:471424-511622 GCA_003113815.1 Sphenodon punctatus
GATGTTAGATCTTTTTCGGTGGCCGCCCCTGTGCTGTGGAATTCGCTCCCGGAGGAGGCTCGGTTGGCTCCCACTCTCCTGCTGTTTCGGCGTGTATGTAAGACCTGGCTGTTCCATCAGGCTTTTGGCGAGGGGTAGGGGTGGGGTGGGGGGTGAGATTTCCCCCCACATATTGTAATTTTAAATTGTTTTTAAAATTTGTATATTTTTATTGAATGTTGTTCGCTGACCTGGGCTGCCCGGAGGGCAGGAGGGGCGGGATATACATTTTAAATAAATAAAATAAATAAAATGATCCCCTGCCCTTGTCTACCCCAGTAACAAAAACCTGTAAAATGTGTTAAATAGCAGTCAGGATCATGACCCCATTTGGGGTCCGTTTGAGAACTGCTGGCCTAGAAAGACAGCAAGAATGTGTCTCTAGGACTTCAGTTCCTAGGCCTCTGAAATCTGCTTCCAGTCAATACAACATTCATATGAGCAGGGGTGGGGAACCTTTGCATCCTGTAAGCCCCATTTGAAAATTGGTTCAAGCTCTGTGGGGCTAATAGGCATTGGGGATGATAACGGGCTGTGCTCAAGATGGCGGAAGGAAGAGGAGGGTTCAGATCTTGGTTCTATCCCTTGTCATTGAGGGTGTACCCTCGTCTCTGCCCACTCCCCTTGAGCTCACTCTTTGAATGCTTGGAGATAGGCACTGACTGCACGGCCAGATCCAGGAATTAGAAAGAATCAAATAAAAAACAGCCAGAGGCTGGAGGTCCCACCCCGCCCCCATGAGTGTGCATGGGTGTAATAACTCTGATCCCTTCTCTGCTTTGCTGGAGTTGCAGCAGCCCAAAGTGAGGAAGAATATCTGCTCAGTTTGGGCCTCAAGTGCCCCCTGCAAGAGCCGGATAGCTACCACTTCAGTCATTTGAAGGGAATGTTTTCCAGTGCCCAAAGCTAGGAGGAACCGGTCTCCTCATTCTCCATGGCTGCTAGGCTAAATGCCTCGTCAGAGGCACATGTACACTGTGGCAGTGGGTGGGAGGGGGTATAGAAGTACCTTGGTTGAAGCTACCTTCCCATAAGGGGTTTGACCCAGGAGTCATGTTGCTGTGTTGATAAAAGCGGGTCTCCCTTGCCTGGCTTAAACTCCCTTTAGTGTTAACCAGAACTCCTGCATCTCTGAAGTATGATTCCAGTATAGTTAGGTAGAGAAGGGCTTGCTTTGTGCAGGTACTCCTGGCTTGAGCAGTTGAGGATACAAAGGTGCCTGCTGCCAGTCCCATAGATTACATGAGCGTTGAGTGGTACATGGCACTTTGGAAACAATCTCACTAGTTGCCTAGATGCCTCCATGGAGAATAAGCAGCAGGAGGTGGTGGCCTTGGCTCTCTGTGGATGGAAGGGGTGGGTATGGACCTCTTAGCAGCATCCTTCGAAGGTGCAGTGCTTCTAGGAACAAGTTTGTGTTCTCTTCCCTAGCCCTCCCCACCCTTACACATACCCATAAGAACATAAGCGTCCTACTGTATCAAACCAATGGTCCATCTAGCCCAGCATTCCATCTCCGAAGTGACCAAAGTTGGCCGCTGTCAGAGTACACAAGAAGTCACAATAGAGTGATTTATTTCCTGCTATTCGCTCCCAGCCCCCAGTGGTCAGAGGTCTCATCCCCCGACCAGCACAACTAATAACCATCTATGGGCCTATCCTCTAAATATGTATCCAATCCTTTTTTTGAACGCAGTTATGCTATTGGCTGTGCAACATCCTCTGGAATTGAGTTCCACAGGTTAATTGCATATTGAGTGAAAAAGCACTTCTTTCTTGTTTGTGTCAAATCTGACAGTTAATTTTCATAGTGTGTTCCCTAGTTCTAGGATTATGAGAGAGAGTAAATACTTGTTTATTATTAAACTCTTTAGCTAAGCTAAATGCGTGCACCTGCAGCTTCTCAACTTCATTAATGTATCCTTGTCTCTATGGGCCCCTCTCCTTCGTCACCCCTCTCCCCCCCCCCATTGAGTCTAGATTGTACACCTTAAGGGAAGGGATCAGCCTCTTACAACTGTACAACACCATGCACGTTGGTGGTGCTATGTAAATAATAATAAATTAATAAATCAATTTACTTGAGCTTGTGTGAGGAGACAGGAATATAATGATCTGCCAAGCATATGTCTGGGTGAAACTGCGCTGGGAGGGCTGCTCAATCTACCAGAAGCATGAGCTCCATCAACTGGTTCAGCTTCATTCTTTCTTTCATTGGTGACTTCAGAATGAGAAGGTGTGGCCCTGGGAGCAAGGAAGGCAATGGAGCTTTCTGTGCATGTAGCTTCTGGACTGAGATCTCTTTTGTGTTTGCCAACAGCTGGATCCCATGCCTGTCTACTTACCATGTGAGTGGTGATTCTGCCCTACTCGGACCGATGATGCTAGGTGGGGTGCTTTCATCTGGGGTCTAGCGAAGGCAAAAATGGGCTCCTGGGGTTGCTGTTTCAAAAACAGCCCAGTTGGAGGGAAAGTCAATATTATTATTATTATTATTAGCAAGAATTTATATAGTGCAAGCAATGTACCTGGTGGTGTACAAAGTAATGGAATACACACGGTCCCTGCCCTAGGGCTTACAGTCTGAGAGACGGAGGGAGGGGAGGGAAGACGAAGGAAGGGGAACAGAGGGAGAGACAAGGAGTGTAACACTTATGAAGATGCGAGGTCCCACGTGCACATGCTTGGCTTGGTTATATTGAAAAACATACCTCAGGTAACAGATTGTACCGGATGGAGGGTATCAGCAGGAGTTAGGTGAGGGGAGCGAGGAGTGAAAGAGGTGAGTCTTGAGGAGGGATCTGAAGGTACGAAGGGTGGGGGCAAGTCGGATGTAGGCATGGAGGGAGTTCCAGGCGTGGGGGGCAGCTAGGGAGAAGGGACGAAGGCAGGGGAGGCGTGGGAGGGTGAGAGGGGGGACAGAGGAGGAGCGGAGTTCAGGGACTGGAGTATGGAGGGAAATTAGCGCAGAGAGGTAGGGGGAGCAAGGTTGGGAAGAGGCTTTATCGGTGAAGACTAGGAGCTTGTGCAGGATTCGTTCAGGAAGGGCGAGCCCGTGAAGAGAGGAGAGAAGTGAAAGTGTGGTGTTCCTCATCTTGGAAGCATGACCTAAATGTTCACCTGGGAAACATGGGATCCAAAGTGACAACTCCTAAATACAGTGCAGGAAAGACAGATGCGTAATCCTCTTAAGGCATCAAGCTTAGGGCTTGGGATGTAAGTGTTGGTTTGGCTGGCAAGCTAGAAAAGAGGAAGACAAGCTGCTGAGAGTTTGTCTGGTAGCCTAACTTACCTAAGAGCTGCTGACAGTGATCAGGGTTGGACAGTTTTGACCACTGTGGTTTTAACCGCTGGTTCAAACTGATTTAACCATTCTAAACTACAAACACACATTTGTTGAAATTGGTTTAAAACTTCTAAAGGGAGAAAAGCTGCTGGTTTAAAGTAGTTTAAACCAAAAATAAAGTGTGTGTTTGGCCAACCCTGACTGATGCGTCCTACGTAAGATATTTTCGTTGGATGTTTCCATCTGTGAGAGGGGGGAAGTGCTGCGGACCATGGAACGGAGAGACTCCATTCAAGGTATTACTGTAACTCTCTGGCTACTGGGAACAGAGGGAAGGTGTTTGGGATTTCTGGGTGTCAGCCAAATCATGCTGAGTGCCTCTTCCCCTAAACGTTATGCCTTTACCTGAGATGGGCTGTGGACAGTGCTAAAGACTGTAATTCTATGGTGTCTCATCCACACCTGACTTCCTAGCTAAAATCCATGCAGGTCAGTGTGGACGCAGAGGAATGTGCAAAGCAGAGTGGGGTTCCAGTAAGGGAGTGGTGGTTAGGGTATGGCTGCTGCTAGTGACTCTGACTAGGGCAAGATTTAAGCTATGTCAATCCTATTGTTGGCAGATGAAATGTCCAGTGTCTCTGCTCCAGGATGTTCTAGCTAAGAACTTATAAAATGCCAATCATAGCTGTATTCAGGCATGTCTTGTAACAAACATACCCTAAGTAGTGGGAAGTCTGAAATGTGTGTTGAGGCCTTGGCTGCGATTTAGAAATGCCCTGCGGGTTTCAATGGAGCATATCTGGAGCAAGTGATTGGTGGATCTCAGCCCTCGTTTCAAGGAGTAATTTGGAAAGAATAAAGCACCAAATTAAATGTTTCACCCTCCCACCCCCCCCCCCCCCGTATTAATGCTCAGTTCTGCTGAGGCTTGGGACCCGTTTATCTGGCAGATCGCCTGGCCTACCACATCCCATTGTAGCCTTTGCAGTTGGCCAGGGACGCCTGTCTGGAGATACTGGTTTTTAATCTGGTCTTCACGGCAAGGAGGGCGTTCTCGGCAGCCACTCTACAGCTGTGGAACTCCCTCCCCTGGAAGATTTATTTATGTCCGGGCTTGAGCGCAGGACTGGCTTTAGGATTTGCAGAGCCCAGGGTGAAAACAAAATGTGGGAACCCTGGTGGCCCCTCCCCTTTGGGGGCAACCTCTGTGGTGTCCTGAAGGTGGTCATGTTTGGGGCCCCACTGAGAGGGAGTGGTGCCCCCACAACCTGTCCTGATGAAAGTAGAGGCCAATGCGGGGCCCTCAGAAAGAGTGGAAGCTGAGGCAGCTGCCCCTGTGTTAAGGCAGGCCCTGCTTGAGTGCCTTTAGGAGGCAGTGCAAAACTGTTTTATTTACGAGGGTGTTTGGCAGTGGGGATTAGTGGAGAGGGGTGTTGTGGGGGGATAGGGGTGAACTAGGAGACTGGGGAGTTAGGGTGGAGAGGGACCAGGGGGGATGGTGAAGGGTTGTGGAGTATTTGATATTTCTATATTTTTGGTTGTTTTCTGGTTGTATTATATTTTGATAGGGTAAGCTGCCCTGACCTGCTGTTGGCAGGAAGGGTGAGGTAAAAATAATAATAATAATTAATAGTAATAATAATGCTCTCCTGACTTTCTCACAGAACATGGTTGTTTTATTTGTTCTTGCAGTTCTGCCTGAGATGGTCATGTAAAGAGAGACGGCTCATTTAAAATGCTTAAGTTTATGAACCTCATCAGCAAAGCAAACACAGGATTACTTTAAAAAGTGAACTCTCTCCCCCCCCCCCCAACAACGGCAACTCTTCTGTTTGCTCTTTATGCACGTCATTCCACTTGGACAATAACAGGCTGGTCAGTTTTGCTTCCCTGTTCTCACAGGCATTAGTGCAGTGATGTAAATATGGGGTCACTGTCAGCTTTATGGTAACCACTTAGATGGCTATATCAGCCCAAACCCATGTCTTTGAACACACAAACACAAATCTGCTAGATATGCTGCTGTTTGCTCTTGGATAGACTGGAGCAGTTGCCTGTGTTAACGACTCCCACTAAAGCCAATGTAATGTAAGAACAGTCCCTGTGTGTCTCTCCCTGAATGTCTTGCCCTTGCTATGGACATTACCGACCTGTGGAAAGTTCTACTGTCGGGTATTCCTTCCCATGCCATTAGCAGGACGCTGGGGTGGTGAGCTGATTGACCCCCAAATACTCCTTAAATAGATTGCAAATGGAATTTAGTAGCAAATGCAGCTTCCTTGGGGGTGGGGGTGGCTCTTTAACTGAAGGTGGAGCAACACTGTGGGTCAAACCTCACAACAGGGGTGGAGGAACCTCTAGTCACTTTGAAAATTGGCACAAGCTCCATGGGCCAGATATGAGTTGGAGATGGGGGTGCTTAAGGGGTGTGCTCACTAGTATGGGGGAAGGAAGGGGAAGATCCAGATCATGAATCTATGCCATGGGTCAATTCCCTCATCCTTGAGTGTATGCCTTCCGCTCCACTTTCTTCCCCTGAGAGTGCTCTCTTTCAGCACTTGTTGGCCCACGTGTCATGGGTTCCCCACTCCTGGCTTACAGGTATACTCTAAAGAAGTGGCATGAGAGAGGTTTGTTTCTTGGGCATTTGGTGCATGGCCTTTCTTTATGTAACTGACATCTGTGAGGTCTGTTGTCTCAGCCGTGGTAAATGCTAAGCACATGGATTTATTATTGTATCTCTGGTTGCGAATAGTACTGTCTGGGACAACAATGGCTTGATATTTCAGTTGGTGTTCTTGTGAATTTGTTAATGCGCAAGTCCCACCCCTCTCACTCTCTCTTCTTTTTTTATGCTAGTTTGCTTATAAAGCTGCAGATCCATTGCCTCCTCCATCCTGCACCTGAAGCATTCACCGTTTTGGTCTCATAGAATTGTAGGGTTGAAAGGATCATCTTCTAGTCCAAACCCCAATCCCTCCAAGGCAAGATAAACTCTACTTGCAGTATTGCAGACAGATGCTTGTCCAACTGGTCTTGGAAAACATCAAAAGCGGGCGATTCCACGACCACTCTAGGCCGCCTATTCATTGCTGTGAACAGTCCTTACAGTTGGAAAGTTTTTCCTAATATTAAACTGAAATTTACATTGCTGCAGTTCAAACCTATTCCTTCTTCTCCTGTCTTCAGTGACAGCGGAGAACAAATGTTCACCATCCTTTTTGTGGCATCCTTTTAGATATTTGAAAACTGCTATTGTGTCTTTTCCCCGGCCCTGTAGTCTTCTCTAGGCTAAAATATACCCAGGTCTTTCAGCCTTTCCTCCTATGGCTCTTGGCTGCTCTTCTCTGATTCCTCTCCAGTGTGTCAACATCCTTCTTGAAGTGCGGTGCCCAATCCCTAGCTGCCTGGGCCTGTGGAGTCACCAGGAGAGGATGGGGAATGGAAGGGGTGGATATATAGCAGGGTGTGGGGTGGAGAGACTGATTATAATAAAACCAATTTAAATTGTCAAATGGAAAACATGTGCAGAAAAGGCTGCCCTTTCCCAAAATGGCACCGGTGCTATTTTGGAAAAGGGCTGGACATGTGTAAAAGAGTCCTGGTTGCCATTTTGCGTATGTGCACTGGCAGTTAAACCTCAACGGCCTGAGAAAAAGGCCTGCCGGAGCCCGGCCAACCTCTCCCAGCCAGGTCAGTTCCGGTGCAGCCCGGCAGGCCTCTCCCAGCTGGGCTGGCTCCAGGGTGGCCTGGCCTCCCAGGGGTGCACCTCTGACAGCGCACCCTGGGCAGAAGGCTGCCGGAGTCTTCTGGTACCTCGACCCTCCGAGGCACGTGGACCGGTAAGTACACGCAGGACCCTGGAGAGTGGGGGTGGGAATCAAGATGGGCCCCAGGGGTGGGGGTGTTAGGGACACAGATCTCCACCCTCTGACGTGGGGGGAATGATAGTTCCCCTTCCCCACTGAAGGCAATGGGAAGATTTCCCCACTGAAGGCAATGGGAAGGTACAGATTCAAAAATTGGGAAAGTAGATGGCCCAATTTTTGGATCCCTCAGTTTTAAACAAAACCAGCCATTTTCGGGCTATCTCGGTTCAAACCAAAACTGAAAGTTCCACCCCTATGGCACATAGTGCTTGATCGGATGTTGTGGTACTACCTTGGTGCAGTCCAAGCTTTATGTAAATAAAGTGCCTTACATACAAGCACAGACTGCTCATGGAGCCATGCAGTTCACAGAGGGTGTGTGTGTGGCTCTTCTTTCTTTCCCTTCTGTCCTCATTCCTCCAGTCAAAATCAGTAAGGTTCCCATCCCTTGCAATAGCTTCACTTCCATTGGGGTGGAGAGATTTATTTATTTATCTATTACAGCTTGATATCCCACCTCCCCTGCCAAAAGGCAGCTTGAGGCGGCGTACAATATCAGAAAAATATACTATAAAATACAATATAACATAAGACACTGTATAAAATCTAAATAATATAAAAATACATTATAAAAATACAATTACTGAGTGGAACAAAACTCCCCTCAACCCAACCCCACCACCACCAAATGCCTGGCGCAACAGCCAGGTCTTACATTGTCATTGAAAGGAGGGAAGGTCCAGGGCCAGATGAGCTGCCACCAGGAGGGAGTTCCACAGCCTTGGGGTGGCCACCGAGAATGCCTTCCCCATGGTCACCACCCGAGAAACTCTGGGGACCTCAAGAAGGGACAGCAGGGGCTGATCTAGAATCCAGGGGTGTGAGGTGGTCCCACAGGTAAGTGGGGCCCAGTCTTGTAGGGCTTTATAGGTAAGAACCAACACCTTGAATCGGGCCCGGAAGGCTCTATAGGCGGCCAGTGCGGAGAACGGAGCACCGGTGTAATGTGCTCACAGTGGCCTGTCCCCATAAGGAGATGGGCCACTGCATTCTGCATGAGTTGCAGTCTCCAGACTGTCACCAAGGGCAGCCCCACATAGAGTGTGTTACAGTAGTCCAGTCTTGAGGTGATGAAGGCATGAATAATAATGGCCAGGTCGGATGAGATATATGGCTGAAACTGCTGTACCAGATGTAACTGGCTGAGTGAGTTTCTCGCCACAGCTGCCACCTGGGCATCCAGGCGGAGCTGCGAGTTGGGGAGCACCCCCAGACTATGAACCTGAGGGACCAGAGGGGAATGAACCCCATCAGTGATAGAGGTCACCAACCCCTCGACCCTGAGTGAGCACCGAGATTGCCAGGCCTGGGTCAGCTGAAAACAAGAGGTAGAGTTGGGTGTCCTTGACATACTGATGACACCAAACATCAAATCCTCTCATGACCTCGCCCAAAGGCTGCATGTACACGTTGAACAGGAGAGGAGACAGAATAGAACTGTGCAGAACTCCACACGTGAGGCCCAAGCCCCTGGCGGGGACAAAGAACAGTCCCCCAGCACCACCCGCTGAGTTCTTCCGGCTAGGAAGAAACAGAACCATTCAAAATCAGTCCCGGCCACGCCGTCCCGGTCCCACAAGCAATATTTGAAACTTATAAGACCAGTACTGCACGGGCATTGCCTTAAACTCTATCCACTAGGGCCAGTTGGTGAGGCAATGAGTTACCGGCTCAGACACTCACTTCAATGGGACAGGACTGTAGAAGAGCCCAGAAGTGTTGCACTTGGCTGTATTGACTCTTAAATTTGTTCCTAGTGCATGGGGATTCCAGCTGTTTTCAGGAAAGAAAGGTGATTCCAGGACTGAGCCATGTCAGAGATGGTGGACCTGACCTTTCTGTCAGAGGCAGAGAGGGATTTAATCCTCCAGGTCCTTCAGCGAGATGAAGAACTCCGGAAAGCTGAGGAGAGGAGGATTAGGTGAGAGGGCAGGGGAGGGTGGTGCATAGTAGGCCCTTGTCTGTGTGTCTGTCTGGGCCTCTAGTGAGCCACGCTGTGCGGGGGAAGAGAGATTTTTCACATTCAGGCCATGTTTCAACAAGCAAAGGTACACCTAAGTAACTACTGTGATTTGATTAATTTTAAATAAATCCAAAGTAGCTACTCCACGTTCAGTGTTTAGATGAAACAGTATAAACTGAAGTAACTAAACCAACTATTCTTACGATTACTAAAGGAGTATATACTCCTGATTTTTCCAGGAGTACATACTTCACTTCCTACTCCTGAATAACGGCAGTTTAATGCTCTGCTTGTGTGCACGCTTCAGCAGTAAAACTGAAGTAAGGCCCAGCCACATTGAATGTTACTTTAGATGCTCCCTCTGTCTCTCTTGTGGGGGATCAGTAGGACTGCTGCAGATCCCACAAGACTGCTCTGGCGAATCTCGGGGAGGGGTGGGGTCAGTCCAACTGTTCTCTCACCGCTCTTGTTGACTCTGACCAGGCGTCTGAAGAATGAGCTGCTGGACATCCGTCGGAAGGGGGCCAAGCGAGGCAGCCAGCGCTACAGTGAGCGGACATGTGCCCGCTGCCAGCAGAGCCTGGGCCGGGTCAGCCCCAAGCCCAACACCTGCCGTGGCTGCAACCACCTGGTGTGCCGAGACTGTCGCTCCTACAGCGCCAACAGCACCTGGCGCTGCAAAGTCTGCACCAAGGAGGCGTGAGTCTGCTGCCAGAATGGGTCTTGCCTTCCTCCTCCTCGCTGCCCCCAGTAACTCCTCCAGTGACTCTGTCATCCAGGCTCTCAACCTGGACACCCTCACTGACTCGTTGCAGTTCATCTGGTTCACCTCTGGCCTCCATTATGCATCCTACAGTATTGGCTCCAAGCTTATGACATGGTACTTCACAGCCCCAAATGCTGTTGCTAGGAGCCTTCCCCTTTGCTATGTTCCTCCAGCCCCCTTCTTCACCAAACTCCAGCATGCGAACCTTTGACTTCCCAACTTTCCTTAGCTCCCAGCCATTCCTCTTGTTGCTCTCCAGATCTTCTCTTCATGGATTTTCTCCTGCTGCCTTTTGCTATCTATGCCCGCACACTTTGTCTTTCAGTCTCTCTCTAAACCCTGTGGCCCTTCTGATATGCTCTTTGCTGAGAGTGTCCCCAGGCCTTTGTGATCCTGCACAGTTGAGCCCAAGTATTGCCCTCTCATTGGAGTAGGGTCCGCACTGCTTTGTCTGACTGTTCCCTTGGAAGGGCAGAAGGGTGTAAGCAGGGCCCCCTGTTTGGTTTGTTTTCCCCATTAGTGGCAATGGGGAGAATGCAGTGAACAAAGGTTTTGCAGGGCCACCCTTTGTAAAGGAGGGGTATGGGTAGGGAGGGGGTAATGGGGTGGGGGCAATGCCTCTGTGCCAGGACAGAGAGGGGTGTGGGCAGGGCTCCTCAGGCACAGGAGTGGTGCTGTGCCCTCCCTTTTCTGCAGGAAGCACTGGCCTGATAGTTTCACTCTGTCACTTCTCCTGAGGAGCCCCCTTCCCACCTGCATTCAGCTGGCAGAACGCCACTTCTGAGACCACTGAGGCCTGTGCTTCTTGTAGGTGCCCCTGCCTTCCATTGTGGGGTCTGCAGCAGCTGCTCTACCTCTCCCACCCTAAAGATTGGGCCTTGCACGTAGGGTCAGAGAGCATTGACTGAACCCATGTGCTTATTGTGTGAGGTAAGAGCAGCCTCTCACTGCCCCTCTTCTCCCTGCAGGGAGTTGAAGAAATCAACTGGTGACTGGTTCTATGACCAACGAGTGAACCGCTTTGCGAACCGACTAGGGAGCGACCTGGTGCGGATGTCCCTGCGTCGCAAACCACCCGGTAGGATCTGTGGAGAGGACTCTATGGCCTCTAGAAACTCTCCCCCTCAGGCTTAAGGCCCCCATTGCTGTGTCTCTCCAGAGAGAGTGTAGGGACTGCCTCCAACCAACCTCTTGCTCCTTAGGGTCCCTCTAGTTGGGGTGGAGGTTGGGGGGTGGGGACTCTTGTTCTTGGTAGTAGAAAATCTGATACCAAACCGAGGCCACACTCCTGTTGTGTTCCAGCCTTGGCTGATGGGGGTGGGGGATAGGGGGCTGCAGGTTGCCCCTCCTGGGCTGCTTCCTGGGCATGGACGTTTGGTTTCTTTCTTTAAGGCAACAAAAGGGAGACAATGGGGCAAACACTGCTTCAGCAGACCCAGCAGAATTATCCCAAAGGCTCCTTCATGCCT
Source organism: Sphenodon punctatus (assembly GCA_003113815.1). Taxonomy (NCBI): domain Eukaryota; kingdom Metazoa; phylum Chordata; class Lepidosauria; order Sphenodontia; family Sphenodontidae; genus Sphenodon; species Sphenodon punctatus. Next base: position 482,877 of record QEPC01000097.1, read on the forward strand.
GCACAGAAGAGTCCCCAGGAGCAACGCAAAGAACATGGGTATGTCAAGTCTCCAGCAAGTGAGGGGAGTGTGCGTTTTTCCTTCATCAGGGGAACCTTCTGATCCCTGCCCTGCCGCAGGAAGCTCTCCTGCTCTTTGCACTTGCCTCTTGATGGCTCCAAGGGACAATGAGCCCATCGCCCACCTGCCTGGAGCATCGTTCTTGCAGTAGTCAGAGCTGTGGAGATTGGACCCTATAAAGGAGGAGGGAGCAGCTGGCAGTCTAGATCTGTTTCCTGCTGGCTTGGGGAAGGAGTGACTAACAGATCTGTCAGGAAATTTGGGGCCTTGGTACTTCCTGGTAGCTTTGGGCCCTGACCTCCCACCCCTGTCATAAGGTTTGAAATCAGTTTCTGGAAATGATACTGGTAATTTGTTTGGACAAGTTTTATTAGCAATTATTATTTTACTCATATTTTAATGTGTATATTAAAAGAAAATGATTGGTTTTTTTGGGGTCCCCCTGAGCTTTGGGGCTGGTCTACAAGTCTACCCTAGTTCCACCCCTCTTCTCAGGCCTAGTGACTGATGGCAGGGTGTCTCCAGCCTCAATAAACTAGGATCCAGAGAGGACCTTGTCTCAGGTAAATGGACACTGTATTAGGTTAATCCTGTGTTATCTGGGATAGTGCTGTCTTTGGTTGTAGCTTCATGGAGGCCTCACCTGGAACTGCAGGATCCTGCTTAAATAGATAACCAGCTTCCTCACAACCTGGCAAAAAAATCCCTGGGGGTGGGGGACTGCACCAAGTAGCTTCTGCCCCATTTCTTGAGCCAGATTTCCCCCTTCCCTCCCTCCCCATGGGCTGCCAGGAACAATAATGCATGCTGCTGCTGTGCATCTCAACTAGTACTTATTATTTATGGAATACCAGTAATTTGTCTGGTTCTGAACAGTCTTAATTGGAGACAGGTCCCTGCCCCAAGGGACTTACAATCAAGGACAGACAAGGGAGAGATAAGGAGGACTTGGGCCTCTGGTGCCTGGTTACCAGCTTTTACATGTCTGGCTCTTGTCTCTTTTCATGTTAATCCGATGCTTATCTTTGTCCTAGTCTCGCTGTTGGCCTGGAAATAGTGCTCCCAAGCAGCCCTCTGTCACTGCTTTAAGGGGAGGGAGGGGCCTGGAACCTGCTCTCCTCCTCCCCCAGTGATAAGTGTTTGCTTGTCCCTACCACCTAAGCTGCTTGTTAGGAGAAGGGGTTGATTCTCTAGAGCTTGGAGCTAGCTGGGTACTCCCTGCTCAGGAGGGCAGCTCTTGAAGGAAGAATTTTTATATAAGTTTACTTATCAATAAAGTCACAACCTGCCCACCCATGTTCCAGTACTGTATGTGGCTGGGTGGCAGCTTGCCACATAGCAGCTTGCCGCTGGGTGAGGCATAGACGGTGATGACCAGTGAGCACAGAAGTTTTCAGGGCCCAGTTAAGAGACCCAGCCCCCTGTTGGATAGGGAGTACCTGCCTTCCATCCCTACTCATGACAGGAACTGTCCCTCCCTCCTTTGATCATACCTGTTCAGCAGGACATACCTATAGGCATAATTCCATTGAAATTGTGTTCATCTTGAGATTCTAGTGGCTTCTCTGAATCTGGACTCCCTCCTTGTTGCAGCCAGGTTCTGTGGGGAGAAGAGTTGAGTGGCTCCCCATTTGCCACCAAGGCTCAGGCTGCTGTTTGACCACAATGATTCTCCCCACTCCCTTTCCATGTCGCCAGTGGGATTTGATTCTCTTGTACAGCAGTCTCACCTCTCCTTCCAGCAGATGTGACCAGACCCCCTCTCTTTTTTTCAGCCAGCCCCACGAATCCTCTGAGCTGCGAGATGGGAGGAGTGACACAGAATCCACTGAGAACGTGAGCCTGGATGGATACTGCCCCAGTACCACCGGCTCCAGGTTAGAGAGGCTCCTGCTCAAGGAACAGGCTTGGCTGGGGCCAGATCCACCATCTTGGTGTTTGAGGTTGGAGGGGTGGGAGATGGGAGAAAATTGCATTGCTTCTGAGGGTGCACCAGGAACCCCCCAGCACCACCCGAAACACCAGTGCCTCCTTCCTAGGGACATGAAATTGAGAGAATGAAGGGAAGGTAGCACCATGTCCCCTCCCCTGGATAAGATACCAATCCCCCAGACAGTAGCTTCTCTTCTGAACCTGACTTCTGCCTGTATGTGCCTCAAGAGATGGCCTAGTTTCTGTCACCCACAGGCCTTGAGCCCCGCTCCAGCTCTGAGTAAGGTCTCTGGGGGTGGCAGTAGCAACACTGCTGACAGATAAGATTGACAAGCCCATACTTGGTGTATGGGCTACAGCCCTGAGCTCCATGGTCACCACTGAATCCTGGTGACGCTTCTGTGACCCCTCTGGAGCGATTGCCACAACAGAGAGCCCCTGGGAGCTTACTGCTAGGGTCACCACTGCTCCTAGGCCGCGTCCCTCTAGAATGGCAGCTGCCCTGTTGGCACTTCCAGGGCCCCTCAGGAGCAGTCGGGGAAGGGGCAGGCACTTCTGCAAGGCCCTAATGCCCCACCTCCTGTCTCAGCCATCCTGTCCCCCCCCAAGTCCACTGCCTCTCAGAGACCATGCCCTCTAGCCCCCATGTACTCTGGGGCTGGCCCAGGAATGGCAGCTAGCATGGCAAATAGATCCGAGCCACAGATGGGGATGGCCCTCTTAAACCTTGTGCTGGATGAGCATGGATGGCTCCGTCCTCCTTTCCACCCTTTTAGCACAAGACACTACTGGGCCTGAAAGACTTGGCACTTGCTCAGAGGGCAGCTGGCATGTGTGCGTGTTGCTGTGAGGATTGCTTGAGAGCTTGCTGCTGTCTGTGTATTGGGTAGTGTCTCCAGCTCCAGCAGGAAGTTCCTATGGGCTAAGGACCCAACTGATAGCTCTTCTTTCCTTCTTTTTGTCCTGCCTGCAGGAGAAGTTCCCTAGAGAAGGGCAGCCCCCTCCAAGGGAGGAGGAAAATACAGCCCCCTCCGGGGTCGAACGTCTCCGTCCTGACAGTCCCCGTCTGCTCCAGAAACACTCTCCCCTCCGACTCAGAAAGTGTACGCCGGGGCTAGTACTCCTCGCAGCAGTGGGGTTTTGCTGGGGAATGGAATGGAAGCCTGGCAAAGCCTAAACTGTCTGGTCTTTTCCCTGCCTAGGAGGCTCGTCTAGGGGGCCACGGTACAGCGTCAGCAGATGAGAGTGAAACCCTTTTCAAGAAGAATCCCAGGAGGGTCTTGAGGCCTTCAGGTAAGAGACACTCCCCTCTCCCCTGGGTGGGGGCTGATGCTCCTGTGCTTTGGCAGATCTGATGCAGGCCTGGGAGCCTAGATTCCTGCACTGCTGGACTGGCTTGTTCGCTGCCCATTGGACCGACAGCACTGCCTCTCCCTTCTTCCATTCCACACCTGTGAAAAGGGGACTATAAGGATTCTCCCATCCTGGGAATGGCATGAGTCTCTAGCTGGGACTATTATTATTTATATAGCACCTGGCACGGTCCTTGCCCCTAAGGGGTTTACAATCGAGGCTGGAGGAGAAAGGAGAGATGAGGAGGAAGTCCTAGGGGTAGACAGAGATACAGTCAAGAAGGTGCAGGTGAACATTCTCAGCTTGGTTACAAGGGGAGGAGAGGGATCCTGAAGGATGACGGGATAATATAAGGAGATGCATCATTGAGCAATCTATGCAGTGAGGAGCTAGGGGAAGCCAGACATAAGCCTAATGTTCTTGTGATGTGGATGTGGGTGTGTGCCTGGCTCTAACTCTCCCCCTCTCTGCCCCCGATGCAGACTACACCAAGTCAGTGATTGACCTGCGTCCAGAGGAGCCAGGCAATGAAAATGGCTCTTTGGGAGACAGAAGCAAGTCAGTCCCAGGACTCAACGCTGAACTGGTGAGAGCCCCTCGAACTGCTCCTCTTTTCCCACCACTCTGAGTTCTGGGGCCAGAGGTGAGCTGCTTCCTGCCACACAGGACCGATGCCTTGCAAACTGGGAGCCTCCTGACTGAATCCAGACCTTCCTGCATGTCCGCAGGCTTCTAGCTTCTGAGTGGAGGCTCCAGGCTTTTGAGGGGCATTTGAACATGATGTGGGGCAACAGGGGAGTTTATAGTCCCAACGGTCACCTACTCTTCCCATCTTTCTTACCCTGGATGTTTCCCATCTGGTTGGAGACCAGGACTGTGATTCACAGACCACGTAAAGCTCTGTGGGCTTCGTTGTGGCTCCTCTGGAGTAAGTGGTTTTTGACTTGTAGCCCAGGAGCCTGTAGCAGCTGTTTTGTTTTATTTTATTTTCTAAAAGATTTTTATCCCACAGGGCAGCCCGGGGCGGTGAACAGCAAATTAAAAATAATAAAACAATAAAAACAATTTAAAAGTTAAAAATCCCATATGCAGGGAGAAAAACAACCCCCTGCTCCCCCCCCCCCTTGCCAAAAGCCTAGCAGAACAGCCAGGTCTTACACAAATGTCAAAATGACAGGAGAGTGGGGGCCACTGTTGCTTCCGTAGTGAGGGTGATGGGAACATTCTGCCTGCTGGGGATTCCTTCTCCTCTTTATGACTCTCCTGTTCCCAGGATGATGATGAGGAAGACATTGACAACCTGGTGGAGATTCACCGCCGGAGGACGGCCCGAAATAGCATGCGCAGTGGCACTTCTTCAGTGAGTCCTCATGACATCGTTGCTCCAGACTCTCTAGGGAATAAAACCTGGTGCCCAGGAATCCTAGTTACAGACTGGGGAGACAGCTGATACAGGGCAGGAGATCTGGGGTGGAATCTGATGTCAGTGGACAATGTGCAGGATTAGGGCATGTGGTTTCCAGGGTATGGGGAGTGGGGCAAGGAGACTGGGTCTCTGGGGGTGGGGCTTATCTTGGTGAGGCATGAGCCCCTGCTTCAGACTGCTGCCGCCATCCCTGCTCTGGAGAGGCACCGGCCAGGTGCCGCTGCCAATACCTTCACAAACAGCAGTGGTGCAACTCCCCATGGGGCCCCACAGTGGGAGCTATGGCTGTGTTGAGTGCTGGCCTGCCCCATTGGCAGGCAGCCTGCTGGGTCCCTGGACATGTAGGGATAGTCCTGGACTCTGTGCAGCTGCCCTGTTTCTGTCCATGTCTAGAGTCAGGATGTCACCAGTAGGCTGTATTCTGGTTGTGCCAGGGACTTGTGGTTTGAACTCTGGGAATGGGCTGGGTCTCATTTTCTCCTTAGTCTGAGTGAGTTCAGTAAATCATGGAATTTTAAGGCTGGAAGGTGCCTTAAGGGTCATCTGGTCCAACCCTCCACAGGACAGAAATGAACCTGCCAGCTGGCGATGTCTTGGCTCTGAATTCCCTTTGGGGTATGAGAGTGGAGCTGAGGTTTCCTCTGCATTCCCTAAGCTGGTAATGGGGAACATGCACTCTGTGGGCCAAATCACTCCCATTATTTTTAATTTAGCTCTTCTCCAAGTTCTGTCCTATGGATCCAGTCCTTCAAGCATGGAAGGGAGCGGAGATGAGGGCATTCACTCAAGGCTAGGGGATGGAACCATGATCTTGACCCTCCCCTATCCTGAGCACACCCCTTAAACACTCCACCCCCAACTCCCATCTTGGCCCACAGAACTTTTGCTAATTTTCAAAGTGGCCTGTGGGAAGGAAAAGGTTCCCCATCCATGCACTAGAGTGCATGACTCCTGCCTAGAGGGCAATCTGCCCCCAGTGAGTCTTGCTGTTCATTGGGATGGTTTGGGAGGAAGGGGTCTTTGGGGCAGCAGTTCAGGACCATCTTATCTTCCAGAGCACCCTGGGGAGCATGGTTAGTATTTACAGCGAGGCTGGAGACTTTGGCAACGTCATTGTCACGGGCGAGATTGTCTTTTCCCTTGGCTACGAGCAGAAAACGCAGACTCTATTTATCCACGTGAAGGAGTGCCGGCACCTGGCCTATGCTGATGAGATCAAGAAACGCTCCAACCCGTGAGTATCTTGGGAACTGGGGAAAGCGAGCTCCTAGCTGCCCTGGGAGGGGGGTGGCAGAGATCTAGGCACCTGGCCCCAGGGGAGGAGTGGGGTTGTGGGATAGAAGTTGTAGCAGGCCTGTGTATGTGTGTGTCTGAGGGGGAGGCAGGCTCTATGGAGAGTACAGGGTCACTTATTGGATGTAGGGGTGAAGCGTCTTGTCTCTTTCAGGTATGTAAAGACTTACCTCCTCCCTGATAAATCCCGCCAGGGGAAGCGCAAAACCACCATCAAACGGAACACGGTCAACCCTCTGTACAACGAGCTGCTTAAGGTGAACAAATCTGCATTGACCGAGATCACACTTCCTCTCTGTAGTGAGGGAACTGTGGGGAGGCTTGCCCTTCATATCCAGTCCATGAAATGGAAACGGCCCCTCCCCACCTAGTCTTTTAGCTAGGACTGCAGGAAGAGAGACATGGGGGATTCCCATCTTGTAGGGAGGGCCCAAGAAACCTCTGTGCTACAGATTCCCCCCCCCTCCCCCTCCCAAACAAACAACCCTAGGAAGAGCCAAGGCCCCCTGCTCTGGAGGCTGCAAGCCCTTGGGCGCAGGGGCTTTGGTTGCTGACTAGAACATTTAGACTGCGACCCGCAAACTACTTCCCTTGGAGTCGTTCCATTAAAACCGAGGGCAGTGGGCTTTTCTGCTCAATTAGCCTCCTGCTGCCCCCCGTGGTGGGAGTTTTCTGTTGACCAATTTAGAGCCCTGGTTTCCCCTCCCAGCCCATCTGGGCCCAGTCCAGCTAGCTGCCTAGAGACCCAGCTAAATACTGCAGGAGCCTGGCATCCAGTAAAGAAGACTGTCTGAATACTTGGTTTAGAGGCTCCCCATGCAAAATGAGCGCTGTTCCCACCTCCTCACTGTTAAACACCAGCAGCACAAAGCTAAGGGGCTGAAACTACCTAGACAAGGCAGGGGACCCCCAAGGTACCTGGCACCTGGGCCCTGGTGTTAAGATTAATGGTAATGGCCAATCAGTGGCAACAGCTAGTCCTGTAAAGGAAGGGAAGTGCCTAGGTCAGGGATTTTCAGCCTGGTGCTTGGGCAATGTGTACAAGTGCTCCCCAAGCCAGCTGCCAGTAGTGCTCAGGAGCACTTTGAAACAGTCCATCATCCATTTAAAGTCCATGTGAGCTGGGCTATTGACGTCAGGATTACCGTTAATGTCCTGTTGTTAGTAAGGCAAACTTTCCCTTTCTGTCTTTCAGCAGGGGGAGACCTCTAGATTTGCCCTAGGGTGTTTCCTCTTTCTTTCTAAAGGCCCAGTGAGACATCTCCTCACCCCAAAATGTTTGTTTTGCAAATGAAATCATTCTATTAGAACTGTTCCTCCTCCCAAATATATTGTCCCCCCCACCCCACCCGGGCCCATTCCTGCTATCAACACCTAGGTGAAAGCATTGACCGAGTCCTGGAAGCTCCTCCAAGTCTTTTTGTCACTTCAAGCAGTAAAGGGACAGAGTGGAAGAACATGGCTTCTTTCCCACCCATGGAGCCACGTTTGGAAGCACCACCAGTGATGTACCCTGCTGAGCTTGGAGCCCAGAGACCACAACATTGCCCACCGCCACTGCAGCCTCTGCTGCCCCACCCATGCCATGATGGGGGAGTAGAACCTGGAGGCTGTCCTGAACCTCTTTGCCCCAGTGGGAGCCTGCCATGTGTCCCTGCTGCACCACTGCCCTTGCTGCTCTTGCTTCCCCATTGTTGGGGGAGCAGAGCCTGGAGTTGGTCCTGAGCCTGCCCAGCTGCAGCCCACCCACCACCAGCTATCCTGGCACTGGGCTTTGTGCCAACCCAGGGTTCTTGCTGTCCTGCCATCATTGCTGCCCCTGATGTGGGAGTGACCATGGATGTTACCAGACATAACGATAAACAGGTTGCGAAGCCATCGCATGTTGAATCGTGTTTTGAAATTGGTGACTGCATCATGATCGTGTAGCTGATTATGAAGTTTACTGCAACTGTGTGTCAGACCAGCTCCCAATAGTCTCCTCCCACCAGTTGTTGCCAGCCCTTGTATCCCTTGATGCAGTTTGCCCAGTTGGCGCAAACTGCACTGTGCTATTGTGTCTGCAGTTTCTCCTTCAACATGAACAGTTACAAACTGATCCTAACATTTCTATCTGCAGATAAGTGTTCTAGATACCAGTCTCCCTTGTATTAGTTTTCCAGAGCCATTTAAAGATTTCAGAGGCCTGCTGCAACCAGAATAGCCCTCAGCTGCATGGTGGTTCAGCAATATCCCTTTCTCTCCCCACAGAAATGCCCCATGCTCTTTTGGCTGAGCACAGACTGGGAATGGGATGTTGTGCATAGCTAGTCACAACAGCAGCGGTGTGTTTGTAGGGAGCTCATGTCCTTGCTCATGACTCTTCAGGAGTGAGCAGGAGTGTATCCAGCTTTTACAAATGTAAAGGCTGTGTTGAGTAGGTTGTGTCCAATCTGGTAATCTCCCTAATCTATGATGGGTGCCAAACACCTGCTGGAGAGTCTGGCCCAGGGATGGGGAACCTCTGGCCTGCAGGATACTTTTCTCTGGCCCCCAGCACTTCCTCCTGGCTCTCATTCAACGTGGCTTCCCTGTCTCAATTTTATGGCCCGCAATCTCTGGTGAGCCACGCTAAAGGGAATCTAGGAGTCTGGAGAATGTGCTGGTAGAAGCATTTCTCCTTTCACTGAGAGGGAAGGTGGGCTGCTTTTCGCCTTCTACGGAGGCTGGAGGCCAGCAGCGCTTGCCTGCTTGTCCCGGCATGCCTCCGCTCAGCCTGGCAGCCAATGGGATGCTGGAGCTGCTCCCTCTTCTCCAAGGGTGTGTGTGTGCGCCCACGCATGCTCATGGGGTGAGTGAGTGTGTGAGAGGAGCTTGTGTGTAAGGGTGACTGAGGAGAGTGCTGGGGGGGGGTGTCAAGTGAGTGAGTGCTTGTGTGTGTATGAGAGAGAAGGGAGTGGGTGAGTTAGGGGGTGCGTATGTGGGGGGGGAGAGGAAGAAGGGATTTGGGGGCTCGGTGAGGAAGAGTTAGGGTTGGGGGCTGAAACTATCGATGTTTAATTTCTTTAACTTTGATTACCACTTAATTGATTTTAATTACCCTAATTAATTTTAATTGGATAATTTATTTTAATTTACTTTTAATTGTGGCCCCCAGAACATTTTCAAAATGCCAATGTGGCCCCCGGACTGAAAGGTTCTCCACCCCTGATCTGGCCCCTACTCCAGCTGCACTTTGGAAATGCAGCGTGATGGTCTGGAGACTGCAGGGGCTGGACCCCACCTTGGTGGCTTTTGTCACTATATCCAGGCACCATCCCTTCATGGATCCGGTGCTTCCCAGAAACCATTGTGTTCTTGCAGTAAAAGCCTGGAGAGCTGCCCTGACATTCGTTCTCATCTCTTCACAGTATGAAATTAACAAATCCCTCCTGCTGGCAAGGACCTTGCAGTTCTCGGTCTGGCACCATGACCGCTTTGGCCGGAACACCTTTCTGGGAGAGGTGGAAGTTCCCGTGGGCTCATGGAACTTTGAAAGCCAGTTGGAAGAGTCTTTGCCTCTGCATGGCAAGGTACAGATAGTGCAACAGCTTTCTCTGACCTTGCTATGGTTACTTCCAGCAAGGAAGCAAGCTGGGGGCTGCCTTGTGCCTCTTGCTGGGAAGTGCAGCTTCTTTTAAAGAACTTGAATCTAATTGAAAGGGCTAGAGTCCTGAAGTCTCCACTCTCCATGCTCTAGCTCTGTGGAGAATGCCAGCTCTTCTGCACCTTTCTGAGCTAGAGGTTCATCTGGAATCCTGGCTATTTCCTGAATGAAGAAGAACCAAGTCACAGATGCTGTTGGCACCTAAATTATTAGAAATCTGTGCTTAGTAAACAGTTGAGTCTGTATGGCCTTACTCATACAGGTAACTGCGTCTGAGCTTGGCTTCTTGGATTCGGTTAGTGTGACAGCAGTGCAGATGAACAGGTACTTTGATGTAGTGAAACCTTAAATTGCTTTTACTTTTGTATTGCTGACACACATAGAGCACTAAACTGAAGTAATTCAGGAGCAGGAAGTAGGTATTCTAGAAAAATTAGTACATATTCCCCATTGCTTGTTCCATCACAGTAACGGTAACGTGAACATATTTACATTAATGTAACTGTATCACTCTGTGCCATGACCATTAGGGGGAGATGGAGGTGGAACTACTTTGGTTTAGAGCTGCAATGTGAATGCTACCAAAGTGGAGTAATTATTTCTAAGTCAAGCCTTGTGTAGGCTTTGATCTGGTTTAACCGGGTCTCTACATGCCATTTTAAAGTAGTGCGATAGTCATTTGTAATACACCAAACCTCCTTGCTTAAGTGTTACCCTAACCCATGTGACTTCTTGTTCTTTGTTTCCTACAGGCCGGTGCAGATGTTGCCGGCTCCCAGCAGTATAAGGGGGAGATAGTCGTTTCCTTGAAGTACATTCCTTCTGCCAAACACCCCGGGGTAGGTGGTGGGAGAAAAGGTGAGTGATGGCAAGATTAAAAAGTGTGCTCTTAATGCAATACTTTCAAGCCATCTATCGGAGTTTAAGATACTCCTCTTTCAATAGGATCCTGATCTTGGAACAGTAAAATGCACTTGGGGATGCAGTTATCATCTCTGATCTTGCTTCCTCCCTAAATTCACATGCAATCAGCTGTGACTTTTCCAAAATGCTACTCAGCAGTGGGGCTTCACCAAAGGGCATCTCTACCCAGGCTGGCTGGAGAGGTCCTGAGTTGGCTAGACAGGCTCTAGAATTTGTGGAGTAAGGGGGCAGGGGTTTGGGGGGAATTACCAGAGGGGGGTGGAGCAAGGCGTACCTTAGTGGGGTGGTTAGGGAGCTGCAGGAAGCACCTGGCTAAGGCCCTCTGGAGTATGGGACCCAGAGCAGCTGCTCCTATATCCCCACCATACGGCTGGCCCTGTGAGGATAGGAACAGACATAATTAGAATGAAGCTTCCAGACAAGCTAGACTAGAGTCGCTGAAACTCTGCCCAGCAGATAGCTGTTCTGGAAGTTTGCAACTGGAGCAGATACAGTTGCTTTGCTCCTCTATATGGTGGGGGAACCCTTGGAAGTCTATCCCTGGCATGGAATGCTCTTTAGGTGGCTCAGATAAAGATGGAGTGTTGCCTGCTGGGACCTGCATGTTTCTGTTCTAGGGAGTGTCTAGATTCTGTAGGGGAGCGACTGTGCTGGGAAACTCACTGTGAGGGTCTCTTAACAGGCAAACGGGAAGAAGGAGGGGAGCTGCAAGTCTGGATCAAAGAGGCCAAGAACTTGACAGCTGCCAAATCTGGAGGAACTTCGGACAGCTTTGTAAAGGGGTGAGTTTGCTGGGTGGGAAGTGAGCCAGGGAGCTGGGGCAGAGCTTGCTGCTGTTAGCACTGCCCTTGCCAGTGAGAGGCATCCCAGGACCATGTGAACAGTTCTGCCTGTAGTACCCTGCAATCTCTGAAGGAGCCTAGAAGGGTTGTCTAGTCCAGCCCTTTGAATTGGTGCTGGATCCACCATACCCAGATTGTCCACAAAGAAAAATCCACCAACAAGAAATGGAGTCTAAGCTATTTGAACTAGCTAAGGGCACTTGCCCTCACCCACTTCCAACCACCCCTCCGCTTGCTGATTATCCATCTGCCCTTGTGTAGCTCTGACCTGGTGTGCCTTTGCCTTGGGGAACGGGTTTACGAGGGTGTCGCTAAACACTCTAATTAGAAAGGGCCTTTCCCACAGGTACCTGCTGCCCCTCCGAAACAAGGCCACCAAGAGGAAGACTCCAGTGGTGAAGAAGACCCTGAACCCTCACTACAACCACACATTTGTGTACAACAACATCAACCTAGAAGACCTGCAGCATATCTGCCTGGAACTGACTGTGTGGGACCGGGAGCCCCTGTCCAGCAATGACTTCCTAGGAGGAGTGCGGCTGGGAATTGGGAATGGTATAGAGCTCTCTGGCCTAAACCCTGTGTGAGACTGCCCTGCCCCCGTTGGTGGAACGGGGTAGAGACTCTGCTTGCCGTTCCAAGCAGAGTGGATTCAGCTAGCAGGTGTCTTGATCACCCAGCATCTCCCTCCCTGACCTAGAGGGCCTGTTCTTGCCTTCTGGGCAGTTGGATGCCCCATGGGAGGAAGAATCCTTTTGGAGACCATGTCTTCTCCTAAATGCCCAGACTGGTGTCCAGAGCAAGTGTCTCATTCCTTGCATTCCAACCTGTCCTTGCCTCATTTTCCCCCTTGGCATGGCACGGGGAGTTAGGGCTTAGCAATGTGCACTGCAGGAGCATATCTTTTAATTTGCCTTTCTCCCCTAGGTCTGAGTAATGGCCAGTTGGTGGACTGGATGGACTCCACAGGGGAGGAAGTGGGTCTGTGGCAGAAGATCCGCCAGTACCCAGGTTCCTGGGCAGAAGGGACGCTACAGCTTCGCTCCACCATGGCCTGGCCAAGGCCATAGCCATATGGGTGGGAACTGGGACTGAAGCGGCTCCAGCAATGAGGCAAACCAGAGCTAGAACTGCAGCATCAGATGGACTCGAAGGACGTGATCTGGGCTCCTGGGCCCTCCTGCATAGTCTAACTGCAGTAGCTAATTGCATTGTCCCTTGCAGCTGGCTCAGCCAGAGGGATTTTCTTGGGAACACATTTAAAGAATCTTGTTTTGTAACTTGGCTGGAACTGGCTCCCAGATGGAGTCTTTCCACCCACAGGCTCAAGTGCCTCTTATAACTTGTTTTTCATAGTCTTCCCCCACTCCCTCTCCCATGTGTCTGTATTTCCACCCCACCCTACAGCTTTTACATAATTTTTTCTCTCTCTTCTGAATTCCCTTCTCATCTTTGTGGTGTTGGTGTCCCCTTAATACTGGGTCAGGGATGAGAGAGACAGCTGAAATGTACAAGCCATAGGCTGAACAGGCATGAGATAAAATAAATGCTCTGTATGGAGAACCTGGGCACTTGGTGTGACAGTAAATAAGCCCCAGTAACACTGGTCTCTAGCCTGAGCACATGATGGTGTTTGGGAATAAATGTTGATGTCTCTTGACTGTCGTGGTCTTGATGGAGCACACTCCCTGTAGGCAGCAGGGCTACTGCTCTGAACTGCTAGCCCTCTGTCCTGCTAACACAAGTGAGTTATGGTGCTGCTTGTCTATTGAGGAGTTAAGAGCAAGGTTACTGGGCTGCTGCCTCCCCATGACACAGCAGAGCTTCTTCCACTTCTTTTTATATACATTTATTCTAAGTAGGATGGTGTCCAAACAGTGCTTGGGAGGGCAGCAAGGCCTCATGGTGGAATAGGAGCACATTCTTGGAATAAGTTTAAAATCCACAAGGAGGAATTCTGAGGGGTGTGTGTGTGTGTGTGTATGAATGTGTTGTCTGTGCCCTTTGCACAGGGAGTTGTTTTTAATAAAAGTCTTTTCCCCCAGTTGCTGGCTGTGTCAAAATGTTGCCTCTAAAGTGGGCTTGGCAGGAATATGCTGATCTGGCCTAATTAACAGGGACAGACAGGCTGACCTACAGGAGAGTTTTGTGCATGCTGCTAACAGCTGAGAACAAAACCTCTGGGCCTGGACACCTTTCCCAGTAGGTTCCTCTGTCACACTTGAGCTGTGCAGGTACTAGCCCCTGCCAGTGCTTAGTGCTGCATGGATGTCCTAGAGTTGTACCTTTTCCTTGCAGGGATATATAGGTGTGTGGTCCTTTAGGAAGCAGATCCTGGATTCATCAGCCTAGCACTCTCTTTGCTGTTAGGACAGACTTCTGGGCAGTGGTTATTACTAGTCTTGGTTTGGGCATGAATTTTTCCTAACTCTGTTAAAACCTTGCCTGGGGTGGCCAAGAACCAAGCAAGATGTTCTGCATCCCCTGCCCAAATTAATCCATGGGTGTTAGCTGTAAAAGTCAAGATGCCAAAATGAATATTTTATTTTATAATCCTGAACAGAGAGAAAAGCCCAGCCGCCTGAGCTAAAGGAGCTATAAAGATTTTCTGTAAGGACTGAGGTTGCAGAGTATGATTTCTGAATAGGGAATTGTCTACAGTGTAACTTATATTTTTTTCTACAGCAACTTTGTGTATCTCTGAACTGTTTCCTTTTGATTTATAACTAACTTATTTTTGCTTTATAGAAACTTTGTTACTTAAAAAAAAAATTAAATCCCAACTCTGTCCAGTTCCTATAGAAAATAAATTATGCAAATAAAAAGTGAGGGGCAGTCCTAGCCTAATAAGCTCAGACAATATAAGTGACCAATGGAGGCACAAAGCAGGGAGCTGGGACCAGTCAATCACTACAGGGGTTAAAGTGTATTAATTTTCTCTTGTCTCCCTAGCACTTCCTTGGTTCCTTTGCCAGCAAGGGGGCTGCCTTACCCCCACTGTCATATGTGGATACATCCAGAATAAGGTGTAGGAAAAGTGCCCAATTCCATAGCTATTTGGGTAATGCCAGAATTGTAGAAACCCAGAGACCCTGACCATGCCCTCCTCTCTACCTGCTCTGCCCTTTGGTTAGTGCCAGGCTTCCGCTTGAGTTTTTTAAAAACATTAGTAGTACCATATTGAGTCAGACCAATGGTCCATCAAGCCCAGCATCCTGGCCAATCTTGATTGCATGGGAGAAGAACCAACAGTCCCAATGGACAATCCATTCCATTGTTCACTCCCAGCTCCTGACAGTAAGAAGTTCATCATGTAAGCTACTTGGTTAATAGTCATTAATGGACCTATCTTCCAAGAAATTATCAAGTCCTTTTTTAAACCCAGCTATACTATTAGCCTTGACAATGTCATCTGGCAACAAATTCCATAAGTTAATTATGTGTTGAATGAAAAAGTACTTCCTTTTATTTGTTTTAAATCTGCCGGCAGCTAGTTTTGTGGAGTGTCCCCTAGTTCTAGTACTATTTGAGAGGGTAAACAACCATTCCCTATCTACTCGTTACACACCACTCAAGATTTTATAAACCTCTATCGTGTCCCCTCTTGGTCTTCTCTAGCTGAAGAGACCCAGCTTGTCAATCCGCTCTTTGTACGGAATCCCTTTATCATTCTTGTTGCCCTTCTCTGTACCTTTTCTAGTTCAGCTATGTCTTTTTTGAGATGGGGCAACCAGAACTGCACACAGTATTTCAGGTGCGGTTGCACCATTGATTTGTACGGAGGCTTTATGACATCCTCAGTTTTATTTTCTATCCCTTTACAAATAACTCCTAACATTCTGTTTGCTATTTTGACTCCTGCTGCACAGTGGGCTGAGGATTTCAGTGTATTGTCCACAATCACTCCCAGATCCTTTTCCTGAGTGGTAACTCCTAGTTTAGTACCCAGCATTGTGTACTCATAGTTTGGATTATTTTTCCAAAAGTGCATCACTTTGCACTTGTCCACATTAAATCTCATCTGCCATTTAGATGCCCAGCCACCCAGTCTCTCATAAGATCCTGTAGTTCTTCACAGTCTGCTCGTGTTATAACTACCTTGAATAACTTGGTGTCATCTGCAAATTTGATCACCTCACTCTTAACGCCCTTTTCCAGATCATTGATGAATATATTAAACAGCACTGGTTCCAATACAGATCACTGGGGCACACCACTTTTTACATCTCTCCACGGTGAACACTTACCATTTAGGCCTCTTTGCTTCCTATCCTTTTAACTAGTTACTGATCCATAGTAAGACAATACCTCCTATCCCATGACTCTTTAATTTTCTCAAAAGTCTTTTATGTGGGACCTTATCAAAAGCTTTCTGGAAATCCAGGTACACTATATCTACTGCGTCTCCCTTGTCCACATGCTTATTTACACCCTCAAAGAATTCCAACAGATTAGTGAGGCATGACTTACCTTTGCTAAATCCATGTTGACTCTTCCCCATTAAGCTGTGTTTATCAACATGCCCAGCAATTCTGTTCTTAATGATAGTTTCCACCATTTTGCCTGGCACAGACATCAAGCTTACTGATCTGTAGTTTCCAAGATCACCTCTGGATCCCTCTTTAAATATCGGGATTACATTTGCCACCCTCCAGTCCTCGGGTACAGTGGCAGATTGTAGTGATAGGTTACATATTACTAACAGTAGGTCTGCAATATATTGGAGTTCCTTCAGAACTCGGGGTGGAATACCATCTGGTCCTGGTGATTTGTTAGTATTTAGTTTGTCAATTTGCTCTAGAACCTCCTTCAGTCATGCTGATTTGTGACAGCTTTCAATTCACCACCTGCAAAGTAAGGGCATGGGTATCTTTCCCAACATCCTCTGCAGTGAAGACCGAAGCAAAGAACTCATTCAGCTTCTCTGTAATGTCTTTTTCCTCCCTAAGCACCCCTTTCACCCCCTGGTCATCTAACAGCCCAGCTGACTCTCTAGCAGGTTTCCTACTTCTGATGTACTTGAAACAGTTTTTATTATTAGTTTTAGCATCTTTAGCAAGTTGCTCCTCAAATTCCTTTTTGGCCTGCCGTATTTATTAACTGTTTACATCTGCTTTTGGCAGCGCTTTATGCTCTTCCCTATTTACCTCATTGGGACTCTTTCCATTTTTTAAAAGGATGTTATTTTGGCTCCAGAAGCCTCCTTTACCTCACCATTTAGCCTTATTGGAACTCAGCCCTGGTCTTGAGAGGCTGGGGACAACCTTGGTGTTGGCAGTTCTTGGTCACTGGCCCTGCCACAGCAAGTTTTCCTACTGCTGTGCTTCAAGCCTATAACTCCAGGCCCATGTCTGGCCAAATGAATGTGGTCTCTGTGGCCCATGCACCTTACTGGGACTCTGCCAAGACTTGGCACTAGTTGAAGAGGGAACCGTGCAAAACAAGAAGAGGAAGCAAGACTTACCTATTCATTTTTTGATAGACCGGGGGTGTGGGGGGCTGTTAGAGGGGGGAGGACTTTACATTTTGCATTAATCATGGGGAAAATCAATCCTGTGGTATTCACTTCAACATCCCTTGGGGTGGAGCAGCTTGAATTAACGGACATGCTGACCAGCCTGAAGCCCTGCTGGTGAACAGACACTGATTCTGTGACCGCTTTCAGCTACCCACGCAGGTCAGCTGATGAATTCCCCAGGTTGCTTCTGGCGAAACAAACCTCTGCAAACTTGTGTTTGCTCCATGGGTAGCTTTCAGGTTTGTGTGGCCAAACCCAATGTTTGCCCCATGTTAAGCAGCTGGAGTGGTGGCAGGCATTCTGGGTAGAGGTCCCCCCTGCTAACAAACTTGGGTCACTCCTCTAAACTGGATTGGAATGGGCAAGCATAGTAATTGCAGCCGCTGTAGCTTGCTGACGACTTCTGTGTTTATTCCATGGGCTTTAGAAAGCTTTAAAGGGGAGAGAAGTTATCCAGTTCCTTAAAGTGCCCCCCAGCCCTAATTTTTCAATCAAGAACAGATGTGACCCCTAAAGATATCTAGAGCTGACTCTTTCCTTCTCCCTTTCTCTACAAATGAGCGAGTTTCATTAAAAAAACAAAACCATACGGGTGGTTGTCTCTCCAGCCCATCTTAGGCTGCCTTTTTATTAATTATAGAGCGCTCTTAGTCTTTTACATCTGGGGAACTGAGGCTGAAAGATAGTGATTTTCCCAGGGCCAGCTGGGGAGATCATGGCTAAGATGGGATTTTGAACCTTGGTCTCCCAGTTGCAAGTCCAACAACCTTATCTACTAAACTGCTTTGTGTGCTCTTGTTTCTACGAATTTCAAAAACTGGATTAAACACTCAAATGTGAGTGTGCTTAGGGGGAGTGCTCCACAAGGCCCACTGCTAGAGGAGTCCTCAGTGCGACCCTACCCCATGCCCTGTTCTGTTTGTGGAGGCGGGAGAGAGAATGCTGATGCCTCAAGTTGTACGTTGCTTCCAGCCTAGTACAAGAGCAGCCTCTTGTTGGAAAGTTCCAGAGGCTTTTTTCTTCATTTGGCTCTAGCCAAACCCAAAGCAGAAAGGGAATGTCCCTCTCCTGTGAGGCTCCAAGGAGTACAGAAGGGACACTCCCTGCAGCTGCTGCTTACTCACACATGTCCCTGTTCAGTTCCCGTCGCGCTGACTCCTGGCTGCTCAGCAGGTAAGTATCAACGTAGGTAAAGAGTTCATCTGGGGTGACGGGCTCAATATAGCGCTCACGGTCCACGCCCTCCTTGTCAACCAGCACCATGTTGAAGTGGGAGCGAGTGACAAGCAGGAACTGTCTGCAGAGACAACGGGGAGAGGGAAGTGGAGGTGCTGACTCTGCTCTGCTTTCGTGGGAACCACCTTGCTCACTATGGCTCCATACCCTGTTGTTGTTGTTTTTATTATTATAAGCATTTATATAGCGCAAGCAATGTACCTGGCGCTTTACAAAGAATAAGATAGACACGGTCCCTGCCTGAGAGCTGTTCTACCCACCCTGCACAAGCTAGACCTTGCCACTGGCCTGAACACCCAACTCCTGTCCTCTGCAGAAGGGATGGTCCCTCTTGGCTGCTGCCACTTCCTTTTCTTTCTCTGCTGTTCTCTGACCATGTAGTAACATCCTGCTACCATCTTCCACTTGGACCAGGAGCTTAAGGGGTCCAACCTGGGATGCTCCAAAGTGAATCAGGCCCAGCTCTGCTGCCTCTGCAGCCCCTCTCCCCTACTGGAGCTCCCATAACTTGAATGGCTTTGCCCCCCACCAAATGAGCAATCCAGTCCTGCTGGAGCCACCTGTTCCTTCTCCCCAAGAACCAGCAGATGGTGGGTTTCTTTCTCTTCTGAAGCTCCTCCCATCCTGCCTCCTCACTTTAGTGTGAGAGGATGTTTTATTGTCCCTGCCTTATAGGTTATATCAAGGTGGGAGATATTCTGATCCCAACAACCTTGACCCTGGTGTCCAGTGGTGCATTGACACAGCAATGGGGAAACAGTGAATACCGGTCTCTGCCTTTATTTATACCGCTTTCCGCCAGCTCTAAGCAGCTCCCTGCCATGCGACAAGAAGCCAGGGAATTTCCCAGAGGGAAGGGCTGAGGGTAATCCCTTACTGCTTGGGTTGGGGATTTCTGCAATGGCTGCTGGAAGAGCCTTAAATGTCAGGGTGGAGGGAGGTCTCTCCAGTCAGGAAATAGAAAGTGGGAGTTCCCACCCAAGTGCTATTCTCTGTTAGCAGAGATGGCGGTGGGCCACAGTGGGGGGATGTAATGATGACATTTCCAGCTCCCAGCTGGTGTGGGAAGCAGGGTTATTATCTGCTTCCAGTGACAGAAGTCTGGCTGCTGGCATTTGCTGCTAGAGGATCCAGAGTTTCCTGAGGCCTGTCTACCTCTGACTCCAGTTATTTCCAGGGATCCGGGTAGGACAAGGTACCAGAGATGTCAGTAGCAGGCTGCTGTTTGCACTGGGAGCAGTAGAGGGTGACATGCCCCCCTTACTGTCACTGGAATATCCCCTCCAGGTGCCCGATGGGGGTGAGTAATCCCACGTGCCTGCCCCCCAACATTACCTCAACTCTTCTATGATACTGGCAGCGAGTTTGTGCTCACGCACGCGCCCCACCTCATGAGGGGGTAGCCCCACAAGTTCAATTATGGTGATGTGGCGCAGGTCCAGGCCACAGGCAGCTTGCTGCAAAGAAGAGGAGAACGGGTGAGAGCCCACTGCCTGGGGGGAGTGGGTGGGAACTCGGGGGGAGGGGAGGTCTCACCTGCAGCATGGCATTCTGCATCTTGTAGTAGCGGTTGGAGGGGTCAGGAGCGGAAATGATGAGGAGCCGGCGCTTCTCGTAGAACTGGTCCAGGAGACTTCCTGCCGAGTTCACATCCACATTGATCTGCATGGCTGGGGAAGGCAAGAGCAGAGAGGTGAGGGGGCTCCTTCCCCGCCCTCTCCCCATACCTGCTGCTGCCTTGTTCTGACTAACCAGAGTTCTTGGCTTCTCTACTTGAGGAAGCTGAGGCTTTCTAGACCAGTGGGACCCACCTTAAAAAAAACCCCAGAATTAGGAGTGGCTGATCAGCAGCAGGAAGCCTCAATTGTAGCTGTGGTGGCAATGATTAGGTGGTACGAAGCAGGGGCCAGAGAGTGGGGTCCCTGGCCCTGAGTGGCATCACCTGCTCCTTGAACAGTGTCAGGGGGATGCAATGCAACTGCACCAGGGCTTATGGGCCCCACCAGACCTTGTTCTCAGGCCACTAGGAGACTCCCCAGAACCACTGATGGGTCTTAACACTATGCTTGAAAACCATTGTTTTAGGACCCTGGTTTTGTGTGTGTGACAGAGAGAGAGAGAAGGACCGCAGATGGCAAATATCTAGCTCCTCTCTGACTGAATAAGGTGGAATCTCCAAAGAATGAGGTGGCAAGGGGGAGAAAGTCGAAGAACAAGTGGGAGATGGAGGGGGAGAGGTCATGAGGGAGCAAGGTGTGTGAGGTGGTGGTGGAGTCTCAACGGCCACTGACAAGCAGAAGGGTGGAGGTTGCAGATCAGAAAAGTTTGAGAACTACCATTAGGCTAGCCTAGCCCTCTCTTTCCACAGCAATTCTCCAATATCTTCAGTAAAGGGCAGAGTATCACAATGGGACCAGGGTTTCTCAACAGCATAGCCAAGGCAAACTTTCTCAAACTCATCCTACCACTTGACTCAGAAGCACAAAATAACTACCCCTCCCCTTCTGCGCCTTCAGCTACAATACATTCTTAACTATAAGGGGTGTGGGGAAGGACAAGGGGTGTTTATATTTAGGCCTGTCTTTCTATTAAAGAGGAATGGAAAATAGACCGAACTAACCAAAGTGCTGCCTTATGTTCAGACCAATACATTACAGAAAGCAAACTGCAAAAAGAATGATTTCCCAGGGAAGCCAATCTTTCCTGATGGGGGTTGTGGGGGTGGATCTCTGAATGGGAACCACTCACCAGGCTGAATTACATAAGGCAGGACAGTCTGCACTCTAAGGCTGTATGTGCCATGATTAGGGTTGCCATTTCTCTTGGTTTTGACCCAGAGTCTCCAGGCTCCTCTGAAGAAGGCCCAATTTCTCCCCCTTTCACTCCCACAGTCACAATAACCTAGAAAAATCGGGGCTTCTGGGAGCAGCCATGTCAGAAAGGGGCAGGCCACAGGGAATTTTCTGCTCCTTTTCTGGTGTGTGGTCCTGTCCCTGTGGAGTGTTGTGATATGATGAACCAAGGGACAGATGTGGGTCAAGGGACTGTCATGTCCCTTTTCTGAAGTAACCTTGTCCTTGCAGAGGGTCATGATATCACAGTGCTCCATAGGGCTAAGGTC
The DNA here is from genome assembly GCA_003113815.1 of Sphenodon punctatus. Classification (NCBI taxonomy): domain Eukaryota; kingdom Metazoa; phylum Chordata; class Lepidosauria; order Sphenodontia; family Sphenodontidae; genus Sphenodon; species Sphenodon punctatus. Next base: position 504,207 of record QEPC01000097.1, read on the forward strand.
ATGTCAGAAAGGGGGTGGGAAAGTCTCTATGTCATCCCCAGAAGCCCACCTCTCTGGGTTAGTTACAGGTGCTCATGGCTGACTCAGAGAAATTGAGGCTTTGTGAAATCTAAAGAAGTTGCAGCCCTAGTTAAACCCCTGAGTTTCCTGCCCCTGCAGACCCTGTTCCCCATAATACTTACCCACACAAGTGGGTTGAGAGCCTGACCAGTGACGGCTGGACAGGCAGACCCTGGAAGGCGCACCCTGCCGCTCGTAGCCCCCATCGCACTCGTACTCGCAGGTGGCCCCATAATTGTTGCCCGCTGAGGTGCAGCTGAGGGATCCGTGCTGTGGTGGCTTCAGAACAGGGCAGCGTCTCACTGCGAGAGGGAAAGCCAGTCAAGCACACAGAGCAAAGGCTGCCTCGATCTAACATAGGGCATGGGGACTGCCCTGATCAGCAGCTCTCAAACTTATTAAACTGTGCCTCCCTTCCTGTTTTCTGTGGTAGTTAAAACCCTCTCCCCCACACACACTTTGCTCCCTCTTCCCACCTTCCTGGTACTTCCCCTCTCTAGCTCCCCCTTGTTCTCTGATGCTGTAATCCACAAACCACTTACTCAAGCCCCACTGAGTAAGTGGTTTGTGGATCATGATGACCCAGCTCCATTCCCCTTGTTACCCCATCATTTTGGAAATTCCACCTAGGAGTTTGCCAGCTGTGTTCCTTCTCATGTCCCCTCCAAATACCTTTCACAATCCCCAGTTTGTTTAAGTTCAAGTTTATTAGGATACTGGCCATAGCCATGATCCACATAAATAAAAACAACAACAATGAATATACAGAATCAATATACATATGTAAAACATAAAAACACAGTAATTTTCATAGACCCAGGAACTTTATAAATTCTCTTTTTAATCTATACCCTTTAATCTATAGTCATGTATCTCTGCCTATAGCAGGGGTGGGAGAACCTCAGGCCTGGGGGCCAAATGTGGCCCATGGCAAGTTTTTATGTGGCCCCCTTTCAGTTCCTGGAATTGGCCCCTGGATCCATTCTCTACCCCCAAGCACTGAAAAACTCAGCTCATGATAATGGAGCAGAGAGGAGGGTGTGCACACAAGGGTAGGGAACAGATCCAGGGCACAGATCCATGATCTGGGCCCTTCTTTTCTTGAATAAACCTGTTAAGCACCCCCGCTCCCAACCTCTGTGTGACCTTTGTAGCTCGTACTAATATTCAGTGTGGCCCCTGGGACAGAAAAGGTTCCCCACCCCTGGCCTATAGCCTTCTGCCTTGAACGCATCGGTTGCTAATCTCTTTACATGTGTATCTTGTTTTTGTTGGAGAATCCAAATAACTTTTTCTCTATTAGTAAAAAATGTTGTACACTGTGGGAATGGATAGATATATTTCTTCCTAAGATCAGAATATAAAGGCACTCCAATAAGTAATGGATAAGGTCCTCACAGACCTTCCTGCATACAGGACAAAACCTTTCCAGTTTTGGAATACCAGTCCATCTTCCCTCTACAATAGCAGTTCGAGTTCATTCCACCCTCATTATTGCTAGAGCATTTCTATGTATAGGGAACAAATCCAATGATTGGTAACTTGCCAACCCCAGCCTTGACCCTCAGTTTGAGAACCACTGCTGTAGAGCAAGGGTAGTAACCTTTCCCCCTCCCTCCCACAGGCCACTTTGAAAATTCATGCAAACTCCTCAGGCTGGATAGGAGTTGTTGTTGTTGTTGGGATCTTAAGGGTTGTTCTGGGGGCAGGAAGAGGGGGTCCATATCATGGATCTATGCCTGCATCCATCCCCTGTCTTTGAATGTATGTCCTCATCTCCACTCCCTTCCTCTGAGCTCACTTGTTCAATGCTCAAGGAGAAGGACTGGCTCCATGGGTCAGAACCAGGAACTGGAAAGGGGCTATGAAAAAAATGGCCATAGGCCAGATTAGGCATATGGGCTGCAGGTTCTCCCTGATCTAGAGAGTGGAGAAGGAAGGAGGACAACTGGCAAAGGTGGGGATCACATCGTCCTCCTAGGAATGACTAAAGGTCTCTGGATGTCGGGGAAGAGTTGTAGAAAGCACCAGGTGTCCTGATGACAGCAGGATCACAGGGTGACTAGATGAGCAGCAGCATCTTCACAGCAATGCACTGGGTGAGGGTGAAGCTTCGCTTTTCCAGGTCTGGGGTGGGAGCAGGGCCCTGTTTCTTACCTTGGACTCGGACGATGAACTTGCAGCTGGCCCGGTTGTAGGTCTGGTCATAGACGGTGTAACGGATAACGTGCTCCCCTTCTGGGAACTCAGACCCAGGCTCTGGCCCTCGTAGCGTCACTCTGAACCGAGAGAAAGAGAGAGAGGGGCGCTTCACTGAAGGGGGGCTCTCTCTCCAGCAGGAGGTTGGGGAGCCTTAAGGCATCAAACCCATCTGGGCCCATTGAGATCAGGGTACCAAAATGACTGTTGGCCTAGCTCACCGTTTGATGATGCCGTCGGCAGAATCCTTTGCTCGTGGTGGATCCCAGTAAATGGTGGCTGTTAGCTTTCCTGGCTCTGCGATCCGCTCTCGGGATTCAGGGCACTGCATCTTGGGGGGTTCAATATCTGCCCAAGCAAACCAGAAATAAATGCAAGAGATAAGTGGGCAACGGGTAGTGACAGCCCCATGGCAAGCTATAAAGGAAACCACAAGGAGAGCAATGCAGGTGGGCCTCTAGTTTGGGACATGTAACCCTGGGGAAGGGAAGGGAACCCCTGCTAAAGCTAGGGGAAATGACCTTGAAGCAGCTGACCCCTCTTCCAAGGGCAGGGATGCAGGGCTAGCTAGGGTCAGTCAGACCCCAGGGTGGATGCCAGAGATGAACTAGAGTCCTAAGCATTAAGGCTGAGTTCAGGGGTAGTCGCACCTGCTGCTGAAAATCCCTAGAAAGGAGGGTAGGGTGAGAATTTACCTACACAGACTGGCTCACTACCACTCCAGCGCCCATCTTCCATGCACATGCGGCTGCGGTCTCCCTCCAGGTGGTACCCAGGCAGGCAGGCGTAGTCGCAGTGAGAGTCCAGCTGCATCCCAGCTGAGCACTGGTAGGAGCCGTGCATCACTGTTGGTAACGTGTAGCACCGAATCTCTGCAAAACGGTAATAATAGGTAACAGCATCAAGCGACATAGCATGGGGGCGGAGGGTTTGTATTACATATAATTTTTAGAAGTACTACAAATGTGTAAAAGCAAATTCCTGAATTCCAATATGAAATATTTCAAACATCCTTGTGAAACAACAGTACAACAACAGAGAAATAATTTGAATCTGAGATACAATGTACAAGTCATTAGGGGAATCTATACCTGTACATGAACTAGTCAAAGATAATTAATAGAGAGTCCTGAGGCAGGCAGTGCTTAATTATGTAAACATGCACCGGGAAACCAAAGCACTGTTGTACTCAGACTCTGAAATGAGGGACAGACACAGGCTAACTTGTCGACTGTGCTGGGAGCGCTGCCTGTGTGTGTGTGTGTGTGAGTAACCACTGACAGGGAAAAAAAGCTAGCTCTTCTGCTTTGGGCCCTGAAAATCAAATGCTCCCCCTACATGGCTCTTCCATGACTGTCTTTATCAGACTGGCTCTTTGGTGTAAGATCTCCATGGCAAACAGATCTGAAGGTAGCACCAGAATGAGAAGGCTAGCAAAGGACAACGGCAAGGTGCAGAGTGCCCAGAAGAACTCAGATCAATGGGAGTGGGGGCGGGGGGTGTAGGTATGGAGGGAAGGACCGGGCCTAATGAATAGGAATCCCTACACCCAAAGTGTAGCACAGACATAAGCACAGAAGTAAGCACAGATATAAGCCAGAAGTATGGGAGCAGCCAGCCTTTGCATCATAGTGTCTTCACTGTGCTCTCATCTCCCTAATGCTCCCCTGATTCCTTGGCCATGCAATGTAAGCACTAGGGGAGACCGTCTCACACCCACTGGCATATGCACACCCCACTGTGCATACACTTCCCATTTCCCATGCTTACGTCTGCAGTAGGCAGTCCCAGTCCACCGACGGCTCAGTAAGCACTGCACAGACCTCTGCCCAATGAGCCGGTAGCCTCGATCACAGGAGAACTCACAGCGCGTTCCCAGGCTACTCCGGTAGCTCCCTCCTCGAGGGGAATAGCAGGTGGCCTCTCCATGGTGCATATTTAATGGATAACACCACTGGGGAACTAGCAAAGAGGTGAAAATACAAATAGTCACAGGCGTGGGCTGTTCTACCTGGGCTGTACAAGGCTAGTACTCACAGGCTGTTAATGGCCATAGAATTGTAGGGCTGGAAGTGTCCTCAAAAGAGCATCTAGTCTACTCATGTTTATCTAAGCTGTTTCAAAAAAGCTTTCAGTGGTGGAGATAGGGTTCTCACTCCACCAGGTTTCACCCAGTTCCTGGTGAAGCTCCTATTTCTCTGGGTTATTCAGGGTTGCAGCAGGGTACATCTTTAATTAATTCCATCATATAGCACATAGATTGATTCTCTGCCCAGCTCAGAATCAGCCCAGCATCCAGACTCGTCAGATTCAGGTAGGAGACACCCTGAGAGAGAGTTGGGTGAGTGACAGGGAGCCTGTTTCTGCTGGAAGCTGGGAATTAACCACAAGGGATGGAGCACACCCCTATAGGTGCCATGTTTACTGTGAACCTCTTCCCTAAGGTATCTGTAATGGTCACTTTCCGAGACCGGATCCTGGGTTGGATGGACCATTGGTCTGACCCAGGCTGGCAGCTCTTATAATGATCTCACAAAAGGTAGGGTGAAGATAATATCCCTTTAAGAGTCTGCTTGCCTGTCTACTCCAGGCCTGGCCTTAGGGGGGGGCAGCTGGCACAGGCACCACAATGGATGAGAGCCTGCAGGAAGTACCAGCTCAGCCTCAGAAGACGTGACATGATACTGCCTCTCCTGAAGCTCCCAGACCAGCTGTGATGGAGTTGTGACCTTTACACTGTCCCCACTCCTGACCAGCTGTGACAGTTTCCCTACTTACAGTCTCCACTGGCCACAGCTCTCTCCAGAACTGTCCCGGTCTGTAAGGAATAGCTATCCTGCCACCTGTGTCCCAGGAGATTCCCAGTCACAGAAACTGTATTAAGGTTTTCTCAGCTGTGTAACCTGGGATGTCCCCTCATCTATGTTATCCAATGTCAGTATCACACAAATGCACCAATGCTTGGTTAAAATAATTTGTATTTATAAATTCAGATTAATTACAATACGAGATTGATTCAAGAGTGCAAGTCTAACAAAAGGATTCAAAAAGTAACATAATGCTAAATCACTGGAAAAGTCTACCCACAAGTCCATGTTACACAGCTAGATGTCTATAGCTGGACCCTTTCCTTCTCTTTTGATTCTTCTCAGTCTATGTCTCAGCTGGTTTTGCTCCAATGGATGTGTGTGTCTTTTTGCTTCTCTTTGTCCTCTTAAATAATAGCTGATAGTCAGATGGCTCCCAGAAGGTTCTCCCTTTGTTTGTTTCTAGGTCATTCACTCAGTCTCTGGAAGTTACTGATACACTCAAGTACCCTCCAGTAACACTTCATCTACATTATACCACTGTCTTCCCTATCTGTCACAAAACCTGCTCAACTTGTTTTGGGCTCACATTTTATTTTCTTCTACTTTCCAATCTGAGATGGGAAACACAATGAAACTGAAATGTTTTGCAAATCATCGGGGTGGTGTGGTGGGTGTAGTAATTAGCTAGGCCCATAAACCTTGAAACGGTTTCTTTGTCTTGGGGAAGGGCCATAACATGACGGCCTCAGTTTTGACAGGTTCAGAGCACAGCTTCCCACTCCCTGCCCAATGTCCTAGGTATGCAACCTGGGCCATGGCAATTCTACATTTAGCTACTTTAATAGTGCGTCCAGCTTCTCAGAGTCTGGTTAAGACACAGACCACCTCACTATAACAAGGTCATCAATATAGGCCAAGGCAGAGTTTCTGAGGCCCTCTAATATGCGATCCTCACATCTATGAAATGTGGCACTACTGTTTTTTAGTCCAAAGAGGAGAACAGTGAATTCATTTAGGCCTTTGTAAGTGATAAAGGCAGTCTCAGGTTGGGTCTCTGGGTCCAAGCTAATTTGCCAGTACCTTTTCACTAAATCAAGAGTAATTAGGAATTTAGCTCCCACTATTTGATTGAGGACAGCATCAGTCCTACACATTGAGTATGCTCTGGGACAGTTATTGATTTAGCTTTCTGTAGTCAACACAGAACCTTATTGTCCCATCCGGTTTAGGAAGTGAAACAACTGGCTTGCCCATGGACTATTGGAATGTTTGATAACATCACGTTGCAACATCTTTATGGGTCTGTACTTGGACTTTACTCATAGTTTGGAATGGTCCTATAGCAATAGGCTTATGGGTTCCTGCATCAGTCTTATGAAGTAGCAAGTTGGTCCTCCCTGGCTTGCTAGAGAAAACTTGACCGTGTTCTCATCATCTGTTATTTTTAAATTACATTTAACTCTAGTAATGCTAATTTCTTCTAGGGGACTCAGCTAGCCCATCGTCTTCTCCCACACAGTAGCTTCTGTATGTGACAGGGGCGGTGGGCCCTCCAGAAAAGCAGGGGCAATGCCCCTCCTGGCCCCCCAGGACTTCCCCGGCTAGCGGCAGGCTCTGGCAGCTTTAAAAGGGAAAAAAACCAAACAGCCACATCGGCATCGCACTGAATGTGCGGCGGCAGCTCGAAGAACTTTGTTTAGCGAGGCAGAGACCTTCAGAAGGTCTCTGCCTCTCTAAACAAGGTTCTTCGAGGTGGCTCCACACATTCTCACCGGTTGTGTGCACGCGCACACACAACTGGTGACTCACCCCCACCCCCCTGAAGGCTTCCTAAGGAAGCCTTCAGGGTCAAAAAGGAGATGTTCTCCCTTTATGAGGAGTGGGCGGCTAGAAGAGCCATCCATTCCGCATAAAGGGACCCTGCAATGGAACAGTGCCGCAGGGGGGACTCTTGTATTGCAGGGGCTGGGCAGGGGGAAAGTTCATACGGGGGCGCCCAATACAGGCGCCCCTGGTATGAACTAAGAGCTGCATGTGTGTCAGCAGCTCCCAGCCCCCTGCACAGGCTGGGTCCCAGTCTGTGCAGGGGGCTGGGAGCTGCTGACGCGCACGCAGCTCTTAGCCTCCCCAGGTCCCTTCCTCCCTCCCTGGGAGGGAAGGAGGAAGGGACTCGGGGAGGCTAAGAGCTGTGCGTTCCCAGCTTGGATGGATGCAGAAGTGGTGGCGGTGGAGACGAGTTGGCGGTCCCACTGTGGTGAGTATTAAATTGTGGGGCCCTGGGTGGGGGGAGCAGGGGGGCACATGGTGGGAAGGGGGAGTGGAGGGGAGCACATGGGGGGTGAGTGTG
>QEPC01000097.1:537627-568035 GCA_003113815.1 Sphenodon punctatus
CTGGGAGACCGAGCCACCCCCTCCCCCCCAAACCTCCCAGTACTCCCCCCGCTCTCACCGGGGGAAGTCCCTGGGTCCACCCCCCTTTTTTAACCCCTCTTTACCTACAGCCCCCACCCTACCACCCTATCCCTGAATAAAATAGAAGCCCACACACAACAACCAAACAAAACTCCCCTGCCCCCCCCTGCTGCCCCCGAAGTGCCCCAAAAGCCCTGGGGTGGATGTGCCATGGGGATTTGTTTAGAGCGCCAGATATTTTGTAAGTAGGAGAATCTGTGGTTTGTTTGTTTTTTCTTCGTCTCCATGACCCCCCAAGCTAAGCGAGGTCGGAGGATAATTGAAGCAGGCTTCCCACCACTTAAATTTAGAAAAATAGAACCATATTTTGGAGTAATGGATAAGCTCAAGTCTAAAGAGAGCTTTGCAATCCCAGTGAAGAACAGATATGCCACTCTGTCCCTTTTAGAAAGTTCCCCCGCCCTAGTGCAGGAGGAAAACAAGCCTATAGATAGGAGTTTGGGAAATTCAAGGGTGGAGAATGCTGAAATGTCACCATTTGTGTTTGGTCAGCCAGACTTTGGCCCTAAGGGTGCTGGTTCTACAGCAGAATTATTAGCGGACCACGTGGCCATGACGGCCACTACGGTGAAATTTATATTCATGAGATTAATATGCTAGCGGTTAAATTGGATGATATTACAGTTCTTATAAATAGGGCGCCTGACGAGTCAAGATATAGTAAATCTGTACAGCCTACCCAGAATCCCGATAGGAAGCCAGAATCCCTGCTCATGGAGGAGGGCTTCTGGGGGGGAGAAACAGAATTACAGTAAGGGTCTTGATTGATTTCTATTAAAACCATGCAGATTGATCGTTCATGGCCGCCCCCTTCCACGTGTCACAGGGGGATGGGGAAAATAGGGAAAGGCCAGGAAGAAGCCTGGGACCCACAAGGGTTCACGCACGCAAGGCCAATCTTGGGATCAGGTCCCGCTAGCACCAAAGGTGGAAAAGTGCCCATCAGGTTGGTGTGTTGGCCTAATGACTCCCGGAGGGTCAGGCCTACCTCATCATAGGGCGCGGAACGAACTCCAAGATACTCTGCGGCCCAACCACTCACCAGCCAGGCACACCACGAAGGAGGAACACAGTGCAGGGGGGGAATCCCCAGTGTAGGGGGAACCCCCAACAGAGGAAGGCTCACGGGTCTCTCGCACTGACAGGGGAGGAAAGGAAGCATGTCCGGTGGGGATGACCACACCCCACACAGTACTTACACACACAACAAGTACACACCGAAGCACACTATGGCAAGAGGGGGAATACGGGCTCAGTCAAACTCCAATGCAATCAATGAGAACAAGAACAATAGTTAAACAACAAGGAATACTTAACGTTCGGGGACCAGTCTCTGGGAATCTCCATTCACTGATGCCATGTTGCCAGTGGTGCTGGCTTTTGTCTTCAAGGCCTTGCGCGCCTACAGGCATGCCGAACGGCGCAGCACGGGTTGCTGCGTGGAAGTGCTGGGTGGGACCGAGACGTCAGGGGGCATGGCTACGTCCAATATACTGTTCTCCGGGGGCCTCATCGGCTGCCGTGCGTCTCCTGCTGGAAGCCTGGGGTTGCCCGAGTTGGTGTCCCGCGGTGGGGGCGGGGTTATGTCCCCTAAACCGGAAGTGTCTGTGGGGTGCCAACGGCGTTGCCCACAGGGGCCCCTGACACCCACCCACCCCCATCGAGCCCCCCGGTGAAGCCTCCACCAAGGTCCTGGCTTCTCAGGGTGTCGTAAATGAAATAGGCGCCGGAGTCGTGGGGCATGAACCATCGATGTGGGCTCCCAGGATCGCTCTTCTGGACCAAAGCCTTTCCAATCCAGAAGATAGCACAAATGTCCACGGTGGAGCCGTGCATCAAGGATTGCCTGAACCTCATATTCACCATTGAAGACAGGGGTTTCCATAGTCTCTAACGGGGGCGGCGGACTCGGGGGTGGGCCTGTACCAGCTTTAGAAGCGAAACGTGGAAAGTGGGGTGAATTCGTAGGGTTGAGGGTAATTTCAATTTGTACGTGACGGCATTAATGCGACGGAGGATAGGGAAGGGTCCGATATACAGAGCATCCAGTTTTTTTGAGGGTCTCTGGGAGGCATAGTGGCGATTATCGACCCAAACATGTTCCCCAGGTTCCCAAAGGGGGGCATCCCTCCGATGATGATCCGCTTGGTCTTTATACATCTGGCGAGCTTGGCATAAGAAGATGCGTGCGGCTTCTTGCTGTTGTTGTATTTGTTGGGCTAAGGCCCCTGCTGCAGGAACGTGAGCCGAAGGGAGATCTGGGATAGCGATTTAGGGGTGAAATCCATACGTGATAAAGAATGGAGAATTTTCTATAGACGCGTTTGGGGCGTTGTTATGGGCGAACTCGGCAAGAGGAAGCCAATGATACCAGTTGTCTTGTAAATAATTTGTATAACAGCGTAAGTATTGTTCCAAACTTTGGTTAGTGCGTTCAATCTGTCCATTAGCTTGTGTGTGATAGGCCGTAGTATGTTGGAGATCAACGCGTAGGGCCTTAAAGAGGGCTGTCCAGAAATGCGAGGTAAATTGCGTTCCTCGATCGCTCATGATGGTTAGGGGCCAGCCGTGGAACTTGACGATGTGGCGAATAAACAGTCGTGCCGTGCGGATAGCTGAAGGTAGTTTTTTACAGGCGATAAAATGTGCCGTCTTTGTAAAGTGGTTCCCGACAATGCAGATGGTGGTGTATCCTTGGGATGGCGGAAGGTCGACAATAAAATCAATGCTGATGCGTTGCCAGGGTCCGGTAGGAGGTTTCTCAACATGGAGAAGGCCTAGAGGGGCTAATCATGGGTGCTTTGTTTGGTGCTTTGTTGTAGGCATTGGCCTACAAATTGTTGAACATCTTTCCTCATCGATGGCCACCAGAATTTGCGTTTTATTAATTGGTAGGTGCGATCATGTCCTGGATGTCCAGCTAAGGGTGCGGTATGATGGGTATGAAGGATTGTTTGTTGACATGAGGGTGGTACCAAAATGCACCCTTCTTTTTGATATATTCCCCCCATGTAGAGTGTAAGTAGGGTCAGGGCATGGAGAGAGTTCTTCTTGTGTGGCCTGTTCCAAGTCTTTGGTGGTTAAATAGGTGGCTGCAAAAACCTTGGGTGAAAGGATCAGCCCAGCCATTTTTTCTTTTTGGTCGACGGGGCCATGGTAGCGTGATAAAGCATCGACTAAAATGTTCAGCTTGCCTGGTCGATAAACAATGGTGAACTAAAACCTGGAAAAGAAGAGCGCCCAGCAAGCATGCCTTGCATTATTGATTTGGGCTGTTTTGAGGTACGTGAGGCTCTTATGATCCGTGACTACGGTCATGGAATGAGGTGCCCCTTCAAGGAAATGGAGCCAGGCTTCAAAGGCACTCTTGATGGCTAATAGTTCTCTGTCAAAGATTGTATAGTTCTTCTCCTCCACTGAAAGTTGTCGTGAGTAATATGCACACGGGAGCATTGAGTCTTCACTGTCTGCTTGTTGTAACAGGACTGCTCCAATGGCATCGCTGGACGTGTCGGCTTCTATTTGAAAGGGTTTTTCAAAATTTGGGTGTTGTAATAAGGGTGCCACAGTGAAGGTCTGCTTGAGCAAAGTAAAACTACGTTGCTGTTCTTTTCCTCAAATATAGTCTTGTCCCTTTTTGAGGAGATGGGTAAGTGGTGTGGTGAGCTTGGCATATTGAGGGATGTATTGATGATAATAGTTCGTGCTTCCGAGGAAGCGTTGTAGCGGTTTCACGGCTTGCGGAGGGGGCCACTGGCGTATGGCATCAACCTTTTTGGGGTCCATTTTTATACCCGAAGCTGTGATCACAAAGCCAAGGAAATCTATTTGTCTCAGATGGAAAGCACATTTTTCAAGTTTACAGAAAAGCTTGTGTTTTAGAAGTTGTTTTAGAACTTGTCATACATGTCGGACGTGTTCCGACAGGGAAGACGAGTAAATCAGGATATCATCCAGATAGGTGACCACAAAAAGATCCAGCAGTTCTTGAAGAACATCGTTGATAAAATGCTTGAAGGTGGCGGGGGCGTTTGCAAGGCCAAACGGCATTACAAGATATTTGAAGTGGCCGTAGCGGGTTCGAAAGGCTGTTTTCCATTCATCCCCAGGACGTACGCAGACAAGATTGTAACCCCCTCTTAAGTCTAATTTTGTAAAGAAACGGGCTCCTTGAAGCAAATTGAGTAGTTCGGGGATGAGGGGCAGAGGGAATCGGTTCTTGATCGTGATGGCGTTTAAACCCCTATAATCAATACAGGGATGCAACCCTCCATCCTTCTTGGGAACGAAGAAGATCGGGGCTCCTGCTGGAGAGGTTGAGTGCTGAATAAACCCATTTTGTAGGCTTTTATCGAGGTAAAGTCGCAGGGCCTTCAATTCAAGAGGTGAGAGGGCGTAAATTCGACCAGAAGGGGACTCCTGCCCTGGGAGCAAGTCGATAGGGCAATCATAACTTCGGTGTGGGGGCAGCTCTGCTGTGTTAACCTTGCTGAAGACCTCTCCCAAGTTGCGATATTCCAAAGGTATGTCAGAACTGGGGGAACCCGTCGTGGCTCCAAGACATGCAGCCAAAGTTCTCCGGGGTGGGGGTCGGAGGCAATGTTGGTAGCAGTGTGCGGAAGGGAAGCGCAGGTTGCATCGCTCCCATGAGATGTGTGGGTCATGTTGTCGCAGTCACGGGAGTCCAAGGACCATTACAAAAAGGGGAGTGCATAGCACATCAAAACCCAGCTGTTCCTGGTGGTGACCTTTAGTATACATTAAAGGGGCAGTACCAGTTGTGACAGGACCCGAGATGATAGGGGATCCATCTATCGCGTGCACTTGCTCAGGGTGTTTTTTTGCTTGCACGGGAATATTGTACCACCGTACAAGGGAATAGTCTAAAAAATTTCTGGAAGCTCCGGAATCCACAAGGGCCCAGGTCACTAGAGAGTGCTGTGGCTCCCACTGTAGGGTGATGGGGAAACGAAGACGGTTGGCGGTGGCTGCAGCTATGATAGGGATGAGTTTCAGGTCCGGGGTGGTCCCTGTCCCCCCTGGACCCGAGCGTTTCCTGGGTCTTTACGAGAGGTAGACAGAAGTGGACATTCCAGGATGAAATGTGCAGGATCTCCGCAATAGAAGCAAGCCTTTGCCTTCTTACGTCGTTCTCGTTCTTCTGATGTTAAAGGGCCCCGAGAAGCTCCCAGTTGCATGGGCTCTGGTTCCATGCTAGAGGCTCCTTCAACTGGTGCTGGAGATATCGAAGTGGGACGGGGAGCATATCGTTCTCGGCGCCTTTCAATAAAACGTTCTTTGATTTGGATGGCCAGAGCTGCAAGTTTCTCCCAGGTGTCCGGGAGCGTTGTGTACATCAATTGGTCCTTGATGTTGTCCTGGAGGCCCTTGCGAAAGAAGACAACAAGTACTTCCTTTTGCCACCGCAGTTCCAGGGCGAGGTGTTGAAACTGCGTTATATAATCCACAACCCGACCTCGACCTTGTCGTAAGGACATAATCGCGTTTTGCGCATCCTGTAAATGATGGGGATGATCAAAAAGGAAGGTCAATTCTTTAACAAATTCTTCATAGTTAGAAAGAAGGGGGCTGTTTCCTTGCAATAGGGTGGTATCCCATTCCAAGGCTATCCCCCCTAAATTACCTATAATGAATGCCACCTTTAAGGCATCCGAGGAGTAGGTGGAAGGCTGTAAGGTGAAGGTCAGTTTGCATAAAGACAAAAAGGGCTGGAACTGTCTCTGATCCCCTGTAAAGGGGGCAATCATGGGTCCTTTCGGTTCGCAGGGCAGGGGTCCAGTGGGTGCATGGGGTGGTGGTACTGGGACCACTGCTATGGGAGCGGGCGGTGCGGCCGCAGCCCCCGCGGGGGGTAGGGCGACCTGTACAGTGGCTGCAAGGGTTGTATGTTTCTCATGAAGATCCTTCATTTCTAAAGCTAATGTTTGGACCGCCCGTACCAAATCCCCTTTTTCCTTGTGTAAGGAGATGGAGGCTGCGGGGGAAACATAGGGTGCAACAGAAGAGAGCGAGGAAGCAGCGAGACCCTCAAGGGTTAGGAAAAGCCCCCGGGGAAGACCACAATAGCACCACACCAGAGCCCCTAATGCAGGGGCAAGGCACAGAGCCTAGGGGCAAGGACAAACCGCGGGGAGACCAGGAGCAGGGAGGATATACGCGCTTGCCAACCCCGAGCTCAAGACCCTTAAAGAATACCTGGATGATAATCTCGCCAAGGGGTTTATTCGACCCTCCACGTCCCCGGGGGGGGCTCCCCTGTTCTTCGTGCCCAAAAAAGATGGCGGTCTTCGGCCATGCATAGATTATAGGGGCCTGAACGCCATCACGGTGAAGAATCGTTACCTGTTGCCACTCATCCCCGAATTGCTGGATCGATTGCAAGGTGCCACCTTGTTCACGAAGCTCGACCTCAGAGGGGCCTACAACCTACTGCGTATTCGTCCCGGGGATGAGTGGAAAACCGCATTCCGCACAAGGTATGGACACTTCGAGTACCTGGTGATGCCCTATGGACTGGCCAATGCGCCGGCAGCCTTCCAGCATCTGATAAACGATATATTCCGTGACATTCTGGACCAATATGTAATTGCTTATCTAGACGACATTCTAGTATACTCCCATAGTCGGGCCGAACATGTGATCCACGTTCGTACCGTCCTTTCGCGGTTGGAGAAACACCGCCTTTATTGTAAACTGTCCAAATGCCTCTTCCACCAACATACGGTCCCCTTTCTGGGGTTCATAATCTCCCCCAAGGGGATCCACATGGAGGCAAATAAGGTGAAGGCTATTACGTCCTGGCCCCCTCCTCAAGGGGTCAAACCTTTGCAGCGGTTTTTAGGAAGCGCGAACTATTACCCTGACCAAGTTGTTAAAAAAGGGACAGCCGTACCAATGGGGACCCGAACAAGAGGGGGCCTTTGAGGTCCTGAAACAGGCATTCTCCCAAGCCCCCATCTTACAACACCCGGACCCAGAGCTGCCGTTTACCGTCGAAACCGACGCATCAAGTGTGGCCCTGGGGGCAGTTCTAATGCAGACCCCCCCCCAGGCACCACACTACGCTTGCCATGCGCTTACTACTCACGGCAACTCAGCCCGGCCGAACGCAACTACACCATTATGGACCGTGAATTGCTGGCGATTAAAGCTGCATTTGAAACGTGGCGACACCATCTGGAGGGAGCAGCCCATCCGGTTCAAGTCATCACTGACCACAAGAACCTAATGTTTCTCCAATCAGCCCGTATTACCACAGGGAGGCATGCCCGATGGGCACTCTTCTTTACCCGCTTCCACTTCCAGATCAGTTACCGGCCAGGACCCCTCAACGCACTGGCAGACGCGCTATCCCGCCGGTATGAATATTCCCCTGATGCGGCGCTCCGCGGGGAAGCTCTATTGGCCCCACGGGTGTTCGGTGCCGTAGGAATCACTGCACAACAATTCTTACAGCTGACAAAACAAGAGGGTCAGCTTGCCCCAACGGCAGACGTGGTTCAAGAGCTCCCACGACGAGAGGGGGCCCTAATAGTCCCTGATACAGCAAGACGTCAAATACTCTGGGCTCACCACAATGCCCCCCTGGCAGGCCACCCAGGACAACGCCGAACGCTGGCTCTACTCCAATGACACTTTTGGTGGCCAACCATGCACCAAGATACACAAGCCTACGTACGGGGCTGTGCGGTTTGTAGTCGCACCAAAACTCCCAGGGGGCACCCGGTAGGGCTTCTCCAGCTGGCCCCATTACCCCAAGGCCCCTGGCAGCGGATCAACCTTGACTTCATCGTGGACCTCCCCCCCCTCTCAAGGGTACACCACGATACTGGTTATTGTGGACCAATTTACGAAAATGGGCCACTTTGTGCCGTGTAAAGGACTCCCCACGGCTCCGCAAACCGCCCTCCTAGTCTTACAGAATGTCGTTCGACTACATGGGCTTCCGACCACTATTGTGTCCGACCGAGGGTCACAATTTATCGCCCGTTTCTGGAAGGCCTTGTTTAGGGCAGTAGGAGTCCAGTTGGCCCCATCGTCCGCCTATCACCCTCAGACAAATGGTCAGGTAGAGAGGGTGAATCAGTCCCTAGAGCAGTATCTCCGCTGTTACACGACGTACTTACAGGACGGGTGGGTTGAACTTCTACCCATTGCAGAATTCGCATATAACAATGCCGGCCATGCCTCCTTAGGGACCTCTCCCTTTTACGTTTCTTACGGTTTCCACCCTCGACTGGTGTTCCCCGAAATCCCAGCGGTTTCAGTACCGGCAGCCGGGGCCCTGCTTTCCCGCCTCCAGCGGGCGCAGGCCCAAGCCTTAGTCCACCTGCGGGAAGCTCGCCAACAATACAAAACGCAGGCAGATCGGCGGCGGCATTCCGCTCCACTGTTTCACGTGGGGGACTTGGTATGGGTGGACAGACGGCACTACCCTTCTATGCGCCCGTCTTCCAAGCTCGACGACAGGTATATGGGGCCCTTCCCCATCGCCAAGCAGATAAACCCTGTCTCCTACCGTGTAGCCTTGCCCCCTCAGTCGCGGATTCACCCCGTGTTCCACGTATCTCTCTTGAAACCCCACGTTCCCCCTCTTTTCCCGGAACCTGCAGCGCCGCCACTCGTCCCCACCCCGCATGGGTCCCCTGAGTTTGAGGTCCAAGCTATCCTTGACTCCCGCCGCGTTCGAGGGGCGTTATTCTACCTTATTGACTGGAAAGGGTATCCCCCCTCCGAGCGTTCCTGGGAGCCGGCCGCGGGGGTCCATGCCCCTCTTCTAACGCGCTGGTTCCATGCCCGCTATCCGTTTAAGCCGGGCCCACATCCCCCGAGGCATGGTCCCTGGGGGGGGGGGTACTGTAAGGAGATGGAGGCTGCGGGGGAAACATAGGGCGCAACAGAAGAGAGCGAGGAAGCAGCGAGACCCTCAAGGGTTAGGAAAAGCCCCCGGGGAAGACCACAATAGCACCACACCAGAGCCCCTAACGCAGGGGCAAGGCACAGAGCCTAGGGCAAGGACAAACCGCGGGGAGACCAGGAGCAGGGAGAACTGACAGCCACGCCACCAGCTGACCTGGGGGGCGTGGCTACAGCGCCGCGACGCTCTGCGCGGCTCCGGGAACGAGGGGGCGGGGCTAGCCTTATATAAGGAAGCCAGAGGGAACATAGCACTGCCGGAGAACAGCAGCGCTGTGAGACTGGCCCCGAGCGATTCAAGGAGACTAGAGCAAAGTGTGAAGTTGAGAGAGAGAGAGAGAGAGTGGCAGTGTGAGTGAAAGTGGTCGAGGCGAAAGCAAGAGGAAAGGTACGGTGAGTGTGGTATCAGGGGTGGTTGAGGGAACTGGGCGTGTGGGGCACTCCCCTTCCTAGCCTCTGTCTGGGCCCCGCCCCCACCCCTGTATTGTGTGTAGAGATTCCTGCCTGTCCTTCATTCCTGGTCCTGTTCCCCCTGTGGTCCCTCACTACCAGCACAACCCTAAAACCCCCATCCTGTCTGTGTCACGGTGTATGCGGAGTAACTGGTGTATACAAGGGAGCCTGAAAGAAGGGGCTCCACTCGAGGTTGCGTTCCCTTACCCCGATGATGAAAGGGCCCTGCTTCTGACGAAGTCTTACAGGCCACCCAATATCCTGAGGGGTGTATTTTCCCAGAGTACTCCTGTGGGGCCCACCGACTGTGAAGTGTGTCCGGGTACCGTGTGTGACGCTTGGCGATATCTGTGGAACCCTCTCCTGGATTCCCTGTCCCCCCTAACACCTTGGTGACATCCATAACCCTCCACACTCCACGGGAGGGCAAGAAGGCCGGTGAATCTGTCACAGGGGGATGGGGAAAATAGGGAATAGGCCAGGAAGAAGCCTGGGACCCACAGGGGTTCACACACGCAAGGCCAATCTTGGGGTCAGGTCCCGCTAGCACCAAAGGTGGAAAAGTGCCCATCAGGTTGGTGTGTTGGCCTAATGACTCCCGGAGGGTCAGGCCTACCTCATCATAGGGCGTGGAACGAACTCCAAGATACTCTGCAGCCCAACCACTCACCAGCCAGGCACACCACGAAGGAGGAACACAGTGCAGGGGGGGAATCCCCAGTGTAGGGGGAAGGGGGAACCCCCAACAGGGGAAGGCTCACAGGTCTCTCGCACCGACAGGGGAGGAAAGGAAGCACACCGGGGGGGTGGGAGGATGACCACACCCCTCACAGTACTTACACACACACCAAGTACACACCGAAGCACACTATGGCAAGAGGGGGAACATGGGCTCAGTCAAACTCCAATGTAATCAATGAGAACAAGAACAATAGTTAAACAACAAGGAATACTTAACGTTCAGGGGCCAGTCTCTAGGAATCTCCGTTCACCGGTGCCGTGGCTTTTGTCTTCAAGGCCCTGATCCCTTGCGTGCCTGCAAAGGTGCCGAACGGTGCAGCACGGGATGCTGCGTGGGACCGAGATGTCAGGGGGTGGGGCTACATCCCGTATACTGTTCTCCGGCTGCCGTGCGTCTCCCGCTGGAAGCCTGGGGTTCCCCAAGTTGGTTTCCCGGGGGTGGGGTTATGTCCCCTACACTGGAAGTGTCTGTGGGGTGCCAGCGGCGTCGCCCACGGGGCCCCCTGACACCACGTGGCAGGCTTCCATTATGAACAACCCTTCATGAGGTGGCGGAGCATTTACGTATGTTATTACATGAACCTGTTACATGTAGGAACATCAAGCAGATTGATCTGCTATATTTATTGCAATCCGGAAGTGGAGTGAGAATTCATTTTGACTCTCCAGGAGTTGTTGCAAAGGTCTGGGAGGGAAGGCATATTTTAGAAAGGCAGGCCATATTTTTGGCGAGAAG
Source organism: Sphenodon punctatus (assembly GCA_003113815.1). Lineage (NCBI taxonomy): Eukaryota > Metazoa > Chordata > Lepidosauria > Sphenodontia > Sphenodontidae > Sphenodon > Sphenodon punctatus. The sequence continues at coordinate 548,576 of QEPC01000097.1, forward strand.
CTACCAGAAGCTAGAATGTGGGTCCCCCCAGCAGGAGAGGATTAATAGCACTTGGCCAGAGGAAGGAGCACTAAGCAGAGAAAAGGAACCATCTAGGGACAAACCGCAGAGATCTTCCGTGGCTAAATCGAATGGGGAAGCATTACTGACTTTCAGCCCAGTAAGTATAAATTCACTCCATGAGGAGGGATTAGGGGACATGGAGTTTCTAACAGAGAGAACTAGCGACAAGGGAGGTTCCTTTTTGACCGAGGAACGGGAGGCCGTGGAGGCTTACAGACAAATGCCGTTGCAAAATCAAAACGCCATTTTGAAAAGAATGGTGGACTTGCATAAGCATCTGGTTAAGCTGACAGCTAGCAGTAGCAATGTCAATGGTGGGCCTATGGGTGGGCCACCCTTGAGGCACGAGCAGGCGACTAGAGAAAAAGATGGTCAGAGCAGGATCAGTGGGAGACAACCAAGTAAGATCAAGGGCAATGATTTCAGCCCGGCTAGGTTCGATGAAGGGGGTATTACCCGTGCGGATTGCAAAGGCCTTAAGGTGATGTGTAGTAGCTATGGGGATCGGCAGGGAGGAGTGCAGGGTGCACAGGGTGCACAGGGTGTGTCCAGTATCCCAGTGAGGGATACTGTGGGAAAATGTAAAAGGGAATCATGGCCCTACAATTTAGAGGATATAGGTGGTAGGGAAGAGGAGCCCACTCAACTGTGTACAAGAGAGCAGAGGGAGGGATGGGTGGGTACCAAGGATGAGGGAACCCCAGTTAGGAGTGACCTGATAACAACAAGGGGATTAAATGATGAGCTAGTACCAGCAGCAGAGCTGCAGCTACAGCTTGGCGATACAGTTGGGGAGCCGGCACTAAGCCAGGTGTTGGTGATGTCCTGGGGAATAACAACCAGATGATGTTAATGAAACAAGATCAAATTGGGGCTGAAGATAAGATTAATAAAGTCGGGGGGGCGGAGTGGGGAGTAGGGTGGAATCAACATTCTGGGCAAGCTTGACTACCAAGCGAGGTGCACAGATTAGACGGTAAACTCTCAGTGTTATCGTGGAATATGGCTGGATGGGGGAATTGTCTCTCTGCTGATGTTTTGAATTTGTTTAAGGAAAAAGGTATAATTTGTTTGCAGGAAACCTGGCAGGACAATTCTAGGGAATTAACCCTGCCAGGGTTTAAAATTGTGACTATCCCGGCAAAGAAAGAAAAGCAGATGGGAAGGCCTGCTGGGGACTTGCCACACTTATCAATTTGGGATTGAAGGTTAAATGTGAAAAACTGGATGGCTTGTCTGATAATATCCTGGCTATAAAAATCGTGGGGAAACGGGTTAGAGTAGTAGTGTTTAATATATATCTAGCCCCATCCTTGGGGACCCAGGCCTGATCTCAACTCGAGGAATGCGTGGTACAGTTAGAAAACGATGCACCAGAGACCATTATGATAATGGCAGATTTAACGCACGAATTGGAGATGATGATAGGGCAGTAGCCCAGAGGTTGGGTCTTGATGTGGACGACTGTTTTTTTGAGCCAAAACGGGGCTCTAGAGACTCTAAGCTGAATAAGGGGTCTCCAATTTGTGCAATGCCTCTATAGGATAAACTGGAGGGTACTCAATGGAACCTCTGGCAGGGTTGAAGGTGAGAGTTATACCTATTTCACCAAGTTGGGTGCAAGCGTGGTAGACTACATTTGTGTGTTGGAGAGGCATGTGGTTAGATGGGATAACTTTGAAGTACTGGAACAGGGTACCAGCGATCACCAGCTGATCAGGATAGACTCCCTGCAGGTAGATTTAATGGACCCATGCAAATTTAACCCTGCCCTGGGTCCAGTTAACACCACGCATGGCAGACTTTGCAGATGGGGCCCCAAATTGGAGGAGGATAGTCGAAGATTTTTGACCTCCAGTCCAATTGACAAGCTGAGGGAAAAGATGTTAGATAATCAAGAGGAATGGCCAGATGTGATAGGAGGGCATCTAACATTGCTCAGTAAAATAAGATCTGATTTATTAACATGACCAGATGGCTATGCAGACCCGCTGGTTCAATTTTGACTGCCAGAAAGCGAAAAGTAAGCTGCAAAAATGGGCACACAAGGTGAGGCTGGATAAGGGAGAAGGAACTATAGGGCAGTATATAGAAGAGAAAAGGAAATATAGATCCTTAGTTAAAAGGAAAAAACAGGAATTTCAGACATCACAGTGGAGGGCCCTGGCAGAAGCAGTGGAGAAAAGAGATGGGAAAAAATTCTGGCAGATTGTTAATATGGGGTTTTGTCCGGAACATGCTACTAGCCCAGAGATATCAGCTGGAGAATGGGAAGACTTCTACTATGGCTTGTTTAAAGGGACCCTAAGCCCAGAGATTGATGGCTCGACTGAGGATATATTGACACTCCCTGTGGCCTATGGAGAACTGATAAGAACCAGTGAGTACTTGCTAGCTACAGTTTATAGGAAGACGCTTTCTAAATGGGCTACCATGTCCACAGATACTGATTCTGATTGCTCAAAGGGTTATCACCCCTAGTTCTATGCTTTTATTCCTTTTTTGTCTTATGTACCAGTAAAGACAAAGTTTTCTTTTTACCCTACTGGGTGTGTGTGTGTGTGTTATTGGCTGCGCAATAAACGCCTCCTTTGGGCCGGGTGGCCAAGCCTCGCTACTAAGGCTTAAAAGGGGAAAATCTACCTATTTGGCATGGGGCCAACAGCTTTGGGAACCAAGGGAAGCCTCCTGTGGGTAGCTCTGGGGATCTGCCTCCAACACAGTGGAGGAAATCCCAGGAACAGAGTGCCAGGAAAGGGGAGTGCTTTTGGGAAGCTGTGAGGCTTATGCCTTTTGGGGTTCACATATCTTGAGGGGTGTGAACGCCCTCTGAATTACTCTCAAGTGGTGGCAGTGGAACAAAAGGGTTTTTTGGGGGGTTTGCCAGCTGTGGGAACCCCAGGACAGAGATCAGGAGAAACGCAGTGAGGTGGGTGTCTTAGCTGTATAGCACCCCCCTACTGGCATTTCGCCACACTCCCTGACTGGCCCCTGCTAACAGCGCAGGATATTAGGGATCTTATTCTGGGTGTACCGGATAAAAAAGTCCTGGGACAGGATGGACTGACTGGAGAATTTTTGAAGGGGAATTGTGAGTGGTGGCTCCCTATATTTCAGAAGTTATTTAACTTCATAAATCTCTTTGGGGTAATTCCAGATAAATGGAATTTGAGTATTGTGGTGCCTATCTATAAAAAGGGGGACAGGGCCGCTCCATCAAGCTACAGGCCAATAAGTCTGATTGATATTCCAGCTAAACTTTATGCCAGAACCCTATCTGCCCACCTAGAGGAGTGGCTGGAAGGAGACAAGATTATAAAGCCAGAACAAGCGGGATTTGGGAAGGGTTGATCAACGATGGACCACTGCTTTGTCCTGGCACACATGATTAATAAGTATGTCTGGATAAGGAGTACGAAATTGTACGTGACCTTCGTTGACCTACGTCAAGCATTTGATTCAGTAGATAGGCGATTGCTGTGGGAAAAATTAAAACGGGCAGATATCGATTTAAGATCGTTAGTCTTGATTCAACAGCTTTATCAATTCACTGAAATTAGAATCCAGATCTCAAACGCAGGCGATTTAACAGGGCCAATAACCACAACCAAGGGAGTGAAGCAAGGTTGTGTACTGGCACCTATGCTTTTCAACTTTTTTACTAATGATCTAGTGGATCATTTGGCGAGAGATAACTTACACCCGGCTTACGTGGCAGGCAGAAGAATAAATACATTATTGTATGCCGATGATACGGCACTTGTGGCCACTTCAAGGGTTGGCTTGAGGAGAGTGCTAGGACAGTTAGCGGAGTATTACTGTAAACAAATTGGTTATCAACTGTGACAAGACAAAGGTTGCCGTCTTTTCCAAACGGCAAATACAGTATGATTGGAGGTTGGGAACAGAAAGGCTGGAGCAGGTTGACTGTTATAAATATCTGGGACTGACATTCTCTGTGATGGGCAAGTGGGATAAACATTGGGAAGTAACAGGAATGAAAATGCAACAAACAGTAAATGGGGTAATCAAGTTTTGGGCAAAACTTGGGGGTAGACAGCTGGCCCCAGTCGTGAAATTGTTAGAGCATAAATTAATACCCAAGGCTATATATGGAGCCAAGGTCTGGGGTGGGCAGGCGAATTTACATCTGGAGGGCTTTCAGAATTTATTTATGAGAACTGTGCTGGGGTCCCCCAAAGCTACCCCAATTGCACTGATGTGAACTGAAATGGAGATCCTCCCAGTGAAAACTAAAACACAAGGAAGATTGCTCAGATACTGGTTCAGGTTACTGGATATCAGTGAGGACTCTCTCCCCAAAGCCTGCTGGCTGGAAACAATGAGTGCCGCCTCGGGGTCCTTTCGGAGAGAGGACCTGGCTATGTTGCTTAGTAGCTTAGGGTATAGATATTTGCTATTGGCCCAAATGATACCTGCCCATGTTAGAATGGCTATTTTACAACGATTGGAGGATATAGCTGGGCAAGAGCAGCTCGCACAGCATCCTCTAACATGGTGGCTCCACTCTACCCCAGGCTGAAAGAGTCTTGGGACAGGGAAAATTACCTGACCAGCCTTTGTAATTTTAAAGTAAGAAGGGCGTTCACACTCTGCCATTTTCAACTAATGCCCTCCGAAGTCCTTGAAGGATGGTACAATCAGACTTCATGGGCCTTGTGTAAGTGCCCTTGTGGGCTAGATCAAATTGACGACTTGTATCATGTAATCTTTGACTGTCGGTTTACAGAGGCTGTGAGGGTAAAGTGGTTGAGCAAGGCACTGGGAGGAAAAAAGTTTTGGCCAGGAGACTATCGCCTCCAGTTTTTATTATTTGCCCAGAAAGTGGAGCAAGTGAGAGAGATAGCCAATATACTATCTCAAATGCTTGAAGCTAGAGATAAGACAGGCAGATTTAAGTTGGCGGGCAAGGAGATAGGCGGTTCATCACTGAGTGCCTGACTAATAGAGCTCTTTGGGACTGGGTAACTGAACAGGGTTACTCTTAGCTAGGACTTTAATAGGGTATTACATAAAGCAACCACTGAGGATATGCTGAGAAGGGAGTAGGGGGAACGGCATGTTGAGCGCCGATACAGCTCCCAAACACTACCAAAGCCATTCTGGGGGGCTTGGCAAAGCCTAAGGTTGGAAATGGAAGAGAAACAATGGGAGGATGAAAATATAATTTTTAATTCTGGCTTTGCCTCCTCTGGTGGGTTAATCCGTAGGCCTATTGACTGACCTGTCTTGACTATAGTCTATTACCTATGGTTATTGTCCAATCAGAGTTTATATAAATGTGTGACGTGAGCTGAATTTTATGTATTATTTATATATGTGTGTATGTTCTGATTGTTCAATTTTATTTTTGTTTGGTTGGCAATAACCTCACGGTTACACCATTAATAAAGCTACTTTACTACTACTATTTTATTTTATAAAAGATTTTTATCCCGCCCCTCCTGCCCCCAGGACAGCTCGGGGCGGCGAACAACAAAGCACACAGCCACAGTAGGGAACCCCTTCTGCAGGCTGTGCCCCTTTCCCTACTGTTGGCGTTGGGTGTGTGGCCATCACTCTGTCAGAGGGAGTATGGCCATCTGGCCAGCGGAACCAGCTTCTGCCAGTGCTCGCCCCCACCCCCCGCCTGCTACTTGCTGTTCCTCAGCCCTACCCTTGCGCCGGTAGTAGGGCATAGCTGGATCATTCTCTAAGTCTTCCAATGATTAGTTATTTATTCTTTCCATAATTACTTATATTTAGACTCACCAACTTGCCACCTCTACATCACAATTAATACACTGCATTAAACAGTCTTTCTATATGGGATGGTTTCAATCTAATTTTATTAATATAGCCTGTCTTTGCAGGAGGGGGCGAGGTATAAATGGTTAACATAAATAAATAAATGTAATTAATAAATTGGACTTGTAATTTTAAAAGTAGTTCTACAATCTCAAGTTCTAATATATGCTTGAAAAGACAGAGTTTAATGCAGTGTATTAATTGAGATGTTGAGGGGGCAAGTTGGTGCATCTAAATATAGGTAATTATGGAAAGAATAAACCATGATTGGAACACTAAGTCTTTATTGGAACAATGTAGAGAAGTACATTTAAATATAAATGTAAGTCGTATTAATGATTGGAATAGTAAATAAATAGTTAGGTTAATTTACATAATTAAGCATAATTTAATTTCTATGCTTTTTGGAGTGTAAATTTTGGCATAGTGCATATCGTTAAATAGTTGTGTTAATAATGTATTTTTTTGCATATTGTTAAATAGTTGTGTTAATAATGTATATTTAAAAATGTAATGTTTGGGATTTTTTTTAGAAATGATCCTGCATTTAATGTTTATGTAAACTGAAAGTTTTGTTGGTTAAGAAATAATATAAAGAGCCCCAGATTAACGTTATGTGTGAGGGAGTCAATGAGAGTCCCAGACCTGCTTTAAATGTGGATTTGAAGTTCAGATCAAATCTAAACACCAAATCCACATTTAAGGGGCTGGAAATTCCATTGACTCCTGTCACATGCCCCACGGACATCCAATTTAATCAGCATTACATGTGAGTCTGCACTGCTGAAATGCACCTCTAGGGTGAGGAGGGGCCAGGATCTTTGACACCCACACCAAGTAGGCAGCACCAGCACCCCAGCATTTAAGTATCTGGCCTTGCTGGGTCCGCCTCCTGGGAGGGAGGGCTGAATCAGCCCTGCTGGGCATTGAGGCTCCAGTGAGTCTAGTTATTGTAACCCTGATGCTGAGGCTACCAAGACGTGGGTGATGCGTGGATGGAAACTGCATTTCATCGCCAGTCTGTATTTGTTCAGCATTATCCCAGGCCCATCAGAATCAGGGCAGCAGTCTATACAGATACACAAGGAGAGAGGAAGACGCCGAGGACAGCAAACAGGATTCAGTTAATGGATTAGGGGGCCAAACATGTTTGTTGGAAGTGTTCCAGGAGGGCCTTTAAAGGATAACAGCAGCAGCTGTACCTCCCCAGAATCACTGCTCTTAGCAAGGCTCAGGATGCAGAGGTGGGGAAGATGGGTTTCCACACAACCTGAGGGGTTTAGCCAAGGAAGGGAAGGGGCTTCTTGGGTTTCCTTTGAGCAACTGTTACAGGCAAGCAATCTCCTGCCAAAGGCTTTCTCCCACGGGAGCCCAGGGCATGTGGAAAAATTTAGCTCCTGTAGCTGCGGCTGTGAGGGGAAGCATGTTGTTTACTCCTCCCTGGATGCATTCCCAACCTCAAGAGTTATGTCACCCTCCTCCTCACCCTCAGCAGGGCAGACACTACAGCCTGAAGAGGATTGGGCCAGAGGGGCTCAGTAGCCTGCTTGTCTCCCTTGCCTGCTATCTGCTTCCTCTAGCCCCAACCTGCTCTTGGAGGGCTTGTCCGCACAAAACACATAGCCCTGAGCAGCTGCCTTTACTTTGAAGTTCACCCCAGAGTCTGTTTATAACATTTATAAACATCTGGGGAAACTCATAGGAGCAAGGCCAGTTACTCTAGAATAAAGTACCCTGGTTTCGATCAGGCGTAAAGACACCTCCCCCACCCCCCACCCCACATCCTGGTTTGGAATATTCATACATTAGTCTCATCTGGCTTCCAGGGCTGGGTTCCTCATGAATGCAGCAAGGTGAAATAGTCCATTCTGACCTAGGGCAGACCACTTCAGGGAAAACTAGTGTGGGTAAGGTATCCCAAAGCAACTGAAGGAACACTGCGATTCCAAAACCTACTCCTGCAAAAGAGGGGAATGGTACAGCTTTAATGGGAACAACCAAAGGTTACTAACTCTCATTATTTTTATAACAAATGGTGATTTTAAGTACAGTCTTAAAACTAACATCACAAGAGTTGTGATAAAATCAAGAGAATTTCAACTTTCATTTTTGTAAATGAAAAGTTTCTACCCCCCCACCGAGCATAGAGAAAAGCTTTGACTGCAACATGGCCTGATGTCTCAGCAACCACGCAGCAAAATGAAAAAGCTCATTCTAAAACCTTGAGATTTTAAAGATGAACTTGTGATTTTGGGGCATGTTCAAAAATCAGAAGACTTGTGGCTGGCAGTCCCATGATCCATTCCCTCTAAGTGTCATTTACTCTTCGACACTCATCAAATCTCCTGCCCCATGAGAAGCAGACATATTTTATCTGATGCTATTTTACTTGGCTCCTCTGGTAAAGGTTTCTTTTTCTGTCACCCTTCCCCAAAGTGGGGGAATAACGAGATAGGAGTATCTTTCAGAGATCACTCTGACCTGCACCTCAGCCTGTTTTGAACTGAATCATCATACCAGGAACTGCTGTATTTCAGCAAAACTGTATTGGATTCTTTAGCCTTGCCAACTCAGAATACCAACTCCTCACCATCTTGCCTTTTTTCTCCTTCCTGCTCCCAAAGTAAGAACTGCACGTCCTCCCTACTGCCCTACACATTTACCCTCTGGACAAATGAGCATCTTCTCTCCATTGGGAGAGCCTTGCCGGACTTACCTTTGTCTCACTTCTTTTTCATTGCCAATAACTAACCCCTTCCTCCTGCACTGGGTAGGCACTTACCTTCATACCATGTTGATGACCCCAACTCGGCAAAGAAAAGTAGCAGGAGGGGAGCTCTTTGTGTCATCTGGGGCATGGGCTGGGGTTGTAGGAGGGAGATTTCTGACTGGCAGAGCACTCTGATTTTAGCAGGCAGGTCACAGATCAGGAAGCTGCGTACACCACAATACAGGCTGGCACCTAGAATAAGGGAAATGGGTTTAACATCACCATATAAGCCAGACAGAACCCTCCCTCTGCCATTGCTCATATCCCACAATCACATTGTCCTGTCCCCTTTTTTTCAAGTCCAGGCTGGTTGGACAAAGATTTTCCCCACCTCTTGGGGGTACTGATCCATGTACATGGGCGATGCATGCGGGGTATGGGGGGGGTGTGTGCTCCCCCAGATATTTTCCCTGGTCCAGCCCTGCCCTCGCGATGGTCAGACTTGGGAGTCCAGTCTTCCCTCCCGCTCCCCTGCCGTGGTTCCAGTCATCTGGGGCTGGGCAGGCAGAGAGTTGTTAGGGGGGTGACTTCCCCGCGGAAACAGCATGAGGGAGGAGAACTTGGTGGTAGGCTGCAGCGGCACGCGCGAAGCGAGGAGGAGTTAGCAGCAGCGGCAGGGGAAGGGGAGGTGAAGGGAGTGGATCAGACTAACCTGGCCAGGTGGTAAGTAACATTTAACTCCCCCCCCCCGACGCCTCCCCCCCCCCACTATCAGCACTCCAGTCATGAGTCGCCTATGTCTATGTGTATATAGGGGGTAGGGGGACTATTCAAGAAAGGGGCAGAATCTTGCAAAGAGCCACATTCAGAGGGTTCAGAGACATGGTTCCATCCTGAGCTCATTCCTGAAGGAATCTCGCCAATGAGCAGATCCCATTTAGTGGGGTTCCATACACAACATGGAATCAGCTATAAAGCAGTACAAGGAGAGTGAAAAATGCTGCCATATCACACCTTTTGTGCTTCACATTGACTTTGCATTGGTGCAGAGCAAAGGAGAGGCAGGCCTGTGTGTCTGCAGCTGAGCAGGTAGGAAAGCGGGAGGCACAGGAGGGGGGAAGCCCTGTACATTAATTAATACCACATCTGTCCAGAGCAAGCAAGAACTGGTTTTATGGAACAGTGCCTCGCTCCAGGCAGCATGAGGAGAGAGTTCCTTTGTGGTTTGTGTGCTGTCTGAGTTAGAGCTGAGCAATGCTGCTACGGGATTCAGTCAGCGTGTGCCCCCCTTCTAAGATCCAGGAGCAGACAGCAAGGGCAGCTGCCAGGGCCAAGTCAGGGGAATAAAGTTTATTTATAGTCAGATTGTCTGGAAAAATGTGTTCGTTATTATTTACTGTGACTTCAAGTCAGTGAGACTGCAACAGATAGAGTGCAATGGAAAGGCAATGGGGCTGGGGGAGAAATCATGGGGGAAAAGATGGGGCAGGAGGAGAAAAGCAAAACAAAGCAAGCTTGGGAGCAGAGAAAGACAGAGGGTGTGTGTCTGAGGAGAGACATAGACTGGGGAACCTGGAAACCTTGCTAATAAATAAACTGGGGTTGGCCGAGTAAAAAATCCCTAAGGAACACAGACAAATGAATTTGGAGCAGAAAACCCAAACAAGATAGAAACTCCAGCTAAATCCTTCCGATGCCTCTTTTGTATATCTAAAAAAAAACCCTGTCTCTCCCTCCACAACTTACATATGTCTAGCTAGGCTTTCACTCCATGCCCCTCATCATGATATCTGAACCCCTCTGAAACCTTTTCAATACAGAATTAAACATCCTACCTGTAGTGGTCCCAACACTGCCTGGCTATAGGTCTCCTTTTACCTGATATAGCAAGAGCTGTCCAATGCTACTGTAGCCATGTGGGGGGACACCTGCTGTCCACATGGGAGCTTCCATGTGGGTCCACTAGTACAAGAGACATTTGCGTCCCCCACTCTCCAGTCCCCACCCCCCTGGTGTTGACATATGGCTGGTAAAAGCAGGTCCTACCTTTCTTATTACTGTTTCTCCCTCACTGTCTCTCCTCGCAGCCTGTTAAACTTTGCTTTAACTTTCCCCAAATGAGTGTCTTGTTCCTGCATAGTCGGATATTCTGCTAACACTGCCCAGCTGTTCCAGCTGTCTGCATCTGCCAGGTTTCCCCTTAAAGCTATACTGTCCCTTGGAGAGGAGGAGGAGGAGGAACAGGATGGGGAAGAGGCCCCCGTTGATGGCAACAGGGCTGTCTCTGGAAAGAGATCAGACTAGCCAGTCCACCCAATGAAGAAAGAGGGTGCTTCTGGCCTTGGCCTGTAGCCCATGGATGGAGCAATAGCTACTGTGGCCAACCCTCTTCTCTATCCCAGGATGTGGAATATGGATGTCTCTAGATATTATGACTCAGCACTAGCAGAGGCAGCAAAACCATGGGAAAACAGAATAGAGATGCTTTTAGCAGGAGGGGCAGAATACAAATTTTATTATAAATAAATAAATAAAATAGAGTCACACAGACTTTAAGGGGGAAGGGAGCTTGTTGTGGGCTGCATCTTTCTGCAATGCTCCTTCCCAAGGAAAAGACTAAGGAGGAAGGAGCACAAGCAGAGGCAGCTTTAGGCACATAGGTGGCCACCTAGAGCAGGGTGTTGGGCTGCCACTTCTTGCAGTTTGACCCTGAGATTCCCATTTTGGTCTATGGGCATCTCAGGGTCAAACTGGGAGAGGTGACAACCCTAGTGGAGTGGAGAACCTCTGGCCTGCAGGCACCTGCCTTCTGGCCATACAAAACCTAGCGCCACCACTGAGCAGCACAGAGCAGTGTCATGAGCATTATAGGTATGTGGTTCAGGCACTTCCCCAACTCGGAAAGCTCTGGCTTGTGGCGTAACCTTTTACAGCAGGGGCCAAGATCTTTCCAGATGCAAACTGGTATGAGTCTGAGGGTCAGAGTCTCTGCTGGTGTAAACAGGTAGCACAAACGATAGCATAGAAGTACAGCAGATGTCTGCACCAGGCCTAGGGTTGGTCTATACAATGTTCTGGCATGGCTAGCCTTTTCCTAAAGCAGCACAGCAGACCTTATTTTTAGTTCCATCTAACCTTACCACAAAAATTTTCCAGTTGATGCAAAATGATCCTCAGGGTTTGGTCCTAGAAAGGGGCCTCAAAGCCCACTTAACTGATCTCCTGGGAATAACCCCATTGCATGTCTTGAGTCCTGTAAGAGAACATGTAGTTAGTGGTCTGAGGTTTTTTAAACTCCTGGCGATATTTTATGGTGTTTGCTAGGGATGTGCATTTTGTGTCTTCCAAAGACAAAATTCCCTAGAAAAATGTCCTGGGGAGGGGGAGGGTCTGAAATGTGAAGAGTCCCCCCTGCCCCAATCCCAGGCGTGCTGTTAGCCCCACCAGCTTCTTGGCACTTGTATGTATGCGCATTACTGTAGCGACTCACTCATTCCATGCACTTGCCCGGGGAATGAAAGGTAGGCTGCAGGCAGGGTGGGTGGCACTCTCCCATGCAGGTTGGTCAGTCGCAAGGAGCTAACATGCAAATCTTGTTCGTACGACAAGGGTCCGCAGAGAGGCATTCTTGGATAATGCCCCACTTTCCCCCTGAGGTCCGTATCTGTCAGACACCAAGCCTGAGCATTTTGTGGAGGAAGTGTAAAACTTTTATCTTTGGCAAAGCATTTGGCAGGTGGGGTTGGGGGTTGAGGTGGGAGGGTTAAGGGTGGGTTTTTTAAAAAGAAATTTTAAAATGAAGCTTTATTGTATCTTTATGATGTGTGTCTTTATTATGGAAGCCACCCTGAGTCTTAGGAAGGGCAGGGTAGAAGTTTGAATAAATACATAAATAAAACAAAACCCTAGTTAGCAACCTTATCTCCACAGGGTGGGTGGTTAAGACTCTAGTTAGGAGTCTGAATCTATTTGTTCACACAATACAGTGACGAGGACACGGTGGTGGTGGGAATGTCAGAACTTGGCCACCGTGACCAACTCGCAGTTCTGCTGCCTAGAGCTGTTTGTTCACCCACAGTTGTCGCTAAGGCAGCCCAGCCTGGCAACGCTGGAGCAGCCACTCGCTGCAGCAGGGAAGCCCCTGCGCGAATGGGTTAAGCGCTCGGCGGCAGCGGGCGGGGGGCTCGGCAATTCCCGACTGGCTGCGCTCGGTAGTTTCCGGTTTGACTTGGTCATTTCCGTCGCGGTTGGTGGGAGTCAGGCTTTCGCCGCGGCGCTGCTCGGTCAGTCTCAGTGCTGGCCGGAGGGGCGGTCTGAGTCGTGGTTCAGGTGGGTGCTGCTATGGCGTCCCCCTCGCGGAGGCTGCAGACCAAGCCGGTCATCACCTGCCTCAAGAGCGTTCTGCTCACCTACAGCTTCGTCTTCTGGGTGAGGCAGGGGCAGGGGCGGGCCCGGGCGGCGGGGGGGAGTGGTTCCTTACAAGGATGGGGGACTAGGAAAGGTGGCTCGGAAGAAGCGAGGTGGGCCCATGTTGGGATGGGGAGCGACCAGGAGAGGGAGCTGGGAGATGGGGCAGTTCGGGGATGGGATGAGGGGTGGGTGAAGCCCCCGGAAGGAGGCTTAGGAGCGAGCGGGGAACCTGGCACCTGGAAAGCCTTGAGGAGACAGGCGCTGGCAACAGAGCCAGGGGGCAAAGAATCGGGCCAGCCAGCATTCTGCCCCACGGGGGGAGGGGTGCCGGGGCGGGGGAAGGGCGGGAAGCAGTGTGCCGACTTGGCTGGACAGGAGGGTAAGTGGAGGGAACCAAAGTTTTGTGGCCACCGCCCCCCCACCCCGGCTGTTTCCAACCTGTGGGTCTTGCCCCCCAGTATATGTGGGACATGGGGTTCCCCTGGAGACTGCCTGTGCCAGAGTTCCCTTTAGGGTTTGCTTTATCCTGTTGCTTGGTATTTCCGCCCTAGCTGGTGCTCAGTAACTATCCAATAACCTGTGGAATTCACCCAGGCAGTAATCCTATCCCTTTCCTTTCCCCAATGCTTCAGAAGGCTTCGCAACCAGGTAAGTGCCCCCTTCCTGGGCAGGAAGGGCCTTGCTCTCCCCAAGACTCACTGACTTTGTGGCTTCCCTTTGTCTGGGTATCTGTACAGGGGTGTGGGTTTGCAATGCAGGACCCATTGGCCCCCAGGTTTATCAGGGAATAGGGCAACAGGAGCAAATTGCTTCCAGATGAGCAAAGTTCGCTATCTAGGACAGAGACATTTGAGCTACTCTTTTACACCGTGCTAGAAGGACTGAAGTTCAGAGATAAAATTGCTTTGATTATCCAGATGCTTCCTGGACTCCCGGCACTACCCTTCTGAGAACTGAATTTTATATGAGCCATTCTTCATGCTGCTGTGGGTTAACCTGTCATAAAAGTCTTCTGACCAACTTGTTCTTCCCACCCTCTTACCCCATCTGTCATTAGCTTCCCATCTCTGTTTTGGTATCACTGTGTTGCGCATTCCCAGAATGTCTTCTGATGGCTCTTTTGTGTGGGGGTTTAAGGCACCACTGAATATGTAAAAGAATATTTACATATGTTCTCTTTTGATTTCTCCAGTTCTCTGGCATTATCCTCCTGGCAGTTGGCATCTGGGGGAAGGTGAGCCTGGAGGTGTATTTCTCCTTGTTAAATGAGAGAGCCACCAATGTGCCCTATGTCCTGATCACCACAGGCACTGTTGTCATCCTCCTGGGCACTTTTGGCTGTTTTGCTACCTGTCGTGGAAGCACATGGATGTTAAAACTGGTAAGTGGTCATTGGCTTCCAGATGGCTTATGAATTTAGCACTTGCTTCTCTGTTCTCCGGATCCCACCAGCTGTCTGCACCTGCTCCTTCCTCATGCTGTGTCTGTCTCTCTCTGAACAAACCCTCCTTCTGCTTCTTCTTTGTGTTTTGTGTGTGGAGTTCGACACTGGGACACTCCGAAGTACTAACAGTTGAGCCATACGCTCTTTGATTTTTCTCTCTCTGTAGTTTGTTGTGTAATTCTGCACCACAATGAATGGTGGCACGTCAGCTCTGCCAAAAAGTTGAGTTTATGTTGTGTCCTATGTAGTCTTTCCCTGCTGCCATTTTCTTCTACATGTCTGTCGGCTCTGGGATGTATTTGCCATCTGCTGACTCTTCCCTTTTCTTTTCACAGTATGCCATGTTCTTGTCTCTCATCTTCCTGGTTGTGCTGGTGGCTGCTATTGTGGGATTTGTCTTCAGACATGAGGTGAGTTGTGGGGCCAACTCTGTCTCTTATAACTTTAACCCTTTCCCTTGGGTGAAAACAGACATGATGCTAACCACCATTGGTGGTCATTTATGCATGTTGCAGGGCTACGTAGGGCACCAGTACAGCCCTGCAACATGCATAAATAACCACCAAGGGTGGTTAAAGGGTGGTTAGCGTCATGTCTGTTTTCACCCCTTATCTTCATGCAGAAGCCTCACAAGTAAGAGTTAACAATTGTCTTTTCTTTCTTCTTGCTCTCTCTGATCCCTAATAACTTGGAGGAATGCAATTGATCTCAGTGGAATATTTTAGATACACAACAATGTCAAAGAGAATAGAATTTTGCCTACGCTGTCATGCTATGTTTGGCATACACAAAAATCCAAGTAGGGAAAAGGCACTCGGGTTTAGAAAACAGATGAGAAAGATCTGCTGATTGACACTCATTTAAGCGTACCATTTAGGTATCCACTTTAGGTGTACTCATTTGTGATTTTTTTTTTTTTTTTTCCTATTGGATGTAGCACTTTAACATAGTATTTGTGGATTTCAAAACTGATGGAGTTTCTCCTTTTCTCACTTTCCTGTGATATGCATGAGATGGACATTTTTTTTTGCTTTATAAGAAATAATCTGTAGTTGCACTGAAGATGATAATCATCTTTTCCAAAATGTAACTGAAGTAAGACTGGACCTCAGTATTTCTTAAGTGTTTTTAGTTAATATTTGGAGAGAGTGTCTGGCTATAATAGCAATGGACACATTGTGCCTGAGAAGACAATGTGAGTTTATTTGCTGTTCTCTAAATACTATAGGGAAGAATTGCAGTGATTGGGAAGGAAAAATTAATGCAAAGATTAGAAAATTTGGTCAAGTACATTCCTCGTTCATGCCAAATTGATTAAAGAAACAACTAGACTTCAGTTTGTGGTTTTGTTTCCTCATGCAAAATGGAAGAATAAGAATTTTTCTACGTGTAAGTTTTGCCATTAAGAAGTCCATAGAAATATGATTTTCTTGTGTTGGAGTGAGTATGTCTCTCTGCAAGTCAAAAGTTAAATGCTATTGCTTGGTGTGTGTCCAGTCAGTTAAAGAGATTAATGGGAGAGTTTCTGATACAGTTTTAATCTGCTCCTGTTGTTGTTTCTGGAGAATAGGCCTTTGCTGGCAGAACTGTGTTCTGAGGATGAGAAAGTTCTTCTGACCTGTTGGATTTGGGGCATGCAATCTCCAGAAGTTTATGGGATCTATCTTTCTCCTTTCTGCAGATAAAGGACAGCTTTAAAAGTAATTACGAGCAAGCTGTGAAGAATTACAATGGGACAGCAAATCACCACAGTGTGGCAGTGGATAACATCCAGAAAACTGTGAGTGCTCTTATCTCTTCATTGGATATGACCAGTGGGGAAACTTGTATCATTTGGGAAACCCCTGATATTTGCTGGTTCCTTTATAGTGTGCTGGAAAGTGTGGCTTATGGAGCTGCTTTTTACCCTGGGGCATTAAGAAGGAGAGAACTCTCTTCTCAGCATTGCTGCAGTATTTAAAATTGCTCCAGAAAAGTTAAATATGCTGCCTAGACCCTCAAGAGATTGGCTTGGAGCATTGCCTTGATGCATTATTCCCAGCTTGCAAACAGATGAGGTGCGCCCACTATGATTCACAAGACAGCAGGTTGTGAGAATGGATCATGGGCCAAACATCTATTATTAGCTGGGTGCCAACAGAGCAAAACAGATGCAAACACTGTTCCTGTCTATATTGTATTCATAGAACTGTCCCAAGATATTTGGTTTGGAAGCAAAGCAGCTGGTATGTGGACAGTTCAGAGGGGGTGAGAGGTCAAGGGCATAAAATTGGGGGCAAAGAGTTGAAGGCTTGGCATTGTAGTTGGAAGCTCACTGGAAGAAGTGGTGACTGAATGGTAGTATTTGGGGTGTAAACAGTGCTGAGGTGTGGAGTCTGAGGTTTATTGCTGTGGGGCTTGTGCATGTTCCTTTACAGATTGTCTCCAATTCAATTTTCTCAGTTGCATTGCTGTGGTGTCCTAAACTGCACAGATTGGGAGAACACTGCATACTATGCAGAGAAAGGATTTCCTCGCACCTGCTGCAAATCCGAGAACGATTGTTCAGAGGAGGATCTGAAGGACCCAACTAAAGCCAAAGGGAAGGTTTATGAGAATGTAAGTGAACTCCAAGTATGTCCCTGTCGCTGTCCTGGAAACATGCTTGGTGTGGGAAGAGTGGGTCTTGCAATATGAAACTCTGAGCTGCTGTCACTGGTGGGAGGGCAGGTGAGAAGAGAGAAACCTTGGTTCTAGACAAAGGGCTGGTTAGCCCAAAAGAAACTTGTGACTGGAAGTGGGTGAAGAACAGGATGCCCCCAGTGAGGGAATTATGCTTAGAGAAGGGGTTCCTGGTGCATTTTTAATCTGGAGATATTGGCTGTTTCTTGGCTTGCGGACACCCCTGGAAACGTGGTCTAGGAACATGCCTCTGTTGCCTTACTTGCTTTGTGTGCAAGTGAAAGGTTTGTGGGGTACTTTCAGAATAATACTTTGTTTATATAGTAATTCTCCTCTCCTGTGAAGTGAGAATTATTATCCATGTTATGCAGATTTGAACAAAGATAAAGAAGGGGAATTGGGAGGTAGATGAAAAACTGAGTGTCTTGAATTTTGCATCCTAGTCAGGAAGAGATCACAGGAAATTCTTGCTCCTGAGCCTTTGCTGTGGCTTGAATTCTCTTCTGAGTTTAATTGCCCAGGTCTGTGGGGTGTAGCTGTGTACACGGCTTGCCTGGGGACAGGAGTTTGTACCCTTGTGTTAATGTTGTTTTCCCTTAGGGTTGTTTCAGCTTGGTGACAACAGTGATGGAGTCCAAAATGGGTATTGTGGCAGGGATTTCCTTTGGCATTGCTTGTTTCCAGGTAAGATCTTCTTTGCTATTCTGATATCCCCCTTTGGGGAGCACTGAGTTTTAGTCTTTGTCTTCTTACATATAATTAATTTCTTGTGTACAAAATGCACAGCATAGATGGAGGAGTAGCTGTTCTGCAGATTTGCCTTCCGTTTCCCCTACTTGACACATAATTCACATCTCCAGATCTGGGAATTGATATTTCTTTGTGGTGCTGAAAAGAGCTCATGCTGCCTAGGGGCATGTATTTCCCAATGACCGCAGTGTCCGAGTGTTTCATAGGCCACCCACCTGAGCGCCTGTCTGAAGATGGTGTAGTGGGGCATGCACTCCAGTGACCCATGAACCGCCCACTCATGCCCATGCATGGAGCATCAGGGGGAAAACCTGGGATGCTCTGTGCGGGGGCAGGAGTGGGTGGTGCATGGGTAGGGGTGCACGACCATCTTGGCCCATGTAAACCCCCTTCCACATGGTGCCTGTTTGGTGTTCCTCGCAGCGAACATGGACCCCCCCCCCATAGGGGGGGGGCCCTATGCCCATTTAAACTACAGTAGCTGATGCAAACTTCTTGGATCTATGGACCGCTGTCAGACCTTAAAACTTCGCTTGGTTTCTACAAACCCTTATCGGACACCTAGCTGAAAACACTTTGGCTGCTTACAATGGCCTCATGGATTATAATTTGGAAACCACTTCTCTCCTGCGTTTAAAATATCCCCCGGAGATCAGGAAATACTATCTCCATTTTGTGGATGCGGACTTTGGTTTAGAGAAACTTACATTTTTTTCTACTAGCAGCTGAAGTTCCAAAATAATATTTTTAAAATCATAAGTAACTTGGCTGAAGTCAGGAAACATGTTGGAGCAAGGATTTAAACCCCGTTCTAAGCCTAACATAGTACCCTAAACACTGAACTTTCAACTTGAGAACAACTAACACCCAAGAGATGAAAAAGCAACTGATTTCCTGGTCTGACAATGGGTTAGCTGTCTGAGTTCTTTACAGTTAACGAGCTTACACCCCTTCTTCCCGTGCTCCCCATCAGCTTTCTAGGATCACAGCTTAAGCAAGAGTCCTTGAATGTGATCCAAATCATTGCCTGCCTGTCTTGCAAGCTCATTTCTACCCCCGCCTCCTGGGACTGCTAGCCATTTCCCATTTTTGTTACTCTCCCTACTGACAGTGAGCCTGATGTTACAAAAACACCCGTGTACTGTTTTCACAGATGAAGTGGGGTTCTGTGTGCTGCTGGAAATATCCTGCCTTCAAGCACAATCCCTGGCAACTGGCTCTTGGGGAGATCTTCCTTTTTCATAGGCCTCTTTCATACACTAGTATTTATTTATTTATTTATTTATTTTATTTTATAAATTTCTACCCCGCCCCTCCTGCCATGCAGCTCGGGGCAGCTTCCAGACATTAAAATACAATAAAATCAGTTTAAAAATTATCATAAATATTATAAAAATATTAAAATGGCTAAAATACAGTCTAAAACCAAAAATAGGTGGGGGAACTAAAACCCCCCACCCTACTCACCCTCCCTCCCAAAGGCCTGGGCGAACAGCCAGGTCTTACAATTTTGCCGGAATGTTAACAGGCTAGGGGCCAGGCGAGCTTTCTCCGGAAGGGAGTTCCATAGCCGCGGCCCCACTACCGAGAATGCCCTCTCCATCGTGGCCCCCC
>QEPC01000097.1:569013-598063 GCA_003113815.1 Sphenodon punctatus
GGGCGGAACCCAGATTGAAAAGGGTCTAGGAAGCCGATACTATCCAGATGCACCTGGAGCTGGAGCGCCACTGCCCGCTCAATAACCTTCCCTAAAAAGGGACGGTTAGAGACAGGTCAGTAGCTGGCGAGCGCATCCACGTCCAAAGATGGTTTTTTCAACAGGGGGCGCACCACAGCCTCTTTAAGGCAGGGTGGCAACCTCCCCTGCCAAAAGGACGCGTTCACTACCCTCGCCAGCACCGTCCCCAACGTCTCCCTGGAAGCTTTTACCAACCAGGACGGGCACGGATCAAGTTCACAACACGTGGCCCTCACAGACGCCAGGACACCCACCGCATTGGCCGGCGTCACTTCCCAAAACTCTCCCCACGAAGCTGGACCAGACGGGACCTCCGTCCCCCCGCGCTCTTCCCCTACTGCCATCAATCCAGCGTCAAAGTCGGTCTGAATCCGAGCAATCTTGTTATAGCATGGTGGGTTTTTTTTACATGTGCACATGACTGGGTTAAAATCTGCACAGAGTTTTTGATTGAATGGTATGCAGTTGTCAACAGAGCATCCAAGATCTTGGGCTCAATTCCTCAATCCTTTGCTTCGTGCCCTGAGTCTCACTGCCAGTTGCTTTGCTGGACTACCTTGTTCTGGTCTCGACTGGCACAAAGTTCTCTCTCTCCTGTGATTTGATACTGCTTGTTCCTAGAGTCTCCAGCTAGAGCACCTTGTGGTTAACCAAGAATGTGACAATGGGGAAAATAAGACCAAAATTAAACCTGTTTGTTGTTCTTGTAATTTCCACCAGGAGTAGCTTCCCTGTTCACAGGCAAATCTACAGATCTCTAAAACGTCATAGCCTATTCACACCATGTTTCTTTTTGAATGAAGACATTTCCAATATGGAATTTATGCAAGTAGTTATGAAACATGGACTCCTGGAAGATACTAACCGTAGCTTGTATATTAGGGCTGGCTTGCTTATTTTCTTTTCTTGAAGCAGAGCATGTGAAAATTAGTTTGGGACACACACAGGCAGCACAGAAGCCTTTTTGCATTAGAGTTTGGGTTGCAGATAGTTCTCATGGCACCTTGAGGGGGAACTGTTTTGTCACTTCTGGATCCAGTCCATCTCCTACCTCTCCTTCCAAATAAATACAGAGTACAGTCTGCTTACTACAGTTTCCAAGTCCTGCTTCGGAGCAACAAAACATGTTTTTGAGGAGAATTTCAAATCATGCTTATCAGCAAATCCTGTTTTTGGAATTTTCTAATATTTATAAACTGCTAAAAATGCCAATAATATGAAATAGTTGAATAGTTGCATGTGTATTCTAAAGTGGTTTTGCTCTTAAATGTAAAGTGGCTTTGATCTTAAATATTCATGCTTAATTTATTTTTTTGGGGGTGGGAACATATAAATGAAAGGATCAGTCCAGCAAACTTACGCATGACTGGTTTACACGCATGGCCATGGTTTGTGTACGCAGGTGTAGCCCTTATGCTGTCCGTATACTCAGAAGAGAGATGCTGGAGCCCACATGGTGTATAACTGATTAATGTCCCTCCGTTCATATGTTGGTGTGTTCATTTTATTTATTTATTGGCAGCACACCAGGCATTTTTTCTGCTATTTGCCTTGTTGCGTGCATAGACAAGTTTCTATTGATTGCATAATAGACCATGGGGTGCTTGATCTCTCTCTAATCACTGTGAAATTACCCTAAAACTGTATATGTTTTATAAAGTAAAATCTAATGGAGGGGAATGCTCACAGTTTTGCTGCCAGGATCCCCTCGCCTCTGTTTTCCTCACTCTAAACATGGGGCAGGGAGGCTGTTTTAGTTTGGCAAAACCTCCTCCTGGTTTTGCTTTCACAAAATCAGAGCATAAACCACCAAAGGTTGAGATCTCAGTTGAATTCTGACTTAGTCACAGAAGTTGGAGGAGGGCTGTATCTCAGGTTCTGCTTTGGGTCTATCTTGACACAGTTAATTTTTTCTGTTTCAGTTGGTTGGGATCTTCCTTGCCTGCTGCCTCTCCCAGTACATCACAAACAATCAGTATGAGATGGTGTAACCAGCCAGCCTAAATGTCGGCAACTCAGGCCAAGGTAATCCAATGTGTATATGTGCTGCTCTGTCTGTGTGCTGAATCGTGTGCTGGCAGATCAGGCAGTAGAATGTTTTTATAGACATCCTTGCTTTTGCAAAGCTGCATGCGCTCCTACATAGAAAGCTTTCTGCAGGTCTGTGTGTGCTGTTGTGCATGAAGAATATGCTGAGGTCTGATAGTGTGTGCTTCTGTTCAGACACTGAGCTGCTTTTATAAGAGTCGGGCAGAGAAAAGAACTATTGTTATTTTCAAGTGAGGATTGTTTTTAAGTGCAGTATGGAACATCATAGTCCTGGCTTTCTCCTGAAATGGAGTGGTCAGACACTAGAACCTTTTGGACCTAGCTTTTGTAATGCACCTCTTTATTTAACTGCATGACTCTCTTTACTGCCTGCTGGGCTAACACACTTTATTCTAACCTGCATCACTCTCTGGCATTGGCTGTTGTGTTACTGGTTCTCATTCCTAGCACTTCCAGTGCACCACAGTCCTAATGTGGATTTCTCCCTGCTTTCCTAGTACTGGGGTGTGCTTACTGTTTCCCCACCTTTGCTCTGCCATACAATTAATACTCTGGCATTCACCACTGTAGTATTTGAGCACTTTTCAATACTACGTTAAACGGTGGAACTCTCATGTGGTTCATCCTCTGTCATCCTGTTCCCACCTGGCAGATTTTGTGCAAAGTAGGGTTTGTTTTGGCAGACTTTTTATTGTTTTGTCTAGCATACAGCACCCTAACTGTTCCAAGGTTGCAGCTCTTTATGGCGATAATGTCAAATAGTAGTGTGTTTTGCAACGTGGGCATCCTGGGGTTAGGGGAAGATCTTCCAGTTTGCCTTTGCTGTGTGACATCTCTGTTTGAGAGCTAAATAATCCCATTCACAATCCTTTTTCTTGCTTTGTGAATTCTAGGATGTTTCTCTCTCCTCCAGAAAGCAGTTCATGGTCTCCAGTTTTTGCCAGGTTCCAGCCTGCTGAAATCCCACTTGAGCTGATGGATCCCTTTCTGAACCAGCTCATGGAACCGACTATGACAGCTGTTGGGTCACCCTTGGGGAGCTGTTGTAACACTGAATGGTGTAAATAGTGTAGCTGAGGTTGTTAAAATTGCTTCATTTTGCAGCTCCCTGTTCAAGCCTAGGGAGCTTGAGTGCCACAATTAAGTAGATTGGTATGACACTACTCTTAGCTTATTCTTGCATCTACTGCTAGATTTAAAAAAAAGTTCTCCATAATTGGCATTCCTTTCCAAAATTCACCCTGTTGGTCTGAATTGGGAATTCATTCTGCTGTGATCTATTTAAACCACATTGTGCAATTCATGTTCTATCTGTGATGTATTGGGAATCCCCATCATTGCCACTGGCAGATAAAGGGAATAGTATTTGTCTCTTGTTCCTCTTGAAAGAAGCATTCTCTTCTTGTCTACCTGTGGCTTTGTGCTCGGCAGGGTCTTGGCTTGTTTTTAGATTCTCTCTTTTCCCAATCACTGTTTTTATATCTCTTTTATATCATAGTATTTTTCTAAAAATCCTAGTTCCTCTCTCCTAACTGGGCTGTAGTGATTTTGTGTGTGTAAATTGTAGCATGAGGCTTGGTAGAGGAGTAGTTGGTGTCTTTTAGCTTTGTAGACATTCCTCTACCGGGTTGGGCATGACTTGATCAACAGTATTATGTGATGCTTTAACTTGTGTTTTGTATTGAATAGGAATCCTTTTGTCTTGAAATACAATAAATGTTAAATATTTTACTCAAAGGTAGTAACTTGGCCTCATTTACTATTTGAAATTCTTCTCTGAGGAATCTATCAGGTGGGGGGGCTATGCTTTCCTGGCCATTGAACACTTTTTCTTAGGGGTAAAGTTGAGGGGCATATAGAAGAAAGGGGTTGGAAGTCTGGCCTGATGAGCCATACACCTCCAGGCTCTCGGGAGCAGGGCTTTCTCCCAGGGGTCGCCATGAGGCAGGAGGTTCTGAGGGTGTCTAGTCAAAGAGTTACAGATTATGGAATTTATGCCCATTGTCCGCTTGTGAGCCAACAGAGCTTCAGTGCCCTTCAAAACAAAGCAGACATTTTTCCATAAAAAACAAATGAATAAAACCAGAAAACTGCATAAAAACGAAGTGAAAATTATTGCAGAGTGAAGGACTGGGCAATGCTAAAGCTGAGATGGCCCAAGCAATCTCAACTCTTCTCCCTCTTATTTTCTTTACAAACTACTTTCAGAGCATACTATGCAATAACGGAGCAATCCTCTGCCATTAAATTCAAAGGTAGCTGAGCCATTGACTTTGATGGTGGAGAATTGCATCTAAAGTATGCATATAAATGCTTGCTGATAATAATAATAATAATTAATAACACTGTAAGTACGTACTTGATAAGTAGGCTGCCTGGGCTCACATGTTGGTTAGCTGACTTGTCTTGGTATTGTTCCTAGGACTCCCTCTGCTGTCTGTTGAAAGGGAAGTATATAGTACATAGATGCTGTTACACTCCTCATAATAAATATCTGAAAGAGAAGGAAATTTCAAGTTAAAGTCTGACATCTTGTGGCCATGCAGGGCTTTGCCACTGGAATGGGAAATCATCTTTCCAGAGAAGGGACAAAACATTCACTTCTCTCCTGGGGGCTTTTCAGATATCTGACTTCTAAAAATCAACATTCCTGCTTATGAAAGAGCTGCATTTTGGTTACCAATCTTTTACCTCTAGTTCTTGTACATTAAGACTTACAAGTTTGGGGGGCAGGATACCTGTACTCCCCTTAAAGAGTGTGCAAATCACCTAGCAAATGTAGCCAATGCAGAATGCTACTTGTTTGGAAAGACCTATGTAGTTCACTCATTGCTTTCCCTCTGATAGCACAACCATCTGCACTTGTTACAGAAGCGTGTATGCATTGTACTGTACTCTCAGCTGCTGAACTAGTTCTTGCCCTTGCACTGTTGCAGATGCAGGAAGCCTGCAGGGTTCCACCCTGGGAGGTGACTGAGCACATGCAATTCAGTCCTCATGTAAAGCAGGTGCATCTCCACTATCTTATTGTAAGGGTGCTGCATAGCTGGGTTTCCATAAATGGCTATTGGTCAGGCTGATCAGGGGACATAACCTCTGACTGTCAGGAAGTGGAAGTCAGTAGCAGGGAATGGATCACTCCATTATGACCTGTTGTACTTCTCTGAAGCTGGCTGCTGTCGGACAGAATGTTGAGCGGGATGGACCTCAAGTTTGGCCCAGTATAGCATTTCTTATCTCCTTAAAGCATCCCTCTTTTGGGGATGAGGAGTTTGATTCCCCTGTGCCCCTGTCATGTTCACTCAGTTCCATTAATGTACTCAACCCTGTTGTAGCACTGCGCACTGTGTTGCTTGCACCCTGCTAGTTTAGTACATATAAGGCCCATTCCTCCTTCATCTGAGACTGGCACCTTGTTGGATTTCTTGAAATGAGCTTGTTCTGTAGATTTGGAATTGGTATGTATGATGACAGGAGACATGGGGAAGGGAGTCTTGGCAGGATTTTGCCAAGGTCTTAGAAAGCAGAGTAATTAGAAATTGGCAGCTAAGCTATTAGGCCAATAATGAGGGTCTCAAAATCTGATTGAGGAGATGTGTTCCCTACGACTAGTCACTGTTTCTACTTGAGCTGTTGCCAAGACCAATGTTGCTGGGAGGAAGTTTGCCCTGGCTCCAAAAGACTGAGGTGAGTAGTCAAGTCAAGTTTATTCAGGCATTAGCTTCCACCATAGCCAATATACCACAATCGAGAACAATATAAAGAGATGAGGAGTAGAGTGAGGTTCAGATTGATAGTACTTCAGAATAGAAACAGACCCATTGAGGGATGGGAAGGTTAGTATTAGGGTGTCTCGTTGCTCACTGCAAAACATTCATGCCTAAATCAACCAATTTTGCATCTCAGCTATGTGCTGTTCTTTCTTAAAGAATCCTGGATTTTAAAAGTAAAGCACAAAGCTTGTCTAACTACAAGCCGAAACAAAAATACACAATTGGTTTATTTTGGAACAAGTGCCCTAGTTTGACTTAAAATGATTTTAAAATAAGTAGTTTCCATGCAGCAATAATCTGAACCAAAAGAGACAATGCTCAAGATAAGCCAATGGGATTTTTCAGCTATAAAATGACCTAAATTCCCCCCACCCCCCTTTCCACATGCACCTATTACAAATTTTGACGTGCTCCTTATCTTTGGGCCATCTGTCAAATATGGTTAAAAATAACTGGTGGGATCTAGAATTAGTGGGATGCGGGACCTATGCTGGCAGGGTGGTTGTCATAAGATTTTCTTTTCATGAAAAACTGAGATTTTCTTTCTATCTATAAAAAGAACAAAACTTCTATGAGCCCTGGGCACCAATTGACAAGGGGAAAATGGGAATTGTCTTGGGTCAACATTCGTTACTTATTTATTTAAATTTACATGCCGCCCTTCCCATAAAAACTCAATATAAACAATGATAAAAGTCTTACAATCATTGAATTAAAAAAATCCCCCTAATCCCCCAACCCTATCCCTGCCTGCCGAGCCTGGCCAAACAGAAAGGTCTTACACCATTTCTTGAAAATGAACAAGCTTGGGCTTAGACGAACCTCCAAGGGGAAAGAGTTCCATAATTGTGGGGCAGCCACTGAGAGAGCTTCTCTGCGTGCCCTGACTGTAGAAACTTCACGTGTAGCTGGTTCCTGCAAGAGCGTGCTCCTGGATGATCTTTGAGGCCACGATGGACCATGAGGTGGAGGAGGTGGTCTTTCAGACACTCAGGGCCTAGGCTTTTAGGGCTTTATAGACCAAAACCAGTACTTGAATTGTGCCTGAAAAGCTATTGGCAGCCAGTACAGACTCTGGAGTACTGGTGTAAAGTGCTGCCAGAGACTTGCCCCTGACAGAAGATGGTCTGCCACATTCTAGGACATACCTCATCCATCAGGGTTGCACCCTGTGGTGATGCTGGAATTGCACAGACTGGATTTGGTTTCCCAGCCTCCACTGCGATGTTGCTAATAGTCTGCTTCTAAGCTAGTGGATTTTACAGGAATTCAGCATTCCTACTGATGAGCTTAGTGTATCCAGACTACTGGTTCTCAAACTTTTTCAGGTTATAACCCCAACTGTGAGACAAAAGAAATCCTTGCAGCCCCAAGCTTTGGAAATTTGCATGTCATTATACAGCTCCAGTCTCAGCATGTAGTGGTCCCATTTGCGATCCCAGCCCTAGTCTGAGAACTCCTACTGTAGACCCTATGATGATGCACACATTGGCTCTTAGCAGAGAGGGGCAAGTTTTGGGAGGGAATGCTTGGTTTAAAAGTATTCAGTAGTGTGCAAAGCAGGGGAGCAGTAAGAGCTATGCAGGAGTAGGACTGCTAGTGAGATGCTATGAGAGATTCCAGGTGAGGGCATGTGTTAAACTTTCTTTTAGAAGAGCTTAAAAACAAATCTCAGCAGAGTTTAGTGTTTTCCAGATGTTGTTCCATTGCCGTATGTGTCCAAACGCTAAAAAATTTTTCTTCATGTTCTTACTCTGCTTTGGCAAAAAAACAAAACAAAAAGGTTTGAAATCGAGAGGGTGGAATGAAAGTGAACCTAAGACTCAAAAGATGCTCCGTCCTCACTGTCATGGGTTGGAGGTCCACACCCCCACTTCACCGGGTTTGAGTGACTCAGTTTCCCTCGCTCACAGCCCAGTTGAATCAGTTTTTCTCTCTGGCTGATTCAAGCCTGCCGCAGGGACAACCCCTTTGTCACCCAAGGACTCAATCCTTCCCGTTTACAGACTCTTTCTCTCTGGGGTCCCAAGAGCTTGAACACTCTTATTGCTCACTTGTGCTCCAATGTTAGACACAGAGCACAGACACTTCTTCATAAAGATAAGAAGTTTGTTTATTGATTACACAAGCAAGATAGTTGATACAGAGTGGTAACTAAAAATTAAAGCTAACTATAACGAATTCCTAATCTATACTGGTTGAGTTCCTAGATAAGCATCTTACCTTATGAAAGTCCATTAGATCTGGTTCCTTCTCAGTCACAGATGTAGGTGACTGGGTGCTGGTCCTTAGAGTTGCTAAAAGCAAGGTCTTACTCTCAGTCCATAGTTCCAGCAGTCTTCTTGCTGGCAGGCTCCAGGATGCAGATGAGATTGCTCCAGGTGGCTCTCTCCAAAAGGCAGCAAAGATGGCTTAATGGCTCTCCTTTAAATGCCTTTCACGGTCTCTTTGTTTGAGTTTTCCCATTCATGAGCTTGTGTGTGTTCTCACATAGGCGACCCAGGCAAACAGGAAGGTCCGTTTGCATCTCCATAGGGTTCTGTCTGGCTAGGCTTCCCAAATACATATTCTTTAAAATGTCTCCACTTCCTGGAGTTTCGTCAGTGTTACAGTACATGACTTGGGTCTTACAGGCCTCAGTTGTAACATTACATACATGTTGAACCTTTTGCTTTACACATTTACTAGGCTTGCAGTCTACGTGTAGACCAGTATCACACATGTGTGACCGTATGTTCCTTCGTGACACTCACACCCTTGCTGTTCTCAGCACGGCAAACTTTTCTTTACTTGCTTGTTGCATGGGGTAACTAACTCAGACATAGCCTGTATGTGTTGGTGTGCAATTGCAGCATAAACTAGGTGAGCGTGGAAATCTTTTGTGAAATGGCTGGTATTCTCATCCTCTGCTAGCAGAGAGCAGCACAGGAAGCCACACATAGTGGCTCCAGGTTTCAATAGGGCTCAAATGCAGTTTTGCAGTTTAGAATACTAAAACTGGAAGGAACCCAAGGGTTAACTAGTCCAACCCCCACCATTAAGCAGGATCCATGGTACCTGCACCATCTCTGAGAGATGTCTGTCTAAGCTATTTTTAAAAGCCTCCAATTATAGGGCCTACACAGGGATGGACTGGGAACTTAAAACAGCCCTGGAAAATATTCTGAAAGCTGCCCATGTTGGCCATCCAATTATTAGTAGTCTTACCACCTCATTTTTTGGACCGCCCCAGCCTTTTTTTGTGGTTCATATCTTTTCGCGCTCTGCGAGTTGAGCCCCCAAAATTCTAGTGATGTGGGGTGGGGGGCGCAGCCCCAAAGCAGTGGTTTTCTTTCCCTGTTTTCATCTCTGATTTTTGGCTAACCAGAGTCTGGACTGTAGGCTCTCAATTGTGTGTGTATTTGACAGTAATGTGCTACCTGTGGATAGCTTTTATTTGGCCCCTGGATCCACTTCCAGGATCTGGCCCTTGGCTCCAGTTCCTGCTCACAAGTGCTGAAAGATTGGGCTCAGGGGAAAGAAACAGAGATGAGGGCATGTGCACAAGAAGAGGGGATAGATTCATGATCTGGACTCTCCTTTCCTTTACCCATCCTGAGCGCACCTGTTAAGCACTCCCATCCCCAACGTCTATCAGGGACTACAGAGGATGGGGGTGCTGAGGAGAGGGCAGGGATCTGAGCCTGGGACAGGAGGTGTGAGTGGGGCCAGGGTGTGGCATGGCAGCCTGGGGGAGAATAGGTTCCTAGGGCTAGCCTACAGGGTGCATGGTGTTCCCAGGCACACCCTGGGCAGATCCAAGCTGGGCTGACCTGGCCGGGCTGGAGGCTTCATGGTGGAGGCAGAAATGGCCCCTGCAGGAGGGGAGGGAACACTGCAGGCTCGCTGCTTAGTCAGGAAGCCTGCAGTCCAGAACTGCATAGAGAAGTACCTGCTCCATGGGGTTCGTAGCTCCAGACTGGCCCAGTGGCCTACTGGGAATTGTCCCGGTTTCCAGATGGCCCAATTTGCCCCCAGGCCTACACAGCCTTTCTTGGCAAATTATTCTACTACCTGTGCTGGAAGATAGAAAATTCTTCTTTGTTTAGCCTGATTTTTTTTCCTGTCTTCAGTTTATCCCCAGTTAAACCCTGGTCTTATTTTAGATGACCTTGTAGCCTTTTGGAACACCTGGCTGACAGAGGTCATCGACCAAATGGCTCCCAAGAGTCTGCTCCCTGTGCGTAGGCAACACGGGGCCCCGTGGTTCACGGAAGACCTGCGTCAGCTGAAGCAGGAGGGGAGGTGGTTAGAGCGACAGTGGCGTTGTACTCGTGCTGAAGCTGACCGATTGCAGCATAGAGCTGTGTTAAAAGCCTATGTAGGCAGCAAAGCGGATTTTCTTTGCTGCCCTCATATCCGTGAAGTTGCATCCAGCTGAGGTTTTCCAGGTGGTGAGGGGCTGGTTGGTCCAGCGTCCCTCCACCTGGAACTGGATTTTTCCAGTGTTCGCTGTGACATGTTTTATCAACTATTTTGCAGTTAAAATTGCTCGTATCCACCACGACTTTGACGCCACGCTTAATGCAGTGGATATGACTGAGGCTATGAATGCCCCATCTGGTCTAGTTTTACGGGATCAGTTTTGGCAGGTATCGTCCGCTGATGCGGTGCAGTTGCTGGAAACAGTGAGGGCCATGACTTGTGAATTAGATCCTTGCCCATCTTGGTTGGTGAAAGCCAGCCGGGAGACACTTGGGCCGTTGCTGACGGGGATTGTCAGTGCCTCCTTAGAGGGCAGGGTCATGGGTTGCCTGAAAGAGGCTGTGGTGCGACCTTTGTTCAAGAAACCATCTCTTGACATTGACACCCTTGCCAGCTATCAGCCTGTCTCTAACCTTCCCTTTTTAGGGAAGGTTATTGAACGGGCGGTAGCCCAGCAGCTCCAGGGGCATCTGGATCGTATCAGTTTCCATGACCCCTTGCAGTCTGACTTTCATCTGGGTTATGGCACTGAGACTGCGCTTGTGGCTTTGGTCGACGATCTACGCCAGGAGTTGAACTGAGGTCGGTCCACCCTTTTGACTTTGTAAGATCTCTCAGTGGCCTTTGACATGGTTGATCACGAGATGTTGGTGACCCACCTGTGGGACCGTGCTGGGGTGGACGGGACTGTTCTCGAATGGTTCCGCTCGTTCCTGGCCAGGAGAACTCTGCATATGGTGTCGGGGGAGGGGGGAAATATCCCCACCCCCCACCCCGGGACCTCACGTGTGGAGTCCTGCATGGATCCATTCTGTCCTCTCTCTTGTTCAATGTGTGCATGCAGACCTTGGGCGAGATCATGAGAGGATTTGGAGCTCAGTGTCATCAATATGCTGATGACACTCAACTATACCTCCCGTTTTCATCTGACCCAGGCTTGGTAGTCTCTGGCTGTGGTGAGGGATTGGATGAAGGCGAGCCGTCTGAAGCTGAATCCCGACAAGAGGGAGGTGATGTTAGTCGGGAAGGGCGAGGAAGTGGTAGCCCCCATCATTGTGGGGTGCATCCCTCCCTTGTCCCTCAGGTTTGAAGCCTGTGGGGGAGTCCTTGATGCACAGCTCTGCCTGGATGCCCAGGTGGCAGCTGTGGTGAGGTGTGCGTTTTGGTAAATTGCATCTGGTCCAATGTCTTTAGCCGGATATCTCTGGCTCCAATTTTGCCAGTATCATCCATGTGTTCATCACCTCTCATTTGGACTACTGCAATGCAATCTATGTGGGGCTACCCTTGGTAACGACCCGGAGACTGCAGCTGATTCAGAATGCGGTGACCTGTCTTGTGGTGGGGGCAGATCGCCAGGAGCATATAACACTGGTGTTCTTTTCTCTGCATTGGCTGCCTGTAGTCTTCCGGGTCTGATTCAAGGTGTTGGTCATTACCCTTAATAGCCCTACATGGCTTGGGCCCCGCTTACCTGTGAGACCGCCTCACCCCTCTTGTTCTGGATTGGCCCCTGCACTCGGCTGGGGATGCCCACAGAGGGCGTTCTTGGTGGCCGTGCTGCGGTTATGGAACTCTGTCCCGGTAGAGGTCTGTTGCTCTCCGGATCTTCCCTCCTTCCGTCTATAGTATAAAACCTGGTTATTTTGCCAGGCTTTTGGTGATGAGGGTGAGTAATGGGTGGGTTTTTAGTTGTATGTATGGAGACTTTTTAGCGGGTCCGTGGTTGAGTTTTTATTGATATTTTATGTATATGTTCTATATTTTTATATATTTAATTTTATTGTTCACTGTCCTGAGCTGCCTGTAGGCAGCAGGGGGTGGTATAAAAATGCTGGCATAAATATAAATAAGATCATTAGGGGAGTGGATGGTGAGATTTTACTTGCTTATTATCGGTGTTCCAGATAGGCCGCTGATTCATCCTGATTCCTTTTGTGGCACTGGTGAGTAATGGATGTTGTTAGCAACTTGCTCCTCTTTGGCACAAAGTTTACCTCTTTGGCTGTGTTTACACAGACAGGTTACACACTTTTTTTTTTTTTACTCCTGGAGTAACTATTTCCTTTTGCAAGTGTTCACACAAACATGGAGTGAGAACATCCTATGGTAATAGATTGGGGATACTGGGAAGGGGTGTCTGTGCCAAGCTGACTATGCTGGTTACCCTCAAAATTGTTTTAGTTCACAGTAAGTCTGCGAACAAACACAGTAATAAAATAAAAAATCCACCTTGCTTTACCAAACTCACCTTTTACCTTGCATTAAGATCACAACCTTGCTTGTTATGTGAACAAAAACAGGGCTAAGGCAAGTTAATGGGTTATTATTCTGAAGCCTTTGGATGTTTCTTCCTTTGGGAGGTTAAGCAATGAGGAGATTCCCTTTTCTCACTCAGTTGAGAGCATCACAAAGCCCAGAAAACAGAACTTAAGCAAAAGAAAATCAAATTCTGCTTCTTTCAGGGTCTAAAAGGATTCAAGTTTCATAACAATATATCTGGAACAAAAATAGCCAAGATATGCATTGTTAAGACTTCTGCTTCAGCGGGTAGGAGCTGAAATGGCAATTCTGTATGCAGCCGGACTCTGGGCGGTACACAGAGCTCTGGCATAGACTTTCTTTGGGGGCTGCGTTAGCCAGGGTAAAGTGGTTCTATGTTGGGGAAGCTGTGCTGCTCACTCTGGAATTTAGATAGCGATAAGTCAGACTCTTGCAAATGCCTTCTCGTTCCACCATGACAATAATATAATGAAATGTTTCTCTGTTTGGTGCATGGAGTTAATGAAAACCACAGCAGTGAAAATCCCAGAGAAGCATGGTCAGAAATGGGAATACAAGAGACAATCAGCCCGACAACAAAGCTCAATCTCTTTAGTCCTCTTGGAATCAGAGGCATTTTATCTTTTTTTTTTTTTTAAAAAAAAGCCTCCAGAGGAAGAGGTAGGGATGACTGAATTGGCTTAGATGCAATACAGTCTGACTTAAGCTTTCCTCAAGCTTGAACAGAAGCTTTTATGAAGTTAGTGAAAGTTCAGTAGTTAACTTTTCCCTTTCATTTCCATGTGCTTCTGTGCTTCCTAGTATGAGACACAAAAGAGAAAATAGTTCAGTCAATACCTTTTATTACTTCAAGGGATCATTGAACTACTTTATCTCTTGCCTCTTTCATACTTGGGATCAACAACATCCAGCTGTTGCAAATGGTGACTCTGCTCACCATTAAATATTCTGTCCCCCTCCACACCCTTTATAGATTGTCCTGGATGGCAGTTAGACCTACTGTGAACTGATGATTATATCACCTTTGTGATTTAAAACGCCAGTGACCAGTCTATGCGGAGTGCCTTCTCACCCCCGCACACACACGGGGGAAGTTGGCATGGAGTATGGCATATATGGTTTTTTCCTTATGGAGGAGACTTGGGTAAAAGTCCCCTGATGGGAGCTGAACCCAGTCTTTAACAATAGTGAGAAAATGAT
The DNA here is from genome assembly GCA_003113815.1 of Sphenodon punctatus. Classification (NCBI taxonomy): domain Eukaryota; kingdom Metazoa; phylum Chordata; class Lepidosauria; order Sphenodontia; family Sphenodontidae; genus Sphenodon; species Sphenodon punctatus. The sequence goes on from QEPC01000097.1 coordinate 582,864, forward strand.
CAGATTGTGAAAACTCCATGCTTTGCTTCCTGTTACTCCCAGTTTGCATAAACTAACATAGTTATATAAACTGTGCACATTTAAAGTAGTTAATTGCCTAACTTTGAGTCTACACTAGGAAAACCTTTTAAAAAATTTTTTTTTGTAGATCAGCCATACACAGGGAGCATTTTCAAATGAGAAAGGAGATGTGGGGTGTGTGTCCGTGGCCACCAGGTGGCGCTGCCGCAGAGCACCACGCAGGTGGCATGCGTGGGAAGGAATTCAAATGGGCATGGCTGCCGTGGCTACAGAGGCAGCCACCACGCGCTCTCCCTGCCACTGACCATGGGGGAGGGGGAACATGCTGGGCTGGCCTTTGCAAGTGGCACGCCCTCGGTGGGGTGCTCCCAACCTGCTCCCCAGTGCTCCCAACCTGCTCTTGTGGCTTGCAAAGGCTGCTCCACCCACCCACAGTGCCTGTGAGTGGCAGACCTGTTTGCTGGCATAGCTGGTTGCTGCCGTTCATATGGGCTGGGACTCTGTGGCTGCTCGTGGCCATGGATATATTTGGTTTGTTCTGCATGGAGCACTCAGCTGTGCTCCATGAGTGACCATGAGAGGGAGCTCTGAGGCTCACTGGAGCGTGCATCCAGCCGCTCCACCTCCAGACGGCTCTTGGGTGACCGTGCAGGGTAGCAGCTTGTCTGAAAACACCCGGAGAGACAGAGAGAGAGAGAGCATGGCTAGAGACAGATTTTGCTGTCTGTAGGAGGGTGAAGCTGGCTCTGTCTTTCAGAGCCTGGCTGTGGTGCGAGGAGTCCAGCTGCAGAGGGTGGGGGGCCCAGTTGTGTTATGTGCCACCTAGTAGTGCCACCTGTCTGCAGCACAGCCATTGTGTCTCACCATGCCGGAAGCCCAGCTCTCACACTGTCTGGAGGCCAGGCTGGATGTTTACTTATTCCTGCCCTGACCTCCAGGGAGCAGTGTGACCATGAAGCTCAAAGTGTGATTGTTCTACCTGAGTTAGGATAGGGTTACCATACCTCCCCTTTAAAAGAGGACACTTATGAAAAATACATGTTGCAGCCCTGCACCATGTATTTCTCATAACTGTCCTCTTTTTATGGTAACCCTAAGTTAGAATGCCTGCCGGTCACTGTAGGTCACAGTTGATAATCAAGCTTTGCTTTCCCAGTCTTGTGGAATTTCCTGTTCATCTGAAAACAGGAAGTTGGACATTCAGGGCTAGATTTGTAAAGCCACTAGGTGCCTGATTTTCCACATGATTTTAAAAAGGTACTTAGGCATTGAGCAAGATCTCTTGGGACCTTATTTCAGAGTATATGGAGCCTAGCAGTGTTGCCCTGAATCTGGTGTGCCAGTGCTAGCCTCGCTGAAGTGAATGGGACGAGTGCTTGTGCAGCAGCTTCAGAAGGTGTCCAGGAAGCCGGTCAGCCAAGTAGGACTGCTAGTGAGATGTTATTGTGAGATACATTCCAGGTGAGGACATGTGGTAAAGTCTTCCTTTGGAGGAGCTAAAAAAAGAACAAATTTTAGCAGAGCTTAATGTTTTACATGTGTTCTGTTGTCCTGTGTGTAGCTTCAGGATGTGCCTAGGAAGCCAGTCAGGCGAGCAGGATTGCAATATACTTGCATAAATCTGGCCCTTAGATATGGTGAGGAGTGTGGCATAAAACCCTAGATAAAGAAATCTCTTGATTCTTCCATCCAGGTCTGTCTGGGAGCTCATTTGAGCTAACCTTCTGGACTCTGTAAGGTTCCTTGTTACTCAGTGAGATTTAGGCAGTAGCTATTTGTGAAAGAGAGCTTGGTGGAAAGAAGCAGCCACTGCAGAATACTGAATCAAAATGATGAGTGTGGGAAAGTGAACTATCCCAGGGTATACTTACCTTTCCTTGCTTGCCTAGTATTTATTGTAGCTAGCATGTTTCCCTTTCTGGGGGTGGCGGGTGGGCGGGAATAAAACGAGACGCTAACATAATGGGAATTCCTGCACAGTGCCCCCTGGGATCAGCCATGTCTGATATACGCACTTTGAAACTTTACTTTCTGTAGAATCAGTAGGCATAAAAATAGTTTACAAGTGCCTGTTTTTCTGACCATTTCAGATAGGAAATCGCAAAGAATTGTTCATATATTACAGTGAGGGGTACAGTACCCTGTGGTAAAGAATCCATGAAGTCCTTACCTCTATGCTCAGAAGTGTGCAGTGAGCTATTGCACTCCTCTCTCTCTTTCTGTGTCCCTGCACAACTGATTCCTAGGGGTAGTTTGTAGTAAGGCACCCCTTTCTAATGTAATGTGCATATACTTCAGGAAGGGAGTGTGTGTGTGTGTGTGTGTGTGTGTGTGTGTGTGTGTGTTACCACACATTGCTGAGCATTCATGTAGTCAGAGGTACCATGGGGTGAACATTCCCTGCTTCCCACCCCCAGGTTATTGAACCCGTCACTGCAATATGTGAACAAACCTTAAGTTCAGCACTTGGTGTAGAGCATGATGTACCTTTATAGAGACGGTGTCTTTAAGGAATAGGACATTGGCCTGGCACTATAGCAAGCTGGTTCAAATGACTATTTCCTGGCTGCTCTGTGGCTCTGGGTGACTCGCTTCACTTCTATATGCCTGTTTCCCGATCTGTAAAATGGGAATAATGGCACTCACCTCTCTTGTTAAGTGTTCCAAGATCCATGGATGAGAAGAGCCTGCTATTGTATTATTGTTACTACAGCTCAGGAATGAGTAATGCCTCTGTGCCCCAGTGTTGTGAGGGTTATCAACTGCTGTTTGTGAAGTGCGGAGACCCCTGGATGCATGGGTCTATGCAGTACACAATTATTTATCCTGGAAAAAAAGCTATTTTGTGGCTCAGCTGTTGGCGTGGCTTGAGGTAGCTGCTGCTCAGGTAATTACCTCCTCATGTGTGTTAAAACTTGTCCACTTGTACTGTGACTTCTCCAGCCTGCTCTGTGTGGAACAGCAGGCTTCCCTTCACCTGGTAAGAGCTCCTGTTAGGCTGACTTGTAGTTGCAACAGTTCCCATTTAATCTGTGGATTTAAACTTCTGTCACGTGTTTAAAACCCTTTGTTCTTGGTTTCTGGTTTATCTGGAGATCTGCAGCTTGATTCTTGCTTGGGTACCTCTGGACTCTCTGTTCTTTCTAAGTAGACATATGGCACAGCCACTGTTGAAGCTGCAGTTGTTAGGGGTTTGCAGAGCCAGTCAGAGCATGAAGACTACTGTGATATGCTCAGCCCTTGGTAACCATTTGGAGGCTGCAGCTGGTGCAGAACTGGGTTGCCTGCCATTTGACAGGGGCAGATTGCCAAAGCACGTTTTGTTACATCTGTGCTTCAAAGTCTGCTCTGACTTCCAGTAGCACTCTTTGCCCGATAGAAGGTGTGCCCTATAAAGTCCTTAAGTGGCTTGGGAACCTACATATCTAAAAGACTGGCGGCTATGAAGCCTGTAGGAATGTTTGCACTTATGGCTGTGTTTAAACTATGGCTAAGGGTTAACATTTTTACGCCAGCTTCGGACTCTGTCCTGTTCTTCTTACCAGATACTGAGAACTGCTGGTGTCGGACGGTGAAGTCACGGATCACGGATCAAATGCTACAGGCTGAAAGCAGTGCATTGGCTTCCCAAAGGATAGCTTTAGACTATTCTCGTGAGCTCTCGCCTTCTCTACCTGCCAATTATTTAACTCAGTGGCCAGCTGGTCCTTCTAGAAGGGCCTTCTTACTTATGAGGTGTAATGTGTTTCCTTCAGCCCTGTTGGTGGGCAGATACCTGGGGATTCCCAGGGAGCAGAGGTTATGTCCCCATTGTAGTGAGGCACTCCCGGAGACAAGAGACCATGTAATCTTAAGTTGCAGAGCCTATAAAAGATGGAGGAATATTTATCTGGGCCCAGTCATGAGCGAGACCATTGAGGGGCTGCAAACTGATGTTGCTGTCCGCTTACTTTTAGCCGAAAGAGGCTCACCAATCACTCGAGCAACTGCGGCCCTATGCGGGCGTATCCTTTGTTGGAAGCAGCAGGTTATGATTTCTTTTTAAATGTATGGGATAAATAAAGGATAAAATATTGGGCTATGAATCTAGAGCCAGCCAGGGAACTTATCTATATTTTAGTTTGTTTGTCTATGTAGTCTATAGAGGCCAACTAAGGGAGTTGACTCTCTCTATATATGTATTTGCTGGATCCGTCTAAATATTTGTATATGTTAATATTGTTATGGTCTACGGGCCGACAATAAAACTTTTACTTACTTATCTAAAAGACTGCCTCCTGCCCATGTGCATTTGCAATTCTTGGGATGCCCTCTTGCAAGCTACATTGGCTTCTCCATCCTGTATGGCAAGGGCACATAGAGAGGCATTCTTGGTGGTTGGTCCACAATTCTGGAATTCCCTTCCGCATGAGGTTTGCCAAAGCATGAGCATTTCCAGAGGCAATGTACGACCTATCTCTTGGCCCAGGTGTTTGGCAGATGAGGATAGGATTTGGGTGCTAGTTTTTAGGAGAATTTTGTATAGTGTGGCATTTTATGCATACTTTTATATGTTGTTGTTGTTGTTACCTGCCCATGAGCCTTCAGGATAGGGTGGGATAGAAATTTCAAGAAAAACATAAATGAATAAAAACAGGCAATAGCCAGGCTCTAGTGACAGGCAGTAGAGGTTTTAGAGATAAGTGGGAAATTCCCAGAACATGCAATATGCATATTTTTGTATCCTATTCAGTTACTATGTAGTGAACTGCCTATAGGGCAACTTTCCCAGTTGGAGCAAAAATGACAAACTCAGCAGCTAGCCAAAATGGCGGGAGGGATTTGGACAGCCAGAAAGTAACTGTAGCCAGTACCTCCCCTCTTGTGACATGCTGTTTCAAATGACTGAATCCATACAGGAACGGTACCTGATCTTACACCTTGTCTAGGAGATAGTTTGCAGCTACAGCATTTCCTAGCACAGACGCTCCCAAACTATGGGTCAAGACCCTGATGGGGCTGCAATCCTGATTGATATTTGATATACTTCGCCATGCTCAGGGGGTATGGGATTATATTTAACTGCCAGAATGGGATCACACAGGCAAATGTTTGGGACTCACTTCCCTGGCACCATGTTGAGACAGGGGTTCAGTGCTGGTGAAGAGAAAAGAGCATCTCTTTGTTGGCCACCAATACCACTTCTGTCAGCAGCTTTATTTCTGCTCAATCAATGACTGTCCCATGGAGTTCTTCAGACAGGAATGTAGCTGAAAGAAAACTGTCTGTGGGTGTTTGTTGAGACAACAGCTAGACCAGAGAGGCTGATCTCTATGCTGTGGAAGGGATTATTTGTCCCAGTAGGGTCATCTGACACAGATCTGCGTACCCTTTCCTGCACACCATCTTTGCCTCTCTGTGTCTTTGGCTTGCCAGGGCTGGCACAATGGTGGTGATATTTTATCTCTTTATCATCACCCAGATCACTTTTCCCAGTATGTTTGTTTCATCCCAGATTGAGAGACTAAACGGCTTTATTTCATTTGCAAACATTCCTAGAAAACATTTATTGTTTGGCCTGCTTCTCTCTGCTCAACACAAACTGTGTAAAATGCAACATCCGTTGCAGCACCCTAGCTCCGCTGTGCTGCTTGCTGTTCCCCATGGAAAGCTGGGGAACCTGATCTCTCCTGCAGTGCAGAAAAGGCCATGCAGCCAGGCCGGTCCTGGAGCATTCAGCAGTGATTATGGAGCTAACCATTTACATTTTACATACCAGTATATTGCACCCTAGCTTGTAACACATAGAGTAGAAGTTCCCAAACTCTGAGTTGTGATGACCCCAAGAGGACTTGTGCCGCCTGCAGATGGGGTAGTGATCTCCTTGACTGATAGACTTTGCATGCGTCTTCGTTGCTCTCTAGGAACAAAGTAGCTCAGATGATCTCTCTTATTGGAGAGTAATGCCACAACTTCTGTTGGAGAGACTATGGGCATTTTCAGACGGACAAACTATCCTGGGATAATTAGAATAATCTATGGTGATTATTTTCCTGGGATAACAAAGTGGTACCTGTTTAGATGGACATTTCTATCCCGGGTTAGTCCACGTGAACAGTGCATTGTGCTTAGAGTCTCTGGGATGAACTAAATATCTTGCGGTGCTTTTCTGCCCAGTTCAGCGTGATGTTTTCTGGCACTCAGACGTTATGTCCTTTCTCTGCAATGTCATGTCCTCTGTGCAGCTGAGCATTCTGAGCACATACCTTGCCGTTAGACTCTGTGGTGCTAATCACCGAGATAGTTGACTATCCCGGGATATGTCGTTCAGACGGACATTATCCCAGGATAGTTTAATAACTGGTTGTTATAAACCTCAGCAATTGGGTTTTTATAACACCCTGTTACTTTTGTTATCCTGGAATAATAATCACTGTTGACAGTGTTTAGATGGACAAACTATCCTGGTGATAATGCTCTTATCCCAGGATAAATGTCTGTTTGAAAATGCCCTAGGCAAGCTTTCAGATTACAAAGGGCTCTTCCTCAGGCATGTCGCAAGTCAGAGTTAAGCAAATGCAGGACAGGTACATATGAGGAGGTAGTAACTTAAGTAAGAGTGGATAGGAAAAAGTAACTTAGGAGGGGACTGTAAGTGGTGGTGGTGAAACCCCTGAATGTCAGACATTTAAAAATGAAGTTGTAAAACTCATTGGTGTAAGAGACTGAGAAACAATAGGTAATAGTAAATGCAGATGGAGGACTAAGCTACTGCAAACATATGAGTTGGAAGGTAATAGGAAGCAGCTTTCCAAGTGAAGGAAACTCACATATCCACATAACCGAATTCACAGCAGTAACACAAAAGCTGAGCATACAGCGGACAGGCTGTCACTTACACATCCTTCTAATGGCTAGAAAAAGCCTAAGTCATGATTCCATTGTTTTTAGTCCAGTGAAGTTATGACTTTTAGTTCCCCGGACCAGTCTTTTAAAGGTGTTGTGCATGTTCCATTTGAGGATGAAGACTGGTCCGAAAACTTGCATATTCTTACCAACAGAAGTTGATCCAAGAAAAGGGATAATCCAAACTATTGTCTCCATCGCATCTCTTATATTTGGGACCAATATAGCAATGGCTCTCTCTGGGGATATAAGATTTTATTTAAAACCTTAAAATGGGGTCTTTGGAAAGAAGTTTGGGAACTGTTGCCCTAGAGACTAGCATATGGGCAGTGTATAAGTGCTTGCTCTATACTGTGAAAGGATATATCTGTGGTAGTTATGATTAGCTGAGCCTCCTTACACTATCCCTAACATCCGTGCCACCCACCAGTTGCATGGCATGATGATTCTGCAGATAACCCTTCCTCCTTGGTAGCAGTAGGGGTATGGGTAATAGCCCAGCAGAGGCTCACACACCCGCTGGCAGTATCGGTTGGCACGGCGACAATGAGCGCAGCAGTAGCCTCTTTCATCCCACAAGGGATGGAACTCGAGTCCAACTTCTGTCTGGAAAACAAATTGAGAGCAGATGAAGGTAAGACTGCTGGCTACAGAGTTGCTCCAGATGTTGGGAGCTGCTGCTATCATGTTTTCAAGAGTTCTGCCAAAGGGACACTTGCCAGCATAAAGATAGGGGTGATGTTTCTTTGGTTTTGTTTTCCTTCTCTTTTATTGCAGATTTTATTTGTTTTTATGATGTGAGCTGACCCAGGCTGCCTAGAGCAGGAGGGACAAGGTAGAAAACTGTCTTAAATAAATAAATGTACTGGGTCTTAAGCCCAGTTGAAAATGGTTGAAGCCCGGTTGAAAATGCCACCTACTGATCCATGGAAGCATGGAGGCTATTCATAGGGTCTGAAGAAGCTGGCCAGTTCGGTCCTACCAGCCACTGTCCCCACCTGGTTCTGGATTCAGTTTGATGGTGGTGCTCAGACATGCTTCTGGGCACTGTGGAACTGGAGATCTGGGGCTTGAGCCCAGCAGAGCCTCAAGGAGACCTTTAGGCAGGGCAGCTCAGGAGAGGGCTCCTATCCCCAGAATCTTGATTACATGGGTCTTTCCAAAGTCCTGGTGAAAAGAGGAGGCAGGGATGGGTGGGATGGAACAAGGGGGATGTGTTGCCAAGCTTAGTTTTCATAGAAGAGGTGATGGGACTGGACCTTAACTGGCCCCAACACAAATCAAACTCTGGAGTCATCACCCTGAGAGCAAAGACAGGGCAGGAGCATCAGTGATGGCACTCATTAAAATCCACCCTGCCGTGGGTTAGATTGAGTGACATGCCAGAAGTGGATAACTCTTTGAATGGAAAGCAGATGGTAAGTACTGCTAACCATGGGAGAGAGGGTGTGCACAGAACAGAACTAATAGGAAAATGAGCTGTGCTACTATATACTGCGCTGTCGGCTGTCTTCCTTTATACAGATAGTTCTTACCACTGCTGTATCGTCTGAGCATTTTGCCACCATTAATCCTCACAACACCTTGGTGAGGAAAAGAAGTGGGAACCCAGGCACAGAGAAGTTTAAGGGACACATGGGAAGTTAATGGCTGAGTCAAGAAAATGAATCCAGGTCTCCTTAATCTCTGTTCAGTGTCTTAAACCCTAGACTGTTTTACATGGATTGCTACCAAATGCAAGATTGCAAGCAAGAGACCAGCAGAAAGGGGAAACTCCTTGTCAAATAATGTAGAGCGTTTCCAGCCATTGGAATCTGTTGTGAATTAGCCACACTTGCTAGGGGGGTGGAGGAGGGAAATAGTGTGGGTTGGGGCTTTAGTGGAACAAGGGTTTGGCCCAAGAGTTCCATGCATCATGATTCAAGGGGATTCTTTAGTGCTTCCTAAACTGGCTTAAAAAGTCATCAGTTTGAGAGAGGTATCATAAAGGAGTTTTCAAGCTGGTCACATAGTGCAGCTTAAGTTTTCCCGCTTTTGGAGCGAGGTGTTGATGACCTGCTCCCACAGACTTACATAGTCATTTACAGGCAGATCTTCTTCAGTTAGCTGACGGGCTTGTCGTTTGGTCCCTGGCTTTGCGTCCTTATCCACATGGTCCTCATTCTGCCCTTCAGCCCAATCTCTCTTGCTCACAAGAACTGGAATGTCCTCTTCTTCTCCATCTTCAAAGTTCTGGAACTCGGGGGCTGAAGGCAAGAGATGAACAAGCATTATAAAAAAATACCCCAGGGGAAAAGAGCTGCAGGAGATGGCATGTGTCCCTCTTGTGGGAAAGGAAACCTGCTCCAAGGAGTCCAAGAACAGGAGCTAAAACCATCCAGCTTGTAATGCACAAGGTGCATCACATGGACCGCCTACCGACTCTGACCAAACACACAGGAACGTCTATTGTTCCTGTGAGATGGAACAGAACCAAAAACTGGTCCCCATCTCAGCTCAACATGCCCCTGTTCTTGTACAGGAGAAGGACCTTAAATTGTGTGTTTGGGGAACAGGAAGGAGAATGTCTGGTTAAAATAAAGTTCCCAACTAGGGTCTTTGGACTTGCCAATTGCTGGTTATCATCGCTATCTTTACAGATGGGAAAACTTAGACATGGGGAGGTTGAGTGACTGGCCTAGGGTCATGCAGTAAACCAGTAGCTGAATCTGGGTCTGACTGTATCAGGGCGGTGGAAATAAAGTAAAGCCTCTATTAAAAGAGGCTGCAGCTCTTTATTTACTAAATCTTAGGCCAAAGTCACCTCTCTAGATTGAAAGATCCCTCCCCACTGCTAGTTTATCTGGGGAAGGCCTATCCTGAGCCATTCCCAGAATTTCTACATCCATGCCACCACATCCAGGGGGATAGGATGATTGCTACTTGAGACTCTCTTGTGTGGATTGTTAGTTCACTGAAGGATGCTCTCACATGGAACAGCCTGTTTTACCTGTTATCAAGGTTGGGTGGATCCAGTGTATGGTCACATTCTTGCAGATATCAAAGATTTTTGAGTTCTTTAGGAACTCTTTGTTTTCAATTGGCTTTTCCCTTGGAACCCAGACCATAGATTGCTCAAAGAAGGTTGTCGAAATTTCATCACTCTGAAAGAAGAATGAAATTTCAGCTTGGTGGGTAGTAATGGTCAATATCACTTCTTCCTTTTCCTACCCTCTCCTTGGGTTCCCTTTTGAAAGGCACAAAGTTGGCAACTCACAGTTTTATCACAAGTCTTGAAGTGGCTAGATTTGTGAGAATCCTAGTTTTCATTTTAAAAAAGTAACAAGTTCCTAGCACTCATGGTTGTATAGAGAGGCTTGAAAATATTACTTTCAGAAAGAAACCATAAAATGACCTTTTCTTATTAATTCAAATCTGGCAATGGTTAATCATGTTTCAGTAACCATGAGGTTTGACTACTGAAACACACTCTAGATTGTAAGCTCTCCGGCAGGGACCGTGTCTATCTTATTCTCTGTAAAGCACCAGGTACATCGCTGGTGCTATATAAATGCTTATAATAATAATAATAATAATAATATAATATAATATATGGGGCTGCCCTTGAGTGTTCAGAGGCTGCAGCTGGCAGAGAATGTGACAGCCTGCCTCCTGACAGGGATAGGCCACCAGGAAAACATTACAATATTGTTCTAGGGTCTGCACTGTCTTCCCAAAGCCTTCTGAGCCCAATTCAAGGTGTAGTTTTGACCTATAAAGCCCTGAAACACATGTTAGGGGTCGCCTCCACTCCATGTTGGGTCAATGTGACGGCTCCCACTGCCACCACAGACTTACCTGGGTGGTGGTGGAACCATCACTCTGTCCGGGAGCCAGCCCGGAAGCAAAAAAAACACAAGGGGTGAGGGGGTGGTGGAGAGATGTATGGACATGTGCCCGCCCGCCCTCTTCCCCCATGCTGCATGCTGCGGCCTGCCCCCAGCTGGCAGGTAGCCATGGTGGCCAATGACTTGCCAGCCCAGACCAGGTTTATGTAAAGCGGGCTTTCAGATGTGAAAGCCCACTTTACCCCAGGTCTGACAGCTGGATTCTGACCATGGTAGGGGCTAGCCTAGGCTGTAACTCGGGGATTTCCCCAAGTCACAGCCTGGGTTAACCCCCACCATGGTCGAGAGCCAGCTCATGCTAACCTTGGGTGAGAGCCTTTCAATATGATGGTTCCCCCCTAGTTTAACCCGTACTAAAGCGGGTTAAGCCGTGTTGCTGTCACGTTTGAAAATGCTCATAGTCTCTCTGGTCAGCTGGAAGTGGCCTTCTGGCTGTGCCCTCTGTGCATCAAGCATGGATGGTGAGGATGCAGCAGAAGTTCTGAAACTTTCTTCCCTCTGAGGTTTACAAAGGCCTGAGCCTGTGTACATTCCAGAAATGGTGTAAAACATTTTTTGTTTAGATGGGCTTTTGGTGGCCGGGGATTAGGGGATGAAGATGAATCTTAATTGGTTTATTATTATTATTATAATAAGCATTTATATATACTCCCACAAGTGTACCTGACGCTTTACAGAGAATAAAATAGACATGGTCCCTGCCTGAGAGCTTACAATCTAAAGACAAGGGGAGGGGAGACAGGGAAGGGGGAACAGAGGGAGAGACAACGGATGCAACATTCACGAGGATGCGAGAACTCAGGTGCACGTTCTTGGCTTGGTTACAGTAAATAGGAGTTTGCAGATAACGGGATAATCCTGGGTGAGGATGATTAGCAGGAGTTAGGAAGGGTGGAGCAGAAGAGGTGGGTTTTGAGGAGGGACTTGAAGGTGTGGAGGGAGGGGGCAAGGCGGACGAGGGCAGGGGAGTTCCAGGCGTGCGGGGCAGCGAGGGAGAAGGGATGAAGGCGGTTGGGGGAGCAGGGGAGGCGTGGGAGGGTGAGGGAGGGGGTGGAAGAGGAGCGTAGTGCTCGAGCAGGGGTTCAGAGGGAGATTAGGACAGAGGGGTGGGGTGAGGTTGTGAAGGACTTTGTAGGTAAAGATGAGGAGCTTGTGCAGAATATGCTCAGGAAGGGGGAACCAGTGGAGAAAGGAGAGGAGAGGCTGCACATGGTCAAAGCGACGGGCTAGGTGGATGATCCTTGCAGCGGAGTTTTGAACAGAGATGAGGGAGGAAAGGTGAGAGCGGGGAAGGCCAGCGAGGAGGAGGTTACAATAGCCGAGGTGTGAGATGACTAGGGTGTGGATGAGAGTTTTGGCAGAGGAGACAGACAGAAAAGGGCGGATCTTAGCAATGTTGTGGAGGGAGAAGCGGCAGGATTTGCCCACGGAGGCAATGTCGGGTTTGAAGGTAAGGTGCGAGTCGATGAAGCCCAAGCTACGGGCTTGGGGGACAGGGAGGATGGAGACCCCGTCAATGGTAATTGACAGGGAAGAGGGAGAGGAAGGATTGGGAGGGAAGATAACGAGTTCAGTTTTCGCCATGTTCAGTTTGAGTTGGCGTTGAGACATCCAGACGGAGATATCGGAGAGACAGTTGGTGAGATGTGCTTGAACAGAGGGGGAGAGGGAAGGAGTGGAGAGAGAGAGTTGAGTGTCATCAGCGTATAGGTGGTATTGGAAACCGTGGGAAGTAATGACTTTGCCTAGGGACTGGGTGTAGATAGAGAAGAGGAGAGGGCCAAAGACAGAGCCTTGGGGAACCCTGACCGAGAGGAGCAGGGAGGAGGAGGGGGAGGAGTTAGGAAGAGAAACATTGAAGGAGTGGTCAGAAAGGTAGGAGGAGAACCAGTCGAGGACAGAGTCCCGGAATCCCAGGGAGTGAAGCGATTCAAGCAGAAGTGACTGGTCAACAGTGTCGAAGGCAGCAGAGAGATAAAGGAGGACAATAATAGTGTAGAGGCGGTTGGATTTAGCCAGAAGAAGATCGTTGGTGATCTTAGCAAGAGCGGTTTCAGTGTAGTGAAGGGGACGGAAGCCAGATTGGAGGGGGTCAAGGGAGGAGTTGGTGGGGAGGAGGTCGAGACAACGGGAGTAGACAACCTGTTCAAGGAGTTTGGAAGCAAAAGGGAGGCGGGAGACAGGACGGTAATTGGAAGATTCAGAGGGATCCAGAATGGACTTTTTGAGGATGGGGGAGACAGTGGTGTGTTTAAAGGCAGAGGGGAAAGAACCGGTAGAGAGGGAGAGGTTGATGATATGCAGGAGGGGAGGGGCGACGGTGGAAGCAATGGAGGTCAGGAGGTGGGAAGAAGTGGGGTCCAGCGGGCACGTGGAGGGGTTGGAGGAGGAGAGCAGGGAGGAGATTTCCTCAAGGGAAGTGGGAGGGAAAGAGGGCAGGAGAGGGGTAGGGGGAGAGGACTTGGAAGCAATTTCCAGGCAGATCCTGTCAATCTTAGAGGTGAAAAAGAGAGCAAGATCCTGAGCAGAGAGAGAAGAGGGAGGAGGAGAACAGGGGGGTTTGAGAAGGGAGTCAAAGGTGGAAAAGAGGCGATGAGAGTCCCGGGAGCAGGACCCAATGCATGCACCTTTAATATGTGTACTTATTTTTGCTGTAACCTGTCCTGAGCTTGTGAGCTTGAGATAGGATGAGATAGAAGTCTAAAATAAAAAACTTTTCACCCCCCCTTTAAAAAATAAATAAAATAATCTAATCTCATGATCCTGGGAGGACATGATTTATGAAACTTGAGCACATGGGCCTGGCAGCTTTGTGTCTAGGAGATGCAGGTCCAAGTGCCCATCCCTCCCTGTTTTTAAACGTGGGAAGACTTTCTTTTACCCTCAATTCTCTTTGTTTTCTCAATCTCTTGCTCAACTGTCTGGGTTTTTTAAATAGTGGTTTCCTGATCCAAACTGGAATTGTAATATCTTTGACATGTTTCAGTCTCCATTGGCTCGTCATTGTTCTGTGATTTTCCCAGGTGCAAAATAGAGTGGAAATCAATAGAGAAACTACTGATGGTTTGTCAAAGACTGCAAGCTACTGGTATGGAGCAATTTAGCAATGAGACCTTGGCAGATGGACATTCGAAGGGTAATGTCTTTTGTCACTGGAGAAGGATTTTTGAAAAACAGGCTAAAAATGGTGGGATCTTGGGTGTTCTCTGGCTATCTTACCAGTTCTGGGAAGGAAGATGTTTTAATTGCTACTTAAATTCTTTTGATTAATTGAAATTTCCCCTCCAGATGTTTGTTCCCCAATGAACCTATCGGAGCAGCTGCTCTTTGGTCTACAGTTCTTGGGGCTAAAAAATAGAGGAGTGAGGGAAAGCACATCACCCCCTATCCTTCCTTTTCATTATTTGAGGGTGTACTACTTCTCTGTCTTAACTGGTCACCAACCAAGGGAAGGATTAGATAAGCTCATGGATAATAGGTCCATCAATAACTATTAGCTAAGACAGAACATGTAACTTTTGAGAATGAACAAGACGGATGTTTTTCTCCATACATGCCTTTTTGTGCATTTTTTCTGAGCAGGGCCAGTCTAATGCTGGGGTAAAAGGGGCCTGTGCCCTTAGCCTTGTGCTTCCAGAGGCCCCAGGCTTCTGAATAAGATACTGGTCTGAGGAACAGGAACTCCAGATCCAGTCTAGAAACCTACCCTGTCCACTAGGATCCATGTGGAGCTTCCATGTTTTGTTTTTGTTTGTGGCCAAATAAACCCTAGAGCTGGCTCTCCTCCTGAGCTATTGGGTGCTGCCCTGTAGGGCAGAACTGATAAACCTATGCCTGACTGGGCTGTATCAAGGTGATGCCAGGAGTTCTCATCCTTCTGAAGGAATTGCTGCCTTGGCTCTTCTTCCTTCCACATGGAAAGGGAAATAATCCCTTCTCCACATCCACTAGTCCTTACCAGGCTGATTTTGCCTCTTGTAGCCACACCTTTCTCTTGAGAGAAATTCCCATGTGCTGGAACCCCTCCCCCTCGCAAGGTTGCATTGAGACCCATCATGACACCCCACTGATGCAGAGAAACTTTCCCTTTTTCTTTTTGTCTATTTGCTTTCAATTCCTGGGGTTTTTGCTTTGTAAAATGCAGTGAATTTGTGGGGGATAAAACAAAGGATGATTAGCAATGGGAATAGCCGAGTGCATATTTTTCATGATTTCTCTTGAAAAATAACCCAACCTCACCCTAGTGAGTGGATCTGAACCGGCATTTATTTACTCTGGAGAAGTTATTATTATTATTATTAACAAACATTTATATAGCGCTAGCAGTGTACCTGGCACTTTACAAAGTAATAAAATAGACACGGTCCCTGCCCCTAGGGCTTACAATCTGAGAGACAGGAGCTGGGG
>QEPC01000097.1:601755-625505 GCA_003113815.1 Sphenodon punctatus
GTCGGTGGAGCTTGGGGTGGCAGGAAGGCCAAGCCCCAGGAGAGTCGTGGTGTCCTCAAGCGATGACAGCCAAGGATGCTGGGAGCGTATGCAGACGAGCTGCAACCTCACCAGAAGTCTGCTTCTCTCGATGGCTGGGGTGTATCAGGTCCTGCAGTGGTGCAGGGGGTGGAACTAGATGACCCTTTAGGCCCCTTCCAGCCTTGTGACTCTATCATCTGGGATACTGGGTGTTTAAATATTGGATTCTCTTTAAACAACCAAAAGACCTGAGTTTGCAAATTCCAAGAAAGAATATAGTCCTTCATTCATGAAAGCACAAAGTGTTCTCAGGAATTGCCAGGCCCTGCATGAGGATTCTGATTGAACCTCTCCTAATACAAGTCCTATTGCAGGTTGATGCTTTAACTTCTTCTGATTTGCAATCCATCATTCATTGAAGTCAGTGGCTCAGTTCCCATTTACTTTAATGGTGGAGGATTATGCTCCTAGTGGTGGCCACTATCAGGGTATTTTCAGATGTTACGTGGTCAATGTCCACCACAGTCAATTCCCTGTGGTGGCTTGGACCACGTAACGTCTGTTGGGGGGAACGGATGTTCCCCCCCAGATGTTACCACGGCGTGGGATCACATTCACCATGTGAGCGGCCGAAGCGGCAGGGCCGGAGGCCGTCGCGTGTTGAAGGCCATTCCCCGCCATGGTGACCCCCGCCGTCACGTCTGGACGGCAGCCACGGCCCGGAATCCCCGCAGGGAGTCTGGCTCGTGGCCATAGCGGGTGAACGCTGCGGCGGCATTGGCCGCGGCCCGTCTCCCCAGAGGGCGGGTGGCGGGGAGCGTGGAGGGGGCGGGGCCGTGAGGCCGCATGTTGCACCACGCAGCCCCGCCCCCTCCCCGATTCCCCGCTGGGATCCCCCGGCATGTCTATTAGGGCGTGACAGGTCATCCCGGCAGGGGATCATTTCATTGATTTTGTGACGGGGCCAATTGGCCCCGTCACGTCTGAAAATACCCTCAGAGACAGGACATTGGGATAGATGGACTATTGGTCTGACTCAGTATGGCAGTTCTTATGAGGGAGGCCTCTCCTAGCACAGCCTGTGACTGCACTAATCTCACTCTCACTCACACTCACACTCTCTCTCTCACACACATTCACACCATGATGAAAACACGTAGGTGCATGATTAAGAACATGTTTAAAGTTAAGTCCTTTTTAATTCATTTTCTCAGTAAGACAAACATGTTTTTAAAAGCTAATCATGTGCCTCAGTATTTTTCTGAATCAGGCTTTATAGATTTCCTATTGCTGCTTCTTTAATGCAAATGTGGCTATAAGCTGTGTCCCACTCCCTTACATATTTTGTCACAGACTGCCTCATTCCTCTCTCTGGGAAAATTGCCTTGTGGTACTTGCTAAGACTTGTGGCCTTTTCATTCCAACAGCATTATTTTAATCCTAGATATTGTATTGATGGGATTTTGTCTCTCCTGTTTATCCCTGCCTTTTTTTTTATTAAAGTTTTTTATTTATATTCTAATATCTCATAACATTGTCGACATATAATAGTTTCAGCAAATCTCATAACATTGTCGACATATAATAGTTTCAACAAATGTAACTAAACTAACCCAACTATTGATCGCACGTTGATCCTCAGGTAATTTTTCTTTGTTCATTATGCATACACAGGGGAACCACTTTGCGGTATATGCTTTTTTCCTGTCTAGTATATTCGCTGATATCTTTTCCATGGATAGGTGATACCAGAGTCTATTCATCCATTCACCCTCAGACAGTGTCACTTTGTCCTTCCAGTGTAATGTGATGACTTTCTTTGCCGCTTGTATCAAAGCCGAGCAGGAATCCACCTGTCGCTGTAGCGCTTTCAACTCAGGAAAGAGTCCAAGAAGTGCAATCTCTGGTCTATACGGGATGGTGAGTTTGGTGATCTCCTCCATCTTTGACCATACACTCCTCCATAAGGGTTGCACTCTAATACAGCTCCAGCAGCAGTGTACATAAGTCCCCTGCTCTCGACATTCCCTCCAGCACTCCCCTCTCTCCCTTCCAACTACATGTTTGAATTGCATTGGGGTCATATAAAATTATCCCTGCCTTCTAAAATCATTATACTACTAATAATCCTTTTAAGCGATAATAAATAAAAAGAGAGGATAAATTTGTGAAACATTCTCTTAACTCGTGTGAGTTAAGAGGACAATGGAGCAGATTTGGCAGGGAATTCCAATGAGAATCCTAGTGTCATTCCTAGCAGAAACTAAGACTGTGATCCATAGACCCCTTATTCTGGAGTAGTCCACTGAAGTCCATATGGGCCACCTAATGGGACTGCTCTGGAATAAGGTGTTTGTGGATTGCAATCAAAGTCCCTGATCCCAGTAGACTCCATGGGAGCTTTGCCATTGATTTTAATGGATCTGGTTTTAAGTCAATTTTTCAAAGGGTGACTTCAGGCTCAATTTTGTAGAGACTTGAGACCATGCAGAATAGTCTACAATTTAGGGGTGGGGAACCTCAGGGCCAGGGGTCAAATGTGGCTTGCAGCTAGCTTTTTATTTAGCTCTTTTCCAGTTCCTGAATCTGGCTGCTAGATCCAGTTCATAGCTCAGGGGAAGGGATGAGGGCATGTGTGCACACAAGGTTAGGGGATGGATCCACAGCACAGATCCATGGTCTGGACCTTCATCTCACCTTGAGCACACCCATTAAGGACCCCCCCATCCCTAACTTCTATGCGGCCCCCAGAGCTTATACTAATTTTGAAAGTGGCCCTTGGAAGGGAAAAGATTTTCCACTTCTGGTCTACACTGTGATTAGTTCATTAAAAGCAATAGGATTATTCACAGTGTGTCCCATTATGTTATGTCCAGATGTAAATCACAGGATGTAGCCTTATTGCAGATATTAACCAATTACTTTTTTACATACCTCAAGTTCCTCTGCCTCCATCTCCAGAGTTTCAGGTATCACTGTATTCTGAGTTTTAATGAAGCACTTTTGAAGTCCCACAAAAAAGATGCCTGTAATTCCCTAAATTGAGACAAAACAAACAAACCCCAAACACACCAGGTGAAGTATGAAAGTTTCATTAACAGCACCACAAAGATAATATGATTAGGTTTGAGTGCAAATAGGTTTTTATGCAAGCCCTTTTCAGCAATGGCACTAAAATGTACTAGACCAGGGATGCACAAGTTTCCAACCCCAAGAGTCATGTACCAAAATCATTATATGTCTGAGAGCCACAAGACATGTACACACCTGCGTGCACATGCCAGTCTTTACTGCTTGGTTGGCTGAGCCAGTGCTCTGTGGCCCTGGCTGTTGAAATTCTGAGCAGCAGTTGGAATTCAGCTGCTGAGTGAGACAGAACCTTTCAGGCAGGGTGGGGCCCAAGATCAGCCCTGGCCAAGAGCCGCAGTTGAATTGTCAAGAACTGAATGTGGCTCCCAACCCACAGTTTGGCCACCCCTGTGAAAATTCTCTTGGCTGATGTTGCATTCTGTGGTTATTCATACAGTGTCCCTCAGTAGAACTGTAAGTGTACAAGGGTTTTCAAGACTGGGCCTGTATCTATAATCCTCCATCATCCTTGTAAGGTGCTGAGCACTGCAGTTCTAATCTGCCAAAGGGGCTTATGCACATATTCAACTCTGAGCACAGAAGTAGCTCCTACCGAAAGTGTCATGAGAAGGAAAATGAAGAATAATTCTCCGCTGGTGTTCACAGAGAACCAAGGAGTGTGGAGGATGATGAAGAAGAATTTTGGCTGCATCTCCTAGTGCTTTACCCAAAGAGGTAGGAGTTGGAAAAGTTGGATTCTAGCTCTGGCTTTGCCACTGACTTGCTGTACAGTGTTAGCCACACTTTCCCTCTGTACCTTGGTTTCCCCAGTGAGGGCAATAGAGCGTGTCTTTCAATTGTGTTAAGATGCCTAATTATCTTCTAATGTTTTCTGTAGAGGGAGGATGGGACATGAGATAGCATGACTCCCCTCTGAGGGGTGAGGTGGAAAGGCGGGGTTATACCAGATATACCCTATGAGACGGGGGTGGGGGTAGGATGTGGGGGAAGTGAGGGGTTTATGCCCCAGCCATTTGTGAAAGCGGGAATATATGCATGGGTGAGGGTGTTTGGTTCCTCTGGGTGAGAGATGGGGGAGTGTTGGGGGCGTGGGGACTCTCATGTGTCAGAGGTATGAGAATGGGAGTAAGAGTGGAGTTAGATTTTAGGGTTGTTTTAATTTAAATTTATAATGTTTTTTATATGTGATATTGGGTGGAGAAGGATTCTGGAGTGTGTGCATACCGCTCAACCCCTGAACTCTGAAATGAGGGACAGTGACTCTCAAAATATGGGCTAATGTGGGACATAATTTGCATATATGCATTTATGCAAATCCAAAGTAGTCCATTGCTTGCCAGGAGCAATGGACTACTTTGCTTAAACAGTTCAGGGCTCCCATATTCATACAACAACCTCTCTTATAAGCCAGAGAAACCCTTGCCTGCCAATCTTTATGTCCAACACTTCCCTTAACTGCTTGGCCTCCACAGCCCCTTGCCAAGTGAGTTTTACAGTTTACACAGCCCTCCTTCTGCCAGTAAAGCTTTTCCCCACTCCAGTCATTTCTCCTCCTGTGTGGATTCTTTCTGACAGATGAACCTAACAGAGAAGCTGGTCTGAAGTTTTGTTATTGTTTTAAAAAGGGAACTAAAGAAATCACATCATCAACCCCTGACAAGGTCTATGCCTGAAACCCTGACCTGCTGATACTCAGGAGAAACAATTATAAATTATAGCTTCACACTGATGCTCCCAGAGTGTGCTGTTGTGTTGTGTTTGTTAAAAATAAATAAATTCAAAGAATGCAAGGAGAAGAGTAATTAAGAAAAGGACAATAGAGAGTCCCTTATCTTAGCATTGGATATTGATAACATTGAGAAGAAAGAAGAACTTCTCTTTGGTGTAAAGTAGCTGTGGGAGAAGAATGAATCCCACCCCACACTGAAGTTGCTTGGCTGTGACAGTGAACAAAGTGATCAGTTATGATAATGGCCTCTCTACAAGACCAGACCCTGGGCCATTTGCAATACTCATAATCTCTGCTCCACTCACACTTGAGATGAAAGCAGCTATTCTAGGGCTGGTTCGAAATTGGCCTTTCTGTTTGCATGGAACAGTTCTGTGGAAATGGAAAGGCTGGTGAAGTTTTTGGTTGGAATTCCTATCAAGCCATTTCTGCAATACTCAACACAGTGGCTGCCATTTTTTTATATGGCAATGATCATTTTGCACAAAATGGTGAAAACTGTTTTGATCCAATCGAAAATCAGGATGGAATTACATCCGTTCCGATTTCCAGTCAGAAAGATCAAATGGCCGAGTTCCAACAGAATTGGAACATGGACAGAATTCTGCTTTCTCCCTCTGACTCCTGGCAGTGATCCGCTGGGTAGCTCTGCGGATGACCGTCAGGAGGCAGAAGAAAAAGAAGAAGCCTTCTGCGCATGCGTGGAGCTGCCCGCCATTTTGATCAGTCTTTTCTTCTGCCTTCGGCCGTCGGAGGTGTTTTCAGCGGCGCCTGAAAAGACAAAAGAAATTGAACAGTTAGGTTTTGCAAAAGAAGAAAGCGGGGCATTAGGGCAACGAGCTTCCCTCCCAGAAAAGGGATACTCATTCTCGGCCCGCCAGGTTGCCGCGCAAAGTGCCCGGGAACCGGGGAGCAGTTGGTCTCCGGGGACAAGAGGCTGTGGCCTACCCCAGCGGTTTAGGTGCCGCGGAGCCTCATCGCAGTAAGTCTCCCCCCGCTCTGGGTCCTTACACCGCTTGCGGGGGTAAGGACCGGCCGCGCCGGAGTGTGGAAAGCTCCCAACGCTTCACACACACCCCCACGCGCATAGCACGTGGGTCAGAATTGAGCCGATGGAAGGAGCGGGGTCAGGGGAATCCCACCAGGCTGCCCCCCCTCAGGGAGGGGAGGCCACAGAAGCACCCGGCATGGCGGCAAGGCTCGACAGGATCCTTCTAGCGCTGGAGCGCTTAACTCAGGTACAGAGTGGGCCCCCAGGTGTCGTGCCCCCTGTTACTCCCAGCCACGACACGGAGCTCGATCTGGGAAAACCCCAAGAATCTTCAACCCAGGGCTCTGGGGCGAAGAAGGCCCCTCCTAGAGCTGGGGGGTCAGGTCTGGGGAGAGCGGGAAAAGCCCAGCACAGGGACAAACCACGCTCAGTGAAGAGCAAGGCAGCCAAGCGCCACCTACAGGCCGCTGCTACCAGGATCCTTGATTCACCTCAGTCTTCTGAGGATGAGAGTGAGACTGAGCCCCAGCCAAAGAGAACTGAAATGCAAGCCACCTCAGAGCTGGCTTCAGACTCAGAGGGGGAGTGGACAGATTTGGAGGTCTTGGATGCTCAGGGCTCTGCCCAGGAGACCCAGGACCGACTCAGGCATTTTCCTTTCCAGCGTAAGGGGGAGTTTATGCCGCAAGTATCAAAAACCCTTAAAATTGTAGAGAGACCAGTCAAGGAAGTATCCTCTGACTCCCAGGAGGAGGAGGAACGGGAGTATATCCCTTCTGTCCATGGGAAAGACCAGGGTTTTCCTCTGGACAAGGCCTTTGAGAAGTTGATCCTTCAGGAATGGAAACATCCTGAAAAAGGACAAAGGATGAATAAAACTCAGGCCTCCTTATATGCCTTGTCTAGGCGTAAGGAACCCCTATTTAAAAATCCTAAGGTGGATGCGGCAGCAGTCTCCCTGGCCAAACAAACCGTGTTCCCAACTGAGGGAGACTGCTACCCCAAGGATGCAACAGACAGGGCAGTGGAGAATGCACTGCGTAGGGGTCTAGAATCGTCATCTAATGCAGTGAAAATCAGCGTGATTTCCTCCTGCGTGGCCAGAGCTCTAATGGCTTGGTTACAAGAAGCACAGGATCCAACCATCTCAGACAGGAGAGCTCAGACCTTGTCATCCAGAATTAACTTGGCTGCCTCTTTCTTAGCAGACTCCACCATGGACTCTATGTTATGGTCAGCCAGGTCTATGGCAAACTCAGTCTCAGCCAGACGTAAACTCTGGCTCAGATCATGGGACGGAGACAATACTGCCAAAAACCTCCTCACTGCTGCTCCCTATAAGGGTTTTAAGTTGTTTGGGGTCTGCCTTGACAAAGTATTGGCAGACGCTAATGACAAGGCCAAGCAAAGAAATTTACAACAGATGGGGGCTAGGAAGCATTTTTTTCGTGGCCCCAGCTTCAAACCCAGAGGGGGATATGGTTCAGGGTATGGCTCCGGTAGAAAATTTCAGAGTCAGCCCAGACAGGACCAGCCTGGACGCTTCTTTTCTCGTAGAGGAGGTAGGGGACACAATTTTAGGCAGGACAAACAAAGACCCAAGGTTTTCCCTCAGAACTCAAGAAAACAGGAAGCATGACTACATGGGGGACTTACGGGTGGGAGGCAGACTGCAGCTTTTTTCAGAAGAGTGGGAGCAGTCCGTCGGCGATGCCTGGGTCTTACAGTGTGTAAACCCAGGCTACAAAATAGAATTCAAAAGGCCTCCCTCCGAAGCATTCATCATCTCCCCAAGGTCCGCCAACAGCCAAAAGCACTTAGCCATGCTTCAGGAATTACAACGGCTCAGACACATCGGAGCAATAGAACCGGTGCCTCCAGATCAGCGGGGGCGGGGCCTCTACTCCCTTCTCTTCCTGGTTATGAAGAAATCGGGATCTTGGCGAGCGGTCTTGGACCTCAAGAGATTAAACAGAGCGGTCCGGAGCCAAAGATTCAAGATGGAAACCGTAACATCAATATGTCGCACCATCAGGAAACAGGACTGGTTAGCTTCCCTAGACCTCAGGGACGCTTACCTTCACATCCCGATTTGGGAACCCCATCGACAGTGGCTCCGATTCATCTACCTGAACACACACTTCCAGTTCAAGGCCCTGCCATTCGGCCTGTCGTCTGCACCACGAACCTTCACGAAGGTACTGGTTCCACTGGTGGCGAACCTTCGCAAGGAGGGGATTCACATATACCCGTATCTCGACGACCTCCTACTGCGGGCACAGAGTCTCACCAAACTCCAGGCGGATATCGATCAAACCATACAGTACCTAGGGATACACGGCTTCCTAGTGAATCGGGACAAAAGCCACCTGATTCCGACGCACCAGATCGAACATCTGGGGGTATACATCGATACCATCTCAGGAGCCGTTTACATCCCGACAGAACGACAAGACAGGATCCGACAGAGAGTCCGCCTCCTAAAGATCCAGAAGCGGGCAAGACTAAAGAACCTAGCTCAACTGTTGGGCCTTCTAGTATCTTGCACGAGACAGGTGCAGTGGGCAAGATTCCACCTTCGCCCCTTGCAGCGGCTGCTGCGACCTTTTCAGCAAGATCTTACCAGCGGAAAAAATCCGTGGGTCAGAATTCCAACTTCCCTACCACGCTCAATGTCCTGGTGGTTAGGCCCAGCCGCCTTCCAGACGGGCGTCCCGCTAGAGGAACCGGAAAGGGTGGTAGTGACAACGGACGCAAGTTTGAAGGGCTGGGGAGCCCACATGGGATCAGTGTCGGTCCAGGGTCTGTGGTCACAGCAGCAATCACAGATGAGCATCAATACCCTCGAACTAACAGCGATCCGCCTGGCTCTACAACGTCTAGCCCACGACATCGGCAAGGCGCACGTCCTGGTGTATACGGACAACATAACAGCGAAAGCGTATGTAAATCACCAGGGGGGCTCGAAATCCAGGCATCTACATCAGGAAGCCATACAATTGTTCACCTGGGCGGAAATCAACCTGAGATCCCTAAAGTCACTCCATATAAAAGGGGTACAGAATATTCAAGCGGACTGGTTGAGTCGCCAATCGATAGACCCACACGAATGGAGTCTCCATCCGGAGGTATTCAGACTTCTGACAACAGCATTCGGTTACCCGGTGATAGACCTTTTCGCGACGAAAGAGAACCGGAAGACAGCTCGGTACATGACAAAGACAAGGGACATATGCTCAGAAGCAGTAGACGCTCTAAATCAACGATGGCCAAAAGGCCTGCTATATGCCTTTCCACCGACTCCTCTCTTAACCAGAGTAATAGCAAGGATCATCACGCAAGCAGCACACGTGATTCTCGTAACCCCTTGGTGGCCGAGGAGGCCGTGGTTTTCAGACTTGGTAGAACTGAGCCTAGAAGCTCCAATCACCCTCCCCTTACGCCCGGACCTGCTGTTACAGGGCCCTCTTCAATGCGACTCGATCGCGATGCTAAAATTAACAGCATGGCACTTGAATGCTCAGCACTAAGGGGGGCGGGGTATTCAGAAGCGGTATTGGCTACCTTGCAGCAGGCTAGGAGGCCGGCAACTAGAAAATCGTATGGGGCCACCTGGAAGGTCTTTGCTCTCTGGGCAATGGACAAGGGGTTAGACCCATGTTTGGCTCGGGTTCAGACCATCCTACAATTCCTTCAGGAGGGTTTAGAGAAAGGATTGCGCCCGAATACATTGGCACGACAAGCCTCTGCCATTTCTTCAGTACTGCAATCCATTTCTAGGAAGAGGTTCTTGCCTCACAAACACATCAACCAATTTCTGAGGGCTGCTAGGAATATTTCCCCTCCGGTAGTCCATAGATGCCCCTCCTGGAGCCTCAGTTTAGTTCTGGATGCGCTGACAGGGCCTCCCTTTGAACCGCTTAAACATGTCTCCCTGTACATGCTATCCCTCAAGGTAGTGTTTCTGGTAGCGGTTACATCCGCCAGAAGGGTGTCCGAATTGGGAGCCCTGTCGATGGAGGACAATTTTTGCCTGTTTAATGAGCACTCAGTTACCCTTAGAATGGACGAGGCCTTCATTCCAAAAGTGAATTCGACTTTCCATAGGGCCCAGGAAGTAATTTTACCATCCTTCTGCCCAAATCCTACGCACCCTAGGGAAAAAATATGGCACACCTTAGATGTGAGGAGAGCGCTTAAAATCTACTTGAAAAGAACCAGATCTATTCGGACAACTTCAGCCTTATTTATTAATATTAGACCCTCGTATGGGGGTAAGAAGGCTTCCAAGTCACTGATTTCCCAATGGGTTCGCCAGTGCATCATTGAGGCTTATAAGGCCAAACAGAAGGTTCCACCTCTTCAGATTTGGGCCCACTCAGTAAGGAGTGCAGCCACCTCCTACGCTTTTAAAGCTAGAGCATCTTACGCAGAGGTGTGCAGGGCGGCTACTTGGTCCTCCCTGCATACTTTTGTGAAGCATTATAAGTTGGACCTGTTCAGATCCGCAGAGGCGGCGTTTGGCAGGAGGGTCTTGCAAGCGGTTCTGGAGGCTCCCGGGACTGTTTGTTCCCACCCTTAGGTTTTGGGGCTGGGGTACATCCCAGCGGATCACTGCCAGGAGTCAGAGGGAGAAACAAAAATTGGTCACCTACCTCGGTGAATTTGTTTCTTCTCTGACGAGCTGGCAGTGATCCGGCCCTCCCTGTCAAACAGCACACTGATAAATTGGGGGGTCCTCCAGGGGTGTAAAAATAAAAAATATGTAACTTACAGAGTTTGGTTGTATAGGTTACTTAGGAATAACCGTTAAACACAATGTTTGATAGTATAGATACATAAGAAGAAGCTTGTTTTTTGTTCTCTGAACCTCCTCAGTTCCCTGTGCCTTGGGGCCATGCGGTAATTTGGGGAAGAACGCTTTAATGTTGTGTTAAGTATTTCCAGAAGTGGAGAAGTGCCTCGGCTTGGATAACAGACTGATCAAAATGGCGGGCAGCTCCACGCATGCGCAGAAGGCTTCTTCTTTTTCTTCTGCCTCCTGACGGTCATCCGCAGAGCTACCCAGCGGATCACTGCCAGCTCGTCAGAGAAGAAACAAATTCACCGAGGTAGGTGACCAATTTTTGTTTCATCCCTAACTGCCTGGCCATTCAGGTGTAGGTGTCTGAGGGAAATGGTTCTACTTACGTTCTTAAAGTCGTGTATTTCCAAAATCTCTTCACTGCCATTTCCAGTTCTAAACGTCTCTGTTCGGGTGATGGGGTCAATCGACATCAATATCTTCTGCTTCTCCCCATTGTTAATAAATGTGTGCTGCATATCATACACCTGAGAGGGTGGGGTATGGAAAGACAGACCAACAGGCGTGTCACAGAGAGTTTAATATTTGCAGAATTAGAACAGGCAATGGTTTCAAGTTCTCAAACTTTTTGGGTCAATGGATCCCTGTCAACTCCCAGAATATCTTGTGAAGCATCATGCACCCAGTGGAAATGGCCAGAGCCTCACACATGTTCATTTTGGGATTGACAAGTTGACAGCTTGTGTCCCCGATGAAACTGCAGCTCTCCCCTTTGGTGGAATAGGGGGCCTGGGTCACGTAATGCACATGTGCTGGACATGAGGTAAGCAGTGGATCACATGACCTTGCAGACCTCCAGCGGTGCATAGACTACAGTTTGATATGTGGTATCTAGCTACTGCCTTGTGAGATATTGGAATGATTTCTTCTAATCCCCACTAGGGGGCTCTCTAACCCTTCTAGAGCATTTTCTGCAGTAGCACATCCTCTACTCCAGCTGCTTGGGGTTTGTTTTTCTTGCAAATTTTCTCAAAATTCCAAACAACAGTTTTTGTTTTTATGGCATGATATGGAACTATTATTTTTGTTTTTAGAAATTTTCTTAGTTCCTTTTTTTATTTTTATTTTTAATTAAAATGCTTTTCTTCTTTTTTCCCCCCTTTTCTTTTCTTTTGCAAAAAATGTGCAGTAATTCAAATGCCGCCAAGTTTTCTTCCCCTGCTCCCTCCAGCAACCAGTACGGTTCAAGATTTTAATTTCGGGGGGGCAGAGGGGAGGAGTTTAGTTTTTGACAACTGAAAATCTTCATTTTTATTTTTTAAAAGTATTTCATAGAATCATATATAGGATTGTAGGGCTGGAAGGGATCTTGGGAGTCAGGAGAATTTTTTTAAAAAATAAATAAAAGAAATTGTCAGTATTGCTGTTGTTTCTTGATCAGTTCATTGTGTTGCATTTTCTTGGTTTTATTTCTGTGTGCTGCATGCAAGTTTCCTACCAGTACAAATCTATTCTGTGGCCCTTGTCAGCAGCTTCATCATTTTGATGTCAGTTTACACACTGGTGTTGACAGGCCCAGTTGTTTCGAACACTTTGGGTATTTTTAGATGTGACGGCACTAGTCGCCGCCTCACTTTGTTCCTGTCCGTGGTGAGAGCCCTCATCCTGGGCAGGGTCTGGCCCAGCCACCGAACAAGCATGCTGGCGGCTGGGGTGGGGAGAGGGCGGGGGCAACGTGCGGATGGGGTCTGCATGGCCCTGCCCCCCACTCTGCTCAGCGTGGCACCGCCTCCTTGACAGGTCGGTGCGGTGGCCTATGAAGCCACTGCTACCATGGTCTGGGGATGACTTCCCCAGACCATGGCAGTGCTAGCTCTTGGTTGTGAGTTGCTGGGAGTCCACTTCGCAACCCAGAGTTGATCCTGCCACCGTCTGGGGAATGTTTGCTCCCTCCCGCAGTTAACATCTGGCAGGCGGGAACAAATGTGACACCACCATGGGTGGCCACACTGGGGTAAAGCGTGGCCGCCCGTGGTAGTATCACATCTGAAAATACCCTTTGTCCAGAAACATTACTCCAAGCTAAGAACAGACAGGGGATTTGTACAGTAGTAGCACAGATGGGCAGAGCTGACTGGGAGGCTTTGAGTGGAGTACTTTCCTACCCTTACCTACTACAGCTACTAAATCATAATAATTTATTTCTGTAGTGCTACTAGTTGTACACAGCATTGTACAGATACACATAACATGAAGTCAGTCCCTGCTCCATGGAGCTTACAAATCTAATGAAGACACAAAGACACAGATAACTACAAATAAGAGTCTTCCTATGAATTATGAACTACAGGATGCAGGTATTCAGTAAGTTTATTTGTTTCAGTTAACATGGTTGAAATCAACAAGCCTACGGTATGGATAGGGCCTGGGTTCATGATTTAAAAGCAATCTCGAAGAAATGTGGCTTTTGGCGGGAGTTGAATATGACCAGGGAGGCAGCCTGATGCAGCAACTCAGGAAGTTTAGTCCAAGCATATGGTGCAGCAAGGTGGAAAGCGCGGAGTCGAGAGTTGACAATGGAGAAGGGCACAGATACAGAGTCACGAGTAGGGGGAGATAAGAAAGGAGAGGTACTGAGGAGCTGCCAGTGAAGACACTTGCAGGTGAGTAGGAGAAGCTTGAACTGTATGTGGAAGCAGATGGGGAGCCAGTGTAGTGACTTGAGGAGAGGGGTTACATGGTCATAATGGCATACTTAGGGTTACCACCGTTCTGGCTCCGGGTGAAGCCCTATTTCCTGGATTACCCAAGGGCGCTGCTAGAATTTTTTAATGGGGTGAGGTCATGTCAGTAAGGGGGCAGGCTAAAGAGGCCCTTCATTCTGCCCCCTTTCTTATGTGGCTCCACTCCCTGCAGAGTGTTGTACTTTCATGCTATAGGCAGGGACCACGTCCATCTCATTGTTCTGTAAAGCGCCAGGTACACAGCTGGTGCTATACAAGTGCTTATAATAATAATTAATAATTAATGACACTCAGAAAGGGGAGGGAAAGTATATCCAATATCTGCCAGGACTGTGACCCCATCCATAGAGGACACAAATCCATTTGGAGTCTTGACCCACAGTTTGGGAACCTCTGGCCTATTGGGAAGCCCAATAGCTAGGGTTACCATACCTCCCCTTTAAAAGAGGACATTTATGAAAAATGCATGTTGCAGGGCTGCACTGGCACCAGTATAACCCTGCACCATGTATTTTTCATAAGTGTTCTCTTTTAAAGGGGAGGTATGCCTAATACCCTGGGCAATTACTGGTAGCTGCCCTGTAAAACTGGTTCTGCCAGTGTAACCAGGGTTCAAGAGCCTGGCAGAACCCCTCCTTCCCTGTCCTTTAGACTCCCACTCTCAAGGCAGATGAGAGTGTGACTCAAGCTGCGTTTCCAAGCCCTGTGCACCAAACAGAGACACCTTCTTCTCTCTGACTCTTGACAGAGGCTCAGACTTCAGCCCAGCAATGGGGTGAGACCATTCCAAGAACATATACAATGCAGTTTGTGACAGGAAAGTACAATTTATGTAATATAGCATGCTTATGATGATCAGAAATATGCCATGTATTACGTAAAAAGCAATACTCCTGTCATTTATGTGCCTACATGCCAACCATTTGTGTTTGGTGTCATTTTAATCAGTGTGAAACACTGAGTACAACAATGAAGGGTATTACTCAGTGTAACAGTGTAAAAAATTATAAAATGGAACTTTAAATACCTAGTAATGGAATGACATGAGCAGTTTTGAAGCCAGACAGTTTCAATTAAGGTGAATCCACAACTCGGTCTATAGAACAATGGGAACTAATAGGTAGAGTTGGTAAAATGACTTGTTAAGGACTGCTAGACGCTCCCTGCATGCTGACTGAATTTATTTTGACAACAGCAAAATTTTGGGCAAGGAAAATATACATTATAATTTATAAATTAAATTAGTATAACCCTGGGGGTTCCAACAGCCTATAGAAAGGGGGAAGAATATTCTGTATCCCATTTACTGAAGAGCACAAAGAACAACACAAACAATGGGCTATAAAGTGCCTAATCTGCATGGATGATGCCCACTACCCAAGTTTGAACATTTGTGGGGACTTATTGGAGAAATTGGGGCATCTCACAAAAATGAGTTAGTCCCTTCGGTACAGACAACAGCCCTGGAAAGAGCAACCCTAAGAGACACTTGGGTCAGTTTCATCTTGGGTTCACTGTGATTTACTAGCACCCCGGAGCTGGTATGTGTGAGGCTCTGCTGACCAGAACAGCTAAGCCCTAGGGAAAAGTCTGTGTGGTTTGAGAGCCTCTTCTAGAGAGAAACTCTGCTACTTTGTATTTGCAAGTGAAAAAGAGCTAATCGCTGTACAACCTTCTTGCATTGTGGAGACTGGAACAGGCTGTTCCAGTTTCTCCATGCTCTCTCCTTGGGCTAGCAATGGGAGTAGTGAATAAAATACCCTAAAAGAGTGAATATGGCCCTTCTTGCCACTGGCACTATTGGCACAAGGGTTACATTAATAAAGACTTTTTTTAAATTGTGAATGGTGAGCACAAAAATGAATTCTGTTGGGTTCTAGCCCCTTGACCTTTTGAAGATAGTCTGTATTTGGACTCAAGGGCAAGCTATTAAATCAGGAATCATCCAAGTGAGCTTAGAATTGTGTTATTTTAACCCTTTGTTTTCAGTAGCAACTTTCTGTAACTCTGAACCAATTTTCCTTGTTTATTTCAACTTGAACATAATTTCTTCTTAAGCTTATTTTACCGTAAAACTGGTTGTGCTAATTTGCAGAAACTGGTTACAGGATTCTGAAATGTTCCTCTGCTAGATGCAGAGGTGAGTCTACTCAAATACATTTTTTGTAATTCGGGAACACCCCAAATTACAGTTTGCTCAGGGTTTGCACATGCACTTAGATATCATAACTTTTATGCTAGAACTCTAGGTAATATTCTTCCTATGTCATTGGAGTCAGTGTTTTACAAGGATTAAAGTTACACCACACTCAAATGGTTTACATGTATGCATATTGGAATTTCAGGAATATTGCTTTTTACATAATATATGGCATATTTCTGATAATCATAAGCATATAATATTACACACCGTAGCATCCGGACAAAGGCTGCAATTCCAAAATTTATTACTTTGAAATAGTTTCATTGACTGTCGTGGGAGTACTCTGGAATAAGTGGGTTTAGGATTGTGACTTTAATAAATAGGAGCCAGTTCTGTGTGACTGTGAGGCTTGCATGAAGGGGATTGGGGTTATGGCTCCCCAGCTTTCCCTGGTCGTGTTGAGCAGAGGGTTAAGACTGTGTATCTCAGACTTAACTTACTTTTAAAATTTATTTATTTACATAGCCAAAGGCCATTGTAAAAGTACAAAATTTCCAAGATATGCCAAAATCTACATTTTATCAAAATACATTTTCCTACAATACTGTCAACTATGTACCATCAGTATTTACTGATGGTGCTAGATCCCAAAACTTACACTATACAATCAGACTATGTAAAACTAATAAAATATAGAATGTCTCAACCAACAATCCGGCCGAGACTAAAGAAACTAAAATTCATCCACCTTTAGATTTAACACACAAATTAAGAAATTGGCCACGCTGAGTGATATCATTGGATCCTTATCATTAAGCAGATATTCCACCTTTCCAATATAATAACATGACAAATTTATAAGATGGTCAATATAAATCTTCCTCCAAGACTGATATAATGGGTATACCAATAAAATATGATCTAAAGTTTCTACAAATTTTCCTTGAGATTTACTACAGTGCTGGCAGAACCTCTCATCACAAGGGGTACCCTTCATTCTACCTTCCGTAACAGCCGAGGGAAACACATTGAATCTAGCCAAGGTCAATGCCACCCTAAATTTAGTTTGCCAAATAAGACGCTCCCTTAAAGGGAGTCATAAAATGTGTATACCATTGAAAGACTCTCTGAGTCTTCATACACTCCCATTCACTCTGAATTTCCAGGTCATAAATTCGCATTTTAATTTCAGACCAAATCCTGTTAAGGGGGAAAGACATCACATAAGCTATTGAGAATCCCAAAGAGCCTAAAATTTCATTCACTTTGGTTGGCCAAGGGCCTATAGCAGTATGTATCACTTGACATGCCAATGAGCCGGAATCTACCATATTTAGCCGTAGCCAGAATTTTATAATAGCTAACTTGGCTTTAACAGAAATTCTGTTAATCCCTGACTCTACTCTAAGGAATATGGCTGGGGTAAATTTGGGAGCATGTAAAATTAACCGAAGCATCCTATTTTGTTCTGCCTCTAGGTCATTTAACATAGTTACACTCCAAATTTGAGCCCCATACAGAAGTTGGGGAACCATCTTTGCCTTTACTAATTTCAGGGCTGGGCCGAACAATCTACCCCCTTTGTTCCAGTAGAAACCAGCTATACCAAGCCCAGTTGCTTTTACCATAGCCCGAGCTGCCTTAAAGTGCACATTCCATGAAGGAACAGCAGAGATTATTACCCCTAAATATTTATATTGACTAACCTGGTCAATATTATTGTTATCCATAAACCATTTATGCTGTACCTGCCATTTGTTAATCACCAAGACTTTAGTTTTAACGTAATTAATAAATAGATATTCATTGTTGCAGTACATACTGAAGGCCCTCATTGATCTCCTTAACCCAATCTGGGATCTAGCGATCAAGGCTGTGTCATCAGCATACAACGAGGCTGACAATGCCTGGTTGCCGATCTCAACAGGATGATGCGCCAGATCCTCAAGTGCCTCTTTCATGTCATTGAGATACAAGTTAAACAGGACTGGTGCAAGGATGCAACCCTGCCTAACTCCTCTCATGATGTCAACAGAGCGTGTAAGTACCCCTTGGATATTATCTCAGACACAGTTCCTGTTACTCTTTGCAGGTACCTGCTGATACTGCAGTTAGACTTGAATGGTGCTGCTCTGCCTGGCAGCCTCAGCGAATGCATGAACCTAATGGTTGTTTTTGCACATGCAGAGTTATGCTAAAGTAGCTGTAACTCTGGATTTGTCATTCCAGAGTTGTCATTCTGGAGTAACTGTTTATACAATAATTAAGACTGTTTTTACACAATCACATTTAATCTGAGTTAGTTTTTAATCCAGATCTATTAATTCGGGGTTATTATTCAGGAGTAACTGTGTACACAATCATTTTTAATCAGGAATAAGAATTAATCCTGATTTGAAGTGTGAACAGGTTAATCTGGATTAGGAGTCGCAAGGAAGACTGCGAAATCCCATGGTGCAGCGCAACCAGATTTCAGTGTCCTCTTCTGCTCTGATTTCTGAGAGTATAGTGACAGCAACAGATACAGCAGTCACCTTGCAAAATGGAGGGGTCTTCACCTTGGCGTGGTGGATTTTAAATTTGGTGTGCCGGTTGGAGACTGCTGGAAAAACTGCGGGATATACCATAGAGGGACAGACGGCGAGATGAGAGACGTGTATCTGTAGCACTCTATGGTGTCTGGGACTCAGTCAGGAATCACCATTCACATGATCATTAATTTGGACTGATCTTAATCTGGATTAAATCAATTCTCAAAAATGAGGTTACCAGAATCTGGTTTAAATTTTGAATTCGGGTTCAGTAATTCAGACTAAAGTGTTCACACAATTGCCTTAATTTGAATTCTGGATTACTACACAAGTAAAAAACACCCCAATACTAAAACACCCTAATACTCCAGAATAAGCACTATTCTGGATTGGCAGTGTAAATGCTTATTCCGACATAAAAGTCAAAAAGAGGATTGCAACAATCCCGTGGTGCAGCACACTTGAATTATAGTGCCTTGGGGAATTCTGACTGAGAGGATGTGCATTGGTCTTGTCATTAATTGACTGGGATGTAAATTTTCAGCGGGGATTCTGTATTTGTGCAGAGATCTGAGACAAATGGGAGTTCCAAAGGGAACTGGATTCTTCCATATAGTGCAGTTGAATTTCAGAGCCTTCTTCTGCTCTGATTTCTGGGTGCTGTGTGGGCAGCTGTGAGCCCCTTTTCTCCCAGAATCCTTGCTGTGCCTATGTCACTTGTCATGGGTCACTGGAGTGGATGGGTTCCCTCTGCTGCAGGGTCAAGGTCATGTCAGGATCAGGAGACAGCATTGGTAGCATTTTGTCACAGCCTTCTCTGCTGTAAATCCCTACCTGTGACATTTTGCCACCTGAGACTGCAGAATACTATAGAGACTTTGGGTAGAGGGGATGTAAAAGCTCTACCTGCAATTCACTATGGTGGAGTGACTTAATACTGGACTAATCCTTCACATGATCACTATTCTGGTATTATTTCATGTCGAATTAGATAAATCCTTGAAAATCATGTTGAACAACACTGGCATAAAACCAGGAAACAGGAGTTAAAAACAAGGAAGCAAAAGTGATTTAAGCCGACATGGCAATTCACACAATTAACTACAATCTGGATTTAGAGGGGTTAATGCCGGTATTAGGATTGTGTAACAACAGCCTGTAGGTTGAAATGTGGCAGATGCTATTTGAAGCCCTAAAATGACTTACGTGGAACTGCTAGGAAAACTGGCAGGCTGTTCTGGGAATTCTCTTTCTAGTCTCAAAGAGTGTCTTGCTAAAGACTTCAGGCAAAGGGCACAGTCGGATCAACTGCAGAGCCGAGAAAGGGGAGAGTGAGTTGTTTTCATCTAGGCCCCATCAAGCAGACTGGGCAGAGAGGCCCAGAACTGGGTGAGCCACGGGGACTGAGCCCTTCTCTCATCCTTAGAGAAGACTCGTCTAAGGTCAGATCTGAGGAGCATGTGCTGTCGCCACGTGTGCCCAGAGCTCCTCTGAAGATAAAAAGAGCTTCTAGTCTCCAGGGCTGTGAATCAGACTCTTCTAAGAATCTCCACATCTGTTTCTTTAAATAAAAGGGACTGGGTGGCTCAGGATTGGCATTACAGTTTGAATTCAGCCTGGGCTGCGCTGTGAAAGTCCTCCCCCTCCTGCAGCCTGCTACTCAGTCGCCAGTGTGAGGTGAATCTTGAAGGCCACAAGCAGTTCCCAGGAGACCGCCACTCATAGGTGACCCGTGAGCATTAGTGGTAGAGAGGCGCAGCTTAGGGGAGATTGAGGCAAGAATGCTGGAATTTGGAGAGGCAGCCCACCTCCCATCAGTGCGTGCACTGGCATGGGGGGCACTGCAGAGAGAATCTCAGGGAGTGCTCTGAGTAAAGTTACCAGATTATGAAAACTGCAAAGTGGAACTGCCCAGGCCCCATACCCATCATCACAATTTGCATAAACATATTTTAACATACATTGGCATAATTTATATAAATTGCACACATTTAAAATAGCCCATTGCCTAACTAAAAACTTTGCTTTTTAAAAAACAAAAACAAAAACAAAATCAACCTCCCCACTCCCAAGAAGTGATCAGTCTCTCACATTAGGTGAAAACAGACATGCATGTAACTCTGCTTTAACATCGCTTTAATATTTCTTATGCATGTTGCAGGCTTGTATTGTCACCCTAAGCAGCCCTGCAACATGCATAAGAAATGTTAAAGAGGTGTTAAAGTAGAGTTAAGGGTGTTTTCAGAGTGGCCAGCTTTACTCCACTTTACCTTGCTTTAACCCGTGGGCCAACCATCACGTTAGTTCCTGGGTGCCAGATGTTTGCCTGGGATAGATCCTGGCCATGTTGACAGCTAGTGTGGGCTGTGACTCTTGAAAGTCTCTGAGTCACAGCCCGCACTAGCTGTCAACACGGCTGGGATCCAGCTGCCTGACCAAGTGTATTTTCCCCAGCTGAGTTGGAAGGGCCACCACCATGGCAGCCGTCATTGGTCACCATGACTGCCTGTTGTGGGGGAGGAGGCGAGCCGCTGGATGCAGTGCACACGTCCGTGCATCTCCCTGCTCTCCCCGTCACATCAGTTCAGGGTCCCGGACCAGTCCTGGCTGCGATGGGAGCCCAACTCCAGACTGGGGCTGCATCATATCTGAAAACACCCAAGGTGCATGTATGTTTTCACCCACAGTCACACACACTGTGTATAAGAGTATGTGTGTTCTCCCTCCTCCCACACTGGTGGAGGAGGGAGCAAGGGTGAGGTGGGGTGACAGTTCTCACATTACCTGGTCATGCCACAAGGGGGACTGTTGTGCTGCCTAAAGGCAGAGGGGGGCCATTAAGCTGTGAGGTGGTGAAACAGGATGCCTGTCCCCCTCATAGCGCTTTGTCAGGCCCGCTCACCGTACCAGTGCAATGGCAGTCGGGGGCATGCACAGCTCAGGAAATCAGTTGAAAATCTTGGGGGCATGTGATCTACCCCTATGCATCTCCGCTGACAGAATCCGGCATGCAGGAGTACCATTTGCTGTGGGGTAGATGAGAGGGGAGGAATTTTTCACTGATTAAGGCCTTATTACCCCTTCCTCCAAATTTTACTGAAGAGACATCGAGATCGAGACCAAGCCTCCTGACTTGCTGTGCTACTGTGAGGCCCCATGAGAGTGAAGCTTCTAAGAGCTCCCCCTAGCAGTAAGTCAGCACAGTCACACTAAAGTTAGTCCAGGAAACCACTGAGCAGCTAGTCCATCAGAGGCCCATGAGAGGACCAGTTCAGTTTGTCTCATTCCTGCGGTGACTGCATTTATTACTCTGCCTGAATGCCTTTGGTTGCAGCCAACCTCTGGAGCCTGGTTTCCTCAGGGGAGAAAATAGGGGCATACTTAGGTTGGAATGAGACCAGGTGCAAGAAATGGAACCCCCCCTCCCCCCATATCACCAGTCTCTCCCAGTGTCCTTATTGCAAAAAACTGCACTTCCCTCTGCTCCAACCACCTCCAGTCCATTGAATCCGTTGCTCTGATTCCAAAGAGACTCCTGCCAGTGCGACGCCTCTTCTCGGCTCTGCTGCCTGAGCCCTGGAGGCCGTGGCTGTGCTGCCTGCCTTGTGCTGCTGCTGCTGGTGCTTGCTCTGTCCTGTGCCACATGCCGGGTGGCTCCCACGTGCACTGCGCACTGCAAGCGCTTCTGCTCAGCTCAGTCTCCGCCTGGCCGCACTGTAAGAGCGACAGGATTGTGCCCCCCGCCCCAGCTTGGGCCCTGGGACAAATCTCCCTCCTATCCCTAGGATAGCTACACCCCTGGGGGAAGATACGTAGCATAAATCAATCAGATATTTCAGTCACAACTAGGATTGCCACCTTTTTGCAAGCCTGGACCCAAATGGTCCTTTCCCTTTCTGTTGTGGCCACTCCCCCTTCAGAGTGTCATGCTGCTTTGAAGGGAGCAGGGCCACATCAGAAAGGGGCAGGACAAAGGGGTTTTCCTGTAGGGTGGCCAGATATGCAAATTTTAGAAGACACTTATGAGAAATGCAGGTTGCAGGGTTGCATTGGAGTTAATGCAGCCCTGCAACCTGTATTTCTCATGTGTCCTCTAAAACTTGCATATTTGGCCACCCTACTTTCCTGCCTCTTTGTAGCTACACGCACTTCAGAGAGTTAGGGTGTTAAAATGCTCTGCAAGAGAGAGCAGGAGAACCCCTTTACTCTGCCTCCCCCCAGTGCGGCCTCATCCCTCTTGAAAAACTTTACCCAGGATATCGAGGTGCTCTTGGATGACCGTGAGAAAGTGGGCTTCACCCAGAGTTCATGGGTTAAATCTAAAGGCACTCTGGGTCAAACCTATATGATTGGTGCTATAGCCCATATCTAGTTACACCTATTGTTATGAAATTTGGATTTCCTACATACCTTTGAGCCATCTGCAGAATGTGGCTGAAAAATTTATGAAGAGTGAAGACATTCACACATGTGCTCTGCTCATGCACAGAGAGACAGGGTGAACGCATAAGCATTCTTTCCATAGGAAATCAGCCTGAAAATATTAGCTGAGAGCAGCAGCTATTTTCACGTTGGTGTCTTAACATCTTTCACCTGGTTATATACATCTGGCTCCAGATACATCCCTGACTTCAAGTCTGGTGAGAGGTGAGTACCTTGTAACTATAGCAACACTGAAAAAGAGGACACCAGTTCAGAACTGACTTTGTCATGACTGGATGTAAGATTTCATTAAGAATATATCATGCATCTGCTAGTGAACCAAAAC
Source organism: Sphenodon punctatus (assembly GCA_003113815.1). Classification (NCBI taxonomy): domain Eukaryota; kingdom Metazoa; phylum Chordata; class Lepidosauria; order Sphenodontia; family Sphenodontidae; genus Sphenodon; species Sphenodon punctatus. Next base: position 624,577 of record QEPC01000097.1, read on the forward strand.
CAGCTTAGGGACTGGGTTGTTATTGTTTTTAAAAAAAATGATATACATGTTGATGGATTTTACTGTATGGAAAATTTAGGTTGGAAGCGCAAACTCTGGCACATTCCCTGCTTGGACACGCAGAGTACAGGCTGTGCTTTCCATCAGACACGGTAGGCTCTGAAGCCATATTGTAGACCTATTCGGCAATCCCACTCTATTTATGAGCAGTGAGGTTTCCTGAGGAATTAGCCAAGCATCCCATTCAGAGGCTTTGGTAGCTGCATAATATTTGGAGGGCTGTTAAATTTTAATCAGGATAAAGTTGCTGAGCGTTGATGGTTTTGAGGACAGCTGAAATGAATTTCAGCTACCAAAAATCACAAACTGATTTCAGATAGTTGTTTTCAGGAATGAGTATCCATTTTTGTACTGAAAATTCATTAATTTGTTAGTTCATTACTTCAGTATTAGCTAAATCACTTTAGCTCTTCAAGTCTTCATTCATTCAAGCTTTCCCCCCTGGCCCAACCTCCTTGCCTCCTGCATTATATCCCACAGACGGCCCAATCAGGACCTGCACAAATTCAAAAGCAAGCACCAGATAGGACTCCTGAAGACGTAAAGGACTGAATAACGAAGTGCTGAATGCAAAAATTAAAAAAATGAAGGGAAAAAAAAGATTTTTTTTTTGTTAATGAAAAAAATGATGTAATGGGGGGAAAAAACCAAGTCAAAATCTGTGTCAGCTTCAAAAGTGGATAATTTCAAAATTGGCCACTGAATTTGCTTTGTATATCTGAATATGAGCTGGTTTAACTTAGAGATGAAGTGAGTTCTCAAAAAACAGGTGAAACCATCAAACATACCCAAACCAAGCCACAAATTGCAGTTTAGGCAATAAACACTATCTGTTTATGCTCTGCCAAGTATCCGTTTTGGTTATGTGG
>QEPC01000097.1:629862-645567 GCA_003113815.1 Sphenodon punctatus
GGGGGCAGGTTTATGTCAGAAAGGAAGCATGGCAGCCCCTTTGCCCCACCCCCTCTTACATGGGCACTCTGTGCTTGAGGCTTCCTTGCTTGAGAAAGGTGGCAACCCTCCTTTGAAGGTGTGTTGTCACAAGCATGCTCAGTCTGGAGGGGTTAATCCAGATTAACTGCCTCCTTCTATTTCTGTTCTCACATGCACAGAGCTCCTTCCTGATCTCCCCCTTTGGTCACTGCACAAGACATGGGAACTTGCAGCAGGGGGCCTGGAAAAACAATCAGTGAGTAGTGTAGGCGTGCCATGCAAGGGGCAGACAAACAAGGAAGAGCTGAGCATTGCTGAATAACCAAATATTCAAACCAAAATCATAGTTTTGGAACTGAAATGCCCAAAAAAACAAATTTGCATATTTCATGTTTGGCATGATTCAGCTATTCTGAAAGCAATCCATAAATGCAAATACTAATTTGGACGTAGCTATTTGTTTCCACTTAAATGTGGAGATGGGTGTGGGTTTTCTTTCTTTTTTCTTTCAAAATATCATTAAATTAACCAACTCCCAACACGGGATAAGTACTCTTTGGTTTTTGGCAGTTTAGCAACATCCTTTTCAAACAAGTGGCTTCTGCTCTGAGAACATGATGCTGCAGTTAGGGGTGTTTAAAGTGGCAACCTGTCTCCTGGATCTCCAGGCAGGGCAGCCTTGTTCTCCACAGACCCATGTTTGATCATATCAACTTGATCCTCTTGAAGCCAGCACACACACACTGATCCAATTGCTGGGCAACAGACTAGGTTGTCTAGGGCGGTTGCAGAATCACCTTCATTGCTTGATTTCAAGAACCATCTGGCTTGGCATCTGTCTGTGATGCTGTAGGTAGGAGGCATCCTGCCTTGGAACAGGTGGTTGAATTAGAGGATCCTGGAGGTTCTTTTTAGTTTTCTTATTCTGATTTTACCTATCTGCAGACCGCTGGAGTAAAAAGTCCAAAGTGAGGGGAGGACAGACTCTTCTTCAGTGACGTTTTCCCCTATTTAAGAACAAGAAATCCACCCCCTCACCTATCTTAAAAACCATTTCCCCACAGCTGCTACAGCTGCCAACAGATGTGTTAATTCATTCAATAATCACATGTTCTAGAAACACATGGAAATGTAAAATTAAATGATTGGGATTGTTGAATTCCTCTCTTTGGGCTCCCCAACCTCTCTCTGTCATTGCATCTATTGTTGTTCCTAGTAGAGGTCTCTTTGTTTAACCCCCTAGACTCTGATTCTTGGGGTGGTGATGGGGAAGTCCGCTCATTCAAGGAACCGAGACACAAAAAATCAATTACTGGGTTGGGGGCTCAGGCTAGCTTAGGCTTTTCTGGCATCTTCAACTTTCTCAGCATGGAACCTCAGCCTTGTTGCTTTAGTGCCTGCGAAGAATACAATGAAGTTAAAGCTTAGGAGGTACCTTTCTCCAGGCTTTCCCATGAATTGGACATGGCCACATCAACCGGGGTTGGGGAAAAGGGGCTGTCTTGCCCCTGTCTGATGTAACCGGCCCCTCATGGAGTATTGTGAGGGTATGACACTCTGCAGAGGGTGGGGAATGCTGGAAAGGGGGTGGGGAAAAGTGTTGATATAATCTCACCCCGTACAGTGTTGTGATATCATGATTCAATGCAGGGGGCATGGTCACAATGGAAAGGGGATGGGAAAGTCCCTGGCATAGCCGTCCTCAGAAGCCTCAGTTTCCCCAGAGACTGGGTCAAAACTCAGAGTCTCCAGGCGAAACCACAAGAAGTGGTGACCCACCCTAGTGCTTGTATTCATGTCTTTGGCAGTTAGTTGACTAGGACCGGTTCTCAAACGTTTTTGAACTTTGCCCCCCTTCCACTTGTCTTTTGTAGTTGAGGCCCCTCCCACACACATGCACTTTGCTCACTCTCTTTCTCTCCCCCTTGCCAACCTTCTATTGCTTGCCTTCTCTCCCCTCCTTGTTCTTTGACTCTCTCTTCCCCTTTGCCACTTCATTACTTTGAAGAGTCCCCCTATCTCAGTGAGAGTGTGGTGGGGCTAGGAGTTTGGCAGCTAGGATTCTTCTCTCTCTCACACACAGAACACCTCCGCCCCCCAGTTTGAGAACATAGGGCTAGAGCAGGGGCTCTGTTTCGGTGTTTTCAGATGAGATGCTACCCTGCATAGCCACCCAGAACCCTCGGATCCAACCCTCGGATCTGAAGGTGGAGCGGTTGGGTGCACTCTCCTGTGAGCCATGGAGCACCCACTCATGGCCCCGCACAGAGCTATGCTGGGAAATCCAGAGTGCTTCGTGCTCAAATGTATGTTGGCCACTTCCATGGCTGCAGTAATCACACTGGGAGCTGCCCATTGGAATTACTCCCCATGCACTCCACCTGTGTGGGTGCTCCACAGCAGAGCCGCACGGTGGCCACAGACACCCACCCCCATCGCCTTGGTCATTTGGTAGGTAGGTAGAATTTTATTGTGCTGGCCGTCAGGTTATGACAAAATCAACAACAAGCAGTATATACATAATAGAAAAAAATAAAATTAAATACTTAAAAACAGGCGTTTATTCCAAATATATAACCTTAAAACTTTGCCTCTTCTATATTGACTGTGTGTCTATATAGACCTATGCTTGTGCACACAAATGTTTGTAGCTAAAACCGCAAAGGAAGCCACTGCGTTAGTTACTCTGTCACTAACATCACTCAACAAAGTAATCAGCAAATGCCTAGGTGGCCTTGTTAGATCTAAATTCAGTGTATTAAATAAAGGTTTACAAGGTAAATCATATAAAGGGCAACACAACACATAATGGATAACATTTTCAACCACATTCTCTCCACAAATACATATTCTTTCACTGTAAGTAGTCCCCCGGTTACGGCTTTGCACCACCATGGTCTCAACCATCTGTAACCTCAGGCTTGTAAAGGCCTTCCTTCTCCCTGGAGCCAAAAGAGTAGTCAAATAACAGGGAGGGCCAGTATGACCTGGAAGCCAGAACTTGTGTAAGGGGGGCAACCTTGGAATTTGGAAGCACAGGTCCTTGCAATCTGAACCTCAGTATCCTTCATACATTGTTTAACAAGACATTTAGCCACCCCCGCAGATTTAGAGCCTAGAAAATCAGGGGGAAACCCCAGTAATCTGATGTTATTCTCCAACTGTCCCAATCAAGTATTCCTATCCCTACTAGGATTAGTCAACTTCTCTTGGAGACAGAGAACTGACAATGAAGTTGAAGGGAGGTGAAGCAATTTTAGCCAAAAACAAATAATGTAGTAAATAGAGGCAGCAGCCATAGATCTCCTTCCCGTCTCTAAGTACAACAAGGCCACTGGGGTAGATGAAGGTATCCCTAACAGTATCCTCATAAATTTATTCTGGGGCACCTCCAAAGCACAATTCCGCCTTCTTCCCCAAACAGCTGCCCCATAGCAAAGCTGGGCATAACTTTAATCTGAAAGGTCTTTAGGGCTGGATTAACCAGACCATCACCTCTCTGATGAAAAAAATCTCAGAATTGAGTAGATGAAGTTGCCAATTTAGTCAGATATTTAATATGATGACACCAAAACCCTGTAGCCGAGAACAGTACTCCTAGATATTTAAAAGCCTTAACCTGTTTTAGACTAAACCCATTGATAAACTAGGGGTGTTTTTTAAAGTGGGAAGCAAAAACCATAACTTTGCTCTTATTGTAGTTAGTTAATCGTCGGGCCCTCCACCTGACAAAGTGCAGAAAAATCAGACAGTATATGTAAAATACCCAAATGTGACAGTGATAGAAGCACTGAGCCATCCACATACATCAAAATTGGGACTTTCCTAATTCCAATTTTTGGGGCCATGTATTGATCTACAGATAGATTCAATTAAGTTATTAACCTAAAGATTAAATAAAATCAGGGCTAGAAGACAGGCCTGTCTTACTCCCCTAGTTATACTAATACTAGGGTAGAGAGTTTCCTGCCTAGCCAAATGGATCCGAAGATCTGTATGTGTATATAAAGAGCTGATTAAAGAAAGTAATCTTATCCATTTCTAGAACTTTCAGTTTGACCCATAATCTCTCCCTATTAACCAGATCAAATGCTGATGAAAAGTCAATGAAGGCTGCAAACAACTTATATTTTAGCTTAGCATATTTTTCAACTAAATGGGAGAGTATATAACATTGGTCCATTGTTGACCTACGTGAACGGAATCCTGCCTACTCTTCTGCTAATAATGCCCCTCTCTTCACCCATCCCATAATTCTTTTCAAGAGTATATTAGTATAGAGCTTGGCCACTACACATAAAAGACTGATTAGACAGTAATTTTGAGGATTTTCCCTGTTTCCCTTTTTATAAATGGGAACTATAACACTTGTTCTCCATGTAACAGGAATATCCCTGAACTGTTAACTAATGTAAACAACCGGGACAAGGCCTCCACCCACCATTCAGGTAATAATTTGTATACCTCTCCTGGGACATAATCTATTCCTGGCACTTTATTCTGTTTCTGTGTGTCAGTTGCCTCCCAGACATCCTGAACTGTTACTGGGTCCCATTCAGGGACCCCATGGGTCTTCAGAGCTTCCTAGCTTCCTAGAGATTTTAAATTGTTAAAGAGGACAAAATAATAATAATAAAAAACAATTGCTCCTCCCACACCGATGAGGCAATCTTAGGTTCTCTAAATAAATAACCCTTAGTCAGCCTTTAGTCATAATCTCCCAGAATCGCTTAGTGTCCTTGTTCTCTAAAGAGTCCTGGAGGATATGCCACCTATCCCTGATGTATTGGCCTTTCTTCTCCACTGACAGCTTTTTATAAGATGTAAGGAGGGCAAAATATTTGGGGCTCATGTTCCTTCCTACTCCCTGTTTAAAACGATGGGCATATTTCCCAAGTCGCCTTTTAGCCCCTAAACACTCTTTATCAAACTAGGGTTTTCCTTTATGGATCTTTATAATCGACCTCAGCTCTTTAGTTGTTAACAATGGCATAAGATGATCCATCAAAAGGGTCCACTTTTCAATTGCCAGGGTAACATTCTTAGCCCCTAATAAGTTTGAGTACATTACGTTTCAGGTATCAGACTACAAAAATTGGAATTGCTCCCCATGCACTCCACTGTGTGGTTGCGCCATGGCAGAGCCACACAGTGGCCATGGACACCGCCCCCCATCACCTTGTTCATTTGAAAACAACCATTGTTCCCATAGTCCAGTGTTAGAGTAGCAGCCGATGAGGGCATTCTTTGCTGAGGACAGGCCTTGCATTTGGGTTCATATGATAGATACTGAGAGCCAATAAAGGAAAGGCTCCTGTCTCCTCTGTGCCCAGCCAAGGGCTGTGACTCTGACAACAATCTTGGCTTATCTCCATTATAAACCTACTGCTTGTTGGTGCAGGGATCTATGGAGCAATCTGACTGGAATGAAAATGTCTACTCCAGATGCAGAGCTTCTGCAGAACAGCAGCTGATTTTAAACAGGTGGAATGAAGTAAAACAATGAAGGAAACCTGGCCAGGCTTCCAGACAGCTTGAGGTTGACAAGAGAGGTGCTGCTGCCCAGACAGACAGCACTGGAGGAGCCTCATTTTGAAAGCTGCCCATGTTGGCCAAATGAACCTTTTCTGGTAGAGCTGTCACCTCTCTGTAGGTTTTGCCTGGAGACACCAGGTTTTTTCCCAGAGTTTCCAGTTCTGGGGAAGCCTTGATTTCCCCAGGTCATCCAGAGGTCCCTCAAAAACCTGGAGAAACTGGAGCTTCTGGAGGTGGCAGGAGGTGGTCATTCCTTACCCCATTTCTTACATGTCCCTGCTCTTATGGGGCATCATGATGCTTTGTAGGTGGCAGAGTTTTACATCAGAAAGGGGTGTAACATCCCATTCACACATTTCCGACATGACTCTGCCCCCCCATGTGAAAGCCCTGAGGGAGGATTAGGCCTATTCTCTGGCCTCCTCTGATGCCAGAGGAAATCCAGCTCTGTGCATAGAGTGCCAAGGATTATGTCTGTACCCAATAAACACCACTAGAATTCTCATCTCGTTTCTAGAGTTTTCTGCACCACTTAAATGGTGCATTATTAGAGTGCGGGAGCTCTCTATAATAGTTAAGGTGTGTTGCACACTACATTATAAAGCCCCAACATTTTATTTGTTCTAAAATTGGCATGATCAAAGTTAGGATTGTAGAATTTGTTGTGGAGTACCACGGGCAAGCAGTTCATGTTGTGAAAATGTCAGCTGTATCCATTGGATAAAAGCTGAAATTTTTCAGTTTCAAGCCTGATTTTTCATTTAGTCAGACCGTCTATCTGGGCAGGGTAGAGGGGGTGAGTGTTGGTGGGGAGGAGGAATTAGCCTTTTAGAAAATTAAAAGGAGGCTGCCAGGGGCTGCCTCTCGAGGTTTTATTTGTAAATCTGATTAGTAGTTTTAAAGTTATGGGGTTGTGGAAAACCCCATGTTAGCCTATGGAGAGGGGTAGGGCTGCTTTGAAGAGGAGTGCTGCTCACCGCCTCTTCTCCTGTCTTTCCCTTCTCAGAGCAGGAGTTTGGCAATTGTGCCTGGGGGTTTCAGGGCAACAGGGAGCGAGGCGCGGGGAAGGGAGCAAGGGCAGGGGGCGCTTTGGATGTGGCAGGGCAAGGGAGCAAGGGCAGGGGGACGCTTTGGGTGTGGGGGGGCAAGGGAGCGAGGGCAGGGGGGCACTTTGTATTTAACCAAAAACTTGGCTAGTCCATAGTAAAAAAACCTCCAGTTTACAAGAAGAATTAAGGCTCTTACAAATTCAATCATGCAAATTGACACGTGGAAATTGAAAGTTCCAAATTGACACATGAAAAAACACATGGAAATTGAAAGTTAAGTCTCCCGCCTTAACTTCCGTCCCATGTTAGCAGTAAAGACATTGTACAGTCTCACATATTGTGCTCACTTACAACTTAGGCTCCATGCACCCACACTTTGCTTTCATCTTTCAGCCCCAATCCTCTTCTTTTGCAGGTTGGGAGCAACACTGAAGCTGGGGACAGGAGGGCATGAGCTGGCCCCTCACCCCCTCTGTTTCCTCTTTTAAGAAAGAGAGAGCTGAGTCCTGGCTGCTGCCCCTTCTCCCTGTCTTGGGCCCAACCATTTAACAGAGAACTCAGGACACCTGGTTTCCAGTCTCTCCATCCCACTCTAATCCAGTAGGCTGCACTGCCTCCACAAGCAGACTCAATAGTCCTGGTTCCTAGCTTGTTCTCTTCTCCCCTGCTCAGCTCTCAACCTTGTAACAGACAACGCAGAAGTCCTGGGTCCAAGTTGCCCCTCTAACCTTCTAGCCCCCACTCCCCTCACAGAGAACTCAAAAGCTCTGGGAGAAATACAATGTTTATCTGTGTGTGTCATATGGAACAGAGCAAAGGTGTGTGTGGAATGACAAAAAAAAAACACCAGGAGAGGAAGTGGAATAACAGGGAGGGAGGCTTTTGGGACTCAAAGGACAGGGAGTCAGCTATGGTAAGTGGGTTAAATGACAGGACTGCTCCCCCTAGTATCCCATCAGTCTTCTGAATCAGTGATTTCACTCAGAACCTCGGTATTGTAACTATTTCTAATTCCTCCTGTTATTCCACCCACTTACTTGATCTGGCACACTTTGTATTTTTCCCTATTATTCCAACCATTCCACTTACTGCATCTGGTGCCTCCTCATCATTTCACACCCTTTTGCCTTCCCCATGTACTCCCAAAGATGCAGCTGTGTTGTATTATTTCACAGTCACTTAATTGGATGTTGACTATTTATTTAGAAATTGGCATTGCTGTTGCCTCCATTCCTTCCAATGGCCATTCCATTTAATTTATTTCAATACATACCCAACTTAAAGTTTAAATGAAACATTTGTATACAAATGTACCTAGCTTCACTGTGGTCTGAGAGGGCAGTGGGAACTAGTGGGTAAGAGGGATGGTTGTGAGACATTACTCAGCTGTCCCATTCTCCCCAACCAACATGAAAAAATAGAGGGAATGGAGGGGGTGAGGGGCCAGCCCACGCCCTCCTGTCCCCAGCTTCAGTGTTGCCCCCAACCTGTAGAGGAAGAGGCTTGGGGCTGAAAGACTAAGGCAAAATGTGGTGCACGGAGCCTACGTTGTAAGTGAGCACATTTTGGACATTTTGTCTGTGCCATTTTGGACCCCTAGTGGTATCAGAGTGCCTCCCAAGCCTTGTGCTGGCTCTCCAAAGATAGTGAATTTTCCTTTCTATGCAAGTCTGAGAGATTGGCTTTTACCCAAAGACCCAGATTCCTGATGTTGGTCTAAGACAGATATTCTATACTTTAAGGNGTGAGGGGCCAGCCCACGCCCTCCTGTCCCCAGCTTCAGTGTTGCCCCCAACCTGTAGAGGAAGAGGCTTGGGGCTGAAAGACTAAGGCAAAATGTGGTGCACGGAGCCTACGTTGTAAGTGAGCACATTTTGGACATTTTGTCTGTGCCATTTTGGACCACTAGTGGTATCAGAGTGCCTCCCAAGCCTTGTGCTGGCTCTCCAAAGATAGTGAATTTTCCTTTCTATGCAAGTCTGAGAGATTGGCTTTTACCCAAAGACCCAGATTCCTGATGTTGGTCTAAGACAGATATTCTATACTTTAAGGGACATCCCTGACTGTGGAGCTGTGGAGCTCCATAAAACAGAAAGAACATCCCTTATTTCAGACCCCCCCCCCCCCCCGCGCTACAGAATGTAATGACTGTCCCTTATTTCAGAGCCCCATATAGCATCCATTATTTTTGAAATTCTGAAATGGGAACCCTCCTCTTCAGTCCTCACTGTAAGATATAAACTTGGCATCACTTGGGGTCAGGAAGAGGGGTTTATAGATGGAATAGCATACCTTGAAATGACTGCTAATAAATAATTTCTTTGTGCCTTCATCTAGCCCGGGGGTGTGGAACCTTTTCCCTTCTATGGACCACTTTGAAAATTAGTACAAGCTTCATGAGCTGGATACGAGTTGAGGGGAGGTTACTTTTTAAGGGGTGTGTCCAGGATGGGGGAGGAAGGGGAAGGTCCAGACCATGGTGGGTCTATGCCCATGGATCCATCTCCTGTCCTGAGTTTACACCCTCATCTCTCCTCTCTTCCCCCTGAGTTCACTCTTTCATTGTTTTGAGGGTAGGTGCTGGATCTGTGGGCCAGATCCAGGAATTGGAAAGAGGCCAAATAAAAAGCAGCTGCAGGCTCAATTTGACCCACAGGCCAAGGGTTTCCCCATTCTTGAATCATTGCCATTGCTTGCTGCCTAGCAAAAGGTGCCAGACTGTATGGATCACTATGTGTTTTTATCTGCTTAAAAAAGGCAAGAGAAGGATTGGGCAGGGATACCAGCCAGCTTATCACAGGCACTTTCACTTCAATATACATGACTTTAACTGCTATTTCCTTTCCACACCTCATCAAACTGAAAATACAGCTCTAAGGATAACATGCCAATAATAATGGATAATTCCAGTGTAAGCAAGAAATATTAGAAAAGAGGAATCAGCAGAGTTATAGCAAGAGCAAATTTAGCCTTTTACACCATCAAGCCTTGTTGTCCCCAAAGGGGGTGAGAAATCTGAAGGTTTAGGCAACTGAAAATTACTTTAATAAAGAAATGAGCACAATCCCATCATCCCTTTCCTGAGCCTTCATATTGCAGACACATTAAAGTAAGAACCATAATCCTGGGTGATCAATCAGCACTAGATTTTGGTTTGGCCTCCTCTTTGTATGGTGGCAGAATGAGTTTTCCATCAGCTTCTGGCAAGATAATTGAAACAAAATGGAAAATATTTTCTTACTCTCAATAAACTGTGCTGCCAGAGGAATGAAGGAACCTTAACTCTTTATGGCAAAGATCCCATTGCCTCTAATTATTGATTATGTGAAGCACATGCTACTGTTGAAAACATTATAATGTATCGATATGAGTAAAAATTAAAAAACAAATATCAGGAATATTCTGTAGAGTGAGAAAATGTTTCTCGCAATCCTATATGGATTTCTAGCCTGGGAAAGCAGAAGTACTGGCTAGGGACTGAGAAATATAGTCTTAATTTTAATGCAAAGAATACTGGATCAGAGGATGCAAACTTACTTTTTTAGGAGGCATGTTCCAAAAATATTTCACACCAAGAAATATCAGAATAAGCAAAGGCACCAGCACGCAAAAGAGCAAGCCACCGATCTTGTACCTTTTGCAGAATTTCTTCCTTGTCTTAGACACATCTGCCTGAGTAATTACAAAAAAGAGCCATTTGCAGAAGTCTGCTTCTGAACCCAGAGAGCAGTGTGTATGAGGGTGTATCAAAGGCAAGAAGTACTGTTATGGTAAAGAAAATCATCAACTTACATCTAGAAAGTGACAGTCCTCAGGACTCGCTTGAGGATTCTTTTCCATGATCTTTTTCTCAGTCAAATTTCCTGCTCTGTGTGCACAGAGGGATAGAGAGCCCACTGCTGAGGAGGAGTTATGAATGATGTGGTTCTCGCATGCCAGCAAGGGGAAACTCTATCTTACTCTGACTCAGATATATCATGCTAAAGCCTGCTTTACCATAGGAGACTCCTGAGCACCAGTCTTAGGAGATATATGTGTGTGTGTGTGTGTGTGTGTGTGTGTGTGTGTGTGTGTGCTTGGACTGGCAGCCAGGGACACAAGGACCAGCAGTTGCAGTATGAGCTGGGCTTGTGACTGAGGCTGAGACATAAAGCAGTAGCTCGCACTATAAGTCTGCAGGGCTATCAGGGAAGGTGCATTTTATACACTCATTGAAAATGGACACAAGTCCCTTCCACTTTCTCTCTTCCCTCCCTGCCCACTAACCTCTATCCCTGCTTCCCAACAGTGAAATATTTGAAAGTTGCTTAACAGGCCGTAGTTAGGAAAGAGGCTATGGTGGGAGGGGTGGGATGGGGCAGACCACATGACAATGAAGGCAATTGTGCTTGCATTCAAACGTTTGCGTACTTGGTTAAAAATGCATCCTCAGTCAGAAGCCTTCATTGGAAAACTTCATTTCTCCTTCGAGAGCCTCTCCATAATCACACAGATGGTATTAGGTGCTGACACGGTGTCAAGATCGGACAGATTTCTCCAAGCCAGATCACATGGGGAGTGATGTCATCAGAGCTTTGTATACATAGTGCCGCGCTCCCAAGTCCTCCACTCTTTTCCTGCCTTTGCTAGAGATCGGATGTGTATCTTTCTTCTTCATAACGTGACCGGAACGAACGGTCATAACGTGACTGGAACGAACAACAACCAGGATATAGCCTTACACTACAAACGTAAGAATAAAAATGGACTTAGTTTTATGGTAGACAAATGGTTTAAAGCCTGCCTTCAGTGCGCTGGAAAAATCCCTTACTCGGACGCACATAACTGCTGCCTTTACTGCCTTGGTTTACAACATAATACTTCTCTCTGTCCTAGCTGCCGTTCTTTTAAGAAGAGGACAAGGAGAGATGGAACCTGCCAGCTGGTGGAATATCTGACAGAGCAGGCCATGTCTTCCCGACCTCTCCAACTTTCAGATAAGGCACCAGCTTCTGACAAGGGTGCCGCGTCAACCACATCTCGGCAACGGGCATCATCCTCAGAGGGGAGTGCCATGCCTGCTCCTTCTCAACACCAGGCACAGACCCCTAATCAGGAGGCCGTACCTGTACCCTCTAAACAGTCTGGGTCAGCGCCAACTCCACCTGCAACCTTGAGATCAGCTGATGTTACCGCAGCTGCAAGGCACCGTTCTGCCACATCCTCATGCCAGGATGGCACTGACAACCAAATAACATTGGCGCAAGCTTCTAACCCTCGGTACCAAGGGAAGCATACAACTCCACCTCTGACTCCTGCTGCACTGTCTCATGCTGGAGACATACAGACAGCACATAAGGAAAGTAAGCCAGCAACGCCTCTAACGCCAGACTCGGGGAAGGTGCATGGTAAAAAGAAGAGGAAGCATCACTCTGGCCACATTAACAACTGCCTCAGAGAGATCCGCAAGGGAAGACGCGGCAGCAGGGAGGAGCTGGAGAGCAGAAGAAGAGCCGGTGTGAACGGGGATGTGCTGTGGCTTCCCTCGCGCATGTTAAGGTGCAAAATCCTGCCCTGACATGCGCAAGAGAAGCTGTGGCACATCCCCATTCGCACTGGCTCTTCTGCTCTCTGGCTCCTCCCCGCTGCTGTGTCTTCCCTCGCGGGTCTCTCCGCCGCAATTGTGAATGCGGCCTCTCTTCGTTTTCTCTTCGAACCAGAGTCACCCCACTTCCACCGTTCTCCGTCTAAGAGATGATTGTCTGAGTTTGTTATAGACTTATCTTGTGATGAGGAAACCTCTGCAGAGGACCTTGCTAATGATTTCCATCCGTTGCAGCACTTTTTGGGAAAGTTAAGCCAACAAACTGTCCAGTCTGCCATAGCACAGCATTTGAATCCTCCATTAGCACTGTCAGCACTGATGCTTGCACCTGCTGAACCGGTGCCTCAGCAACCACAGACCTACGCACTAGCTCTGCTGGCACCACCAGCAACGACACCGTCAGATCTCCAAGGTGCCATTCAAATAGCTGTTGACAGAGCCTTCGGCACCAGAGCCTGATGGCACTGATGGTGTTCTCCAAGCTCTTCTCATGGATGACTAGATTGGTAAAGCTCCAGCAGATCCGGTACCAGATACTGGCCATGATGATCAGGAACCAGAACAAGTATCTAATGACACTGGACAATCACCTGTGTCCCCACTGGATGATTTTAGACGCTTACAAGATCTCCTTATGTGCATGGCCACTACGCAGGGCCCTGGACCCAACGGACTGTGACGAGCCATATCAACTTTTTGACATATGATCCATTGGCCTGCGGGAGTACTTAGCAATCTCACTTGCTAAAGCCCTAGCGGACAGACTAGATGAACTTTGGGTGGAATCTGCTATGACACTGTCAGTGATACCCAAATCCCTGAGGATGTATCCAGTCCCTAATGAGGGCCATGATTTTCTAATATATCACCCAGAGCCCAATTCCATAATAGCCACAGCAGCTGTGGAGCAGTCCAGGTTGGAAAAGATTTTCTCCAAGCCAGCTGACAAAGAAGGAAAGCATCCGGATAACTTAGGGAGATGCATTTATTCATCAGCAACCATGGATATCCAAGCAGGGAACTATCTGGACCTAATGGCAAGATACAATTATACTCTGTGGGACACAGTACTTAACATCCTACAAGAACTCTCAGAGGAACTTAGGCCCTTTTTACACAGACGCTCTAACACCCATAAAATGGGTGTTACATTTTATTATACATGTTGCAGGGCACCACTGCAGCCAAGCACCATGGACCCTGTGCACACATGATGCCTCCACCCAGTTCCTCTGGGTGAAGATGGGTGTTGGTCAGTGGGTGGGGAGCATTTCCCTGGGTGGAGATGGGTGGGGGCGTCTGTGTAAATGCCACTTTCGGTGGGTGTTGGTGAGTGTTTGCTCCCGGTCAACACCCACCTCCACCCACACCCACCCATGGAGCAACTGCCAGTGGTGTCCATTTTGTGGGTGTTTTATGGGTGTTAGAGCGTCTGTGTAAAAAGGACCTTAGAGTCAGGTTACTTCCTACAATAGAAGATGGAAAAGAACTGTCATGAAATATGTCTCGTATCACTTTTGATGTAACTGATTCTTTGGGGAGATTTATGGCCTCCTCCATATCACTTAGAAGACACTCCTGGTTATGTAATTCAGGTCTTCCACAAGAAGCGCAGAATGTTATCTTAAATCTTGCCTGTGGCAAGACACACCTGTTTAAATGCTTCTACGAACCAGGAACTTAGGCAGTTGAAAACCGAAAAGACAACTGCAAAATCGATGAGATTGTATATTCCGAGCTTTACACAAGCTCAAGCTTCACAAAAGCACTTTACCTTACCCCCAAAGCAGGAGAGACAACCATACTCTGCCCCCCAACCAGATTTCCATCACCTAGAGAGAATCATCATTACCATCAGCCAAGGCCTTATCAACCACAGAAAGGGCTTAAACAGCAGAAAGTCCACTCTGCCCCACCTACCGAACCTCAACCTAAGAAGTGGGTTTGACATTTTTCTGGCCCTCACAGAGGATTCTGTCAGGGTCTGTTTTGATAATAGGCTTGTTCAATATTTCCATGAATGGGAAATTGTTACCTCTGATAAGTGGTACTGCATTCAGTTCCTGATGTTACCTCCCCGAAGGATGATTAATACAGTTGTTCCTGCTGATTCTAAAATAGCTATGTTTCTGTTTAACGAAATCTCTCAGTTAATGTCTAAATGGGCCATTGAGTATGTCCCTGCTGACCAAGAAGGTTATGCATATTATTCCAGATATTTTGTAGTTCCAGAAAAACCTGAAGGTTTCCAACCTATCTTGGATTTGAGAGATCTCAATAAATTTGTTAAAAGATTCAAATTTCGAATGCTTACTTTACAGAATGTGCTCTCCTCCCTTAAGGAAGGTGACTATCTGGCAACCTTGGACCTTAAGGATGCCTGTTTTCATATACCCATTTATCCTTTACACAGGAAATACCTATGATTTATGTTCGTAGAGAGACATTGCCAGTTCAAGGTCCTACAGTTTGGTTTGCCCACAGCCCCCAGTACCTTCGCTAAGTGTTTGGCACCAGTAACAGCCTTCCTTCATAGGAAAGTGTGTCAGTATTCCCATCAGTGGTGGCCCCTCCACCAGAGTGTTGGGGCAGATGCCCCCCCAAACCCCCCAGGAGTCCTCTCATGCTTGCTGAGGAGCCAGAAGCTGCTCCTCAGCTGATCCAGTGGCAGCGCTGTCAGTTTCCCTGCTTGTCTGAAGGCTTTGTTTGTTTACGTTTTAACTCCCCTCCTAGAGAGTGATGAGTCATATGTAAACAAAGCCTGAAGGGAAAGAACTCTGCAAGGGGAGGATGGGGAGGGGACAAACCTCCTCCTGCTGCTGCTCCCCCCTCCCTCTAGTTTTCCACTCACTGGCCAGAGAGCTAAAGGGAGGCAGGGACTTAGAGGATCTCCCCCAAGCCCTCAGGAAGCAAGCGCTGGGCATTGGCCCAGAAAAGCACTGTTTTCTGGGGGATTGGGGAGGGAGTAGGGGAGGTGCCGTGTGCTCCTTGGCTGGGTTCCTATGGAGAAACCCAGCCAATCAGCAAGGCCTAGGGGGCGTGTCAGGGCACCTTTTCAAAACACTGTGGCCACCCCATAGCTCCTTTTTTCTCCCCCTGGCTCCTCCTCTACCAGAATGGGAGGAGGGAGGGAAAGAGCTCACTTTTCCTTGCTCCTTCCTCTAGGTTCACTGGAGGGGAGGGGGAAGAGAGCAAGAGAGCTCCCCCCCATCTCTCTCTTTTTTTTTTTTACAAGAGGGGAGATGCCAGGGACTTGTTTGGAGTCCCTGGCCTCCTTGTTTGGAAGGAAGAACAACAGAAGATGGTTACCAGATTCAGACTAGAGTGATCAGGTGGTCTCATCCTTTCAGAAACCTGGTAAGTCTTGAAAAAAACAAATCCCCTTCCCTGATCTCCTGTACATTGTTTGCTTGTGCTTTCTTTTGTCCTCTTCAATCCCTCCCCACCCCCATGCATTACAGTCAGGGGTAATTACTAATTTTGTGAGCCCAGTTGGAAGGGCTGTGTTGCCTCGAT
>QEPC01000099.1:3194-14617 GCA_003113815.1 Sphenodon punctatus
GTTTTGGATACTGGACCTTGAATCGCAATAGGCGATGTCACCCCCTCACCTATTCAATTTGACTGATTTTGGATCAATAAAGGGTGTGGCCTATTAAATCCATACAATGGTGTCCTGTCTCATTCATTGGGGTGCGCCGACAAGTGGGTCACCGCATCCTGGTATAAAAGGGTGTCCTAGCCTTAAGAAAGTGATTAAGAGACCGAAGATATTAACACAACACTTGGGTGGTACAGAAATCACTTGGGGACAGGGATAGACAATTTTCCCCACACACTAAAGTAAAGATGATCCGAGCCACCTTCTATTTTGCAAGGTAATATATGCCTCCACATGAAGGACATGGCTGCCTGTAGAGAAATTTTGACAACTTCCCTCCGAGTGCTAAAATGCTGTCAGCTGAAAAACTGAGCTGTTTGAACAAACTGATCAAACCCTGACAGACTTCCACACCACTTTCATATTTTCTTTCTCAATCAAACGCCTTTGAAGTGTCATGATTTTAGCTCTGTATATGGGGGGAAATCTCTCAGTTTTGAAAGACTGTTCTATTGTCACTTTATCTACAATGGACAGTCTCTCAGGAGTAGAGACAGGCCTCAGAGGTCACATATTATTTCTATACATATCGAGGACTGGAACAAAGCTGACTTCTCCAAACAACAAAGAACAATTTCCTTCCTGATACAATGTTATTCAAATTGAGGAATTAAGGACAGGTGGGTGTCTGGGAGGGAGTGGTGCTGGAGAGATGGAGAGGAGTTAGAAGGAGGGAGCATTTAAAATGTAAGAAAAGGTGTGTCCCGGCCCCCCCATATATCAAACAACAATACATAGTTAGATCATTAAGGATGCAATTTTTCAAGCAGATAACACTGAGTGCTAGTACAACTCCCATTCACTTCAATCAACTAAAAGAAATTCCTAACTGAATCCTGAGGAGTGGCCCCTTCCTCTGGCTGCAGAGAAAATGAAGAATTGAACAGAAGAAGCCCAGCACAGTAGGTTTATGATCCATGATCAAGGCCTCTAAGTGCTAAATAAATAATAATTTATCCCTTTGCTCGGTATTCCTCATACTGGCTCTGTGTCTATTCCACATGGGGATTTGACTGATATTACATCAGCACCATCCTTTATTGCCAATTTTGAAGATTAGAGTTCAAAGTCTACATAAGTATTCCTGACCTGAAGGGTAATTACAGAGTGATGAGACACCTGCCAATTCATGGCTGTGACAGTCACAGGGCCTGTCACTTTAAGGCCAGTAGGCTTATGTGACTAAAATGCTGTAAAGTGGTATTTAAGGAAGTGTGTGTGAGAGAGAAGCAGGTTGGTCTAGAGGAAGACTATTGACTGGAGAACAAGAGTTAAGAATTCCAGAAGGGTCCTGAGATCCGTAAGAGATAATAGACTGCTAGGAAGCATGCTAAATAAGTCTCTTATTTCCTGATTTATTTGGGGGTCCGACCTTTAGTGGGAGAAGCGGGCTGGCTATTGGGGTTGTGCTGGAGGCCAGATTCTAAAGAAACAAAAATGGCTGAAAGGCTATCAGCCTGGGTTTGGTAGTGAAGGAGCTAATTCCCAAGATTGTTTGTTTGGCTCCCGTTACAGAGAAGGAGAGTCCTGCTGCCACAGTGGCTTCCAACATTAACAATGACAGAAAATACACAGAATGGTTAAGATAAGGCCACGGTATCCTCCGGTGGAGTAGCAATAGCCCAAAATGATTGCTGGAGGGGGAACTCCTCCTCCTTGGCTCTCCCAAACTCCTGACAACTCATTCCACTGAAATGGTAGTGGCTCCACCCACCCACTCAGCTTCTGGGAAAATCAAATGCTGTCAGAAAGCATAGTGGCACAGGGAAGGCAGTCCTTCCTCTTAACAACAGTGCCCTGTGACACTGTCCTTTGCACCCCTAAGTCAAGGAGAGTGTGTTCATCCCCCCATTTCCACCCTTTTGGTGTCTACAGAGCACACTCCAAATGCTCATACATTTTTTCAGCCCAATTTGTAATTCTTTCAGATTACTTTTCCTCAGGCTCATGATCCTTTCCAAAGAAAGATGTCACTACAAAATTAACACAGAGAGCTTTGGTGCTGAATATTTCCCTTTGTAGTAGGCTTAATATTCAAATTAGCCTAACTTTTATATTACATGACCTCCAAAACAGAATCAATCAGAAATTCTAGGCAGGATACAAGAAAATCTATTTAAACACACACACACACACACACACACACACACACAAACCCCTTTGTAGTTTTAATGAATGAATGTGTTTACCCATTTGTGTTACAACCATCATTGCCATAACAAAATGCCTTTCTCTAATAGGCCAACCTTACATTCTGGCTTCCTGAATAATTGGGTACAGATACAGGATTGGTCTTTGGTGGACAAAAAAACCACCAGAGTACTGAAAATCTGTAGTAAAATGTAATGCATAGAAAACAACAATGAAAGCTACACCTCCCTAAGAGACCATGTTTACATGAAGAAATAATTGGCTTACTGAGTCCTTAACTCACTTGTACCTCAGTATCATTCACACATCAAGCAACAATATTAAACAGTAGGAGGTGAAGCATGTGCTCCAGAATAACCAGGAGCAGATAATCCCCTTCAGTTTATAATAAAGTAATAATAATTAATAAATAACTGAATCATCTTTATTTTTATATAGCACCCCCCTACCATGGCACTCAGAGCGCTTTACATATAACACAACTTTTAATCCTCACAACAGCTCTGTGAGGTAGGTTAGGCACAGAAAATATTATGACTGACCCAAGGTGACCCAATGAGTTTCTGTCTAAGGTGAGACTTGAATCAGGATCGGCCCTACCTCCCAGTCCAAGTACTGTGAACTTAGCCATTACATTTTGTAATGCTAACACTTTCTGTATTTCGTTGGTGAACATGGAACACAAATCAAGCCCAGGCTGCAGAGATAAGGAATGTAGAAATAACTGCTTCAAATTTGCTCAATTGGTTTAATATTATACGTGTGAACATGGCCTAATTAGCATATAGGGAAGGAAGGAATCAGAACTGAAAACACAAGCAAAGGAGTCCTTGGAGGGGCAAAGGAGGGAGGACACAATGGAAAAAGCAGCACAAAGGGGCTGTCCTGCCTCCTGTCTGACCTAACCCTGCCCTTTATGGAAAGTTGTACCCATAGGGGTGTGGCTATGTCAGAAATAGGGCAGGAAAGTCCCAATGGCCTGCTCCCTTTCTGATGTGACTACCTTCTGCAACCCTCTGGAAATTTCCATTTCTCCAGTGTAATCTAAAGTAAACATCTTCCATGAATCTAGAAAGAACCAATTGGTCCTCACAGCAAAGGTGAAGCACGACCACTTGTTGGCATACAACCTTAGACCTCTCACACAACTCTTGTTTCTGATGGACTTTTCTTTGATGCATCTATCGTGCTATTAGATATTGCCCCAGGACAACCCCGGTCTAATAATCAAGCAGAAGAGAGAATGGTTTAGGGGGAAGATGAAGAGTTCAGTCTTGGTCATGTTAAGCTTGAGATAGTAAGACATCCAAATGGATACAGGGTATTTTTAAACATGATGGGCTTTTCACCCACCACACTTAAACATACCCTGGGGTGACAGCCCTCACCCTGGCCAGGGGTAAGCCCCGTCACTGAACAAACATTCAGGTGGCCAGGGCTGGTGAAGGGGCAGGGAGAGGGCGGTGGAGATGTGGATGTGGGTCAGCACAGCCCCGGCCCCTGCGCTCCTCAGCATGGCCCCATCTCCTCTATGACAGGCGGGTGTGGCAGCCTATCAAGCCGCTGCACCTACCCAGAACCAATCCGGTCACGGGCCAGGTGGAGCGGGCCATCAGGCATGATGGCTCGCTCTGCCACGGTCTGTGGACGACTACCCCGAACTGTGGCAGGGCTTACAATAGGATGTGCGCTGGCCAGGAGCCCAGTGTACATCTCGTGGTAGCTCTGCCATGGTCCGGGGTACCTTCTACTTCCGCCTGCGGTGAACATCTGGTGGTGCAGAAGCAAACGTGATGCCACAAGCCGGGGTGTCACATTTGAAAATACCCACAGTTTGTGATGAAAGTCTGGATGGAGGGGAGAGAGTGGGAGGGAAGAGACTGGGTGTCATCAGCATACAGGTGATAGTATGACCAGGGATAGAGTGTAAATCAAGAAGAGAGAAGGGCCACGGACAGAGCCTGAGAGAACTCTAAGCAAGAGAACAAGAGAGGCAGAGGAGGTACCTGCAAGAGATACACTGGAGGAGTAATTGAAGAGACAGGAGGAGAAACAACTGAGAACTGCGTAAAGAGACTCAAAGAGGAAAGGGTGGTTGGCAGTGTCGTTGGCAACAGAGTGATCAATCAGGATGAGGATGGAATGGAGAACTTTAGACATAACTATTTTTGATTTTAGTTTTTTTGGCCAAAATAAGACTTGAAGGTTTCTTAATAAAAATAAGACAAATTGAACAAATCTTGTTCCCGAGCAATGCAGATGTCATACATAGAAGAAAATACATGTAAGAAACATACCATTCAGTAGGGATGGGACTTCAGTTTTAAGCTGAAACAGTTCGAAAATGGCTGTTTTGGTTTAAATTTTGAAAATCCAAAAATCGAGCCCATTCTTGTTTTGTTTTTTTGTTTCATGTCTTTTCTCATTAAAGTCAATGGGAAATTGGGGAACTAGGTCCGGGACAAAAAAAACACCAATCCCTAACCTCCACCACCTCCATCCCTGGGACAGGAGATCCATTCCCTGGGTCCAGGCCCCGGAGTGTGTAGGGTGTGAACCCCCACCCCCGGGACCTGTCTTCCCCTCCCCTCCCCCCGTACTTACCAGTCTGCACTTACTGTGTCTGTACTTACCAGTCTCAAAGGATGGGGATTAGGATCTGCTGCTGCTGATCTCGCAGCGGTGCACTGCCAGCCTGCCATGACTGTCGGAGGCCTACCGCCAGGCCCCCTCACTGTGGAGCGCTGCTGGCCTGCTGCTCTTGAGGGAGTGTTCTTGGCACCAGGAAGCCCCCTCACAGTGCGTATTGCTGGCCTGCCAGGGCTGTTGGAGGCCTCCCAGCAGGCTTACACCTCCTCAGCGGGGCACGCTGCCGAAGTGGGTCCTTGGTTGGTGGCGTGCATGTGCAAAATAGCTGCCAGGGCCATTTTGCACACATGCAGCCATTTTCCAATGTGTGGCGCCGTTTCATGCATGCACAGAATGCCTGCCCTTTTCCAAAATAGTGCCATTTTGCAAAAGGGATGCACATGCACAAAATGACCCTGGTGGCCATTTTGCACATTTATGCTGCTGAGCAGGGAGCGCCCTGATGAGGAGTCCTGGGCTTTCTAGGAGGTACCTGCCAGCCCCGGCAGGCACTGTGATGGGGCCTGCTGGTGTTGGGAGGCCTCTACTGGCGGCAGCAGATCCTCACCCCCATCCTCTGAGGCTGGTAAGTACAGTCACCACTCCAGGGTCATGGGGGTTGAAGAGAAAGACAAAGATGAGCCCTGCATATGTCTGTGTGTGCGTGTGTGTGTTAGGAATGCAGATCTTAACCCCCTCCCTCCGAAGCCTGGACCGAGGAAATGGGGGTGGGGGAGGTTGGCCCTCCTGTCCCAGGGGATGGAGGATATGGGGGTTAGGGACAGGTTTTTTCAGTCTCGGTTGGTTCACTTCGGTTTCCTTCCGGTCCAATTTCCATTGATTTCAACGGGGCAAGAACAAAACCAAAACGGGGGTGGGGATAATTTAAAAAGAACCAAACCTGGAGGGAAAAAACAAAGCTGAAAAAAATGCCCCATGTACCACCTCTACTATTCAATAATTTAAATTCAGGCCTATAGATTAAGATTGTTGCTTACTCATAGATTATGGGTGAAAACAGACATGACGCTAACCACCCTTGGTGGTTATTTGTGCATGTTGCAGGCCAATATTGCTGCCCTATGCAGCCCTGCAACATGCATAAATGACCACCAAGGGTGGTTGGCATCATGTCTGTTTTCACCCTATGTTACAAATATTTTGTAAACAAGGGGTTCTCCATGTAAGAGATTTTTCTTGTGTATAATTAGTCATTGTTAATTCATCAGCATTAGTTAACCTGTAATAAGTCCCTATATCAATGTACTGCCTTTTTATTTGCTGTGACAAAATATTATATTTTTTGGTGACTGTCTCCCATGGATTGTTTTGCATGGGAATACCAGTCACTTCACTGTTAAGGGAGAAAGGCCATTCAAAAGCATCCTGTCTAGTACTTGTCACTGGAAAGGAATCCTATGAGCCTTTTGACGACTGGAGGGCTATGTTCAAAATCAGCAAGATTAAGAAACAACTGGGTTTATGTGACAAGTGGCCATAAGCAAAGCCAGCTACCATTCTGTCTCTATTGAATCTCATACCTTTCTGAAGAATGGAAAGCAATAATTGTTGAATCACTTTGCACTAGTGACATGCAAGTTTGGCTGGTGGCCCAGGAACTGGCCTTCTTGAAGGATTTAATTGCTCCATCCCAAGTGGTTTTATCAATTTGATTTTATGAATTATCGGTCTAACTCTAATGTGAATTTTTAACTGTAACAGATCCTCAGTAACAATTCCGATAAAGGTCCATCATTGTAAATACAGCCGGCTGCGAACAGCATGTTATTTTTGATTATTAGAAAATGTTCTTGTGTAGGGCCTACACAAAAATAGTGGACTTCTTTGAGATGCATAAGTTGTTTAAAAATCAAGGTGGGTAAGAGAAAGAAAGTTATTAATGTGCAAATAATTAGGTGCAAGCTCACTGTGGCAGCAGGTGGCATTCTCTGGCCTGCAGAGGAGAGACCATGCTAGAAATGGTCATCTAATTATGAGGGAATAGGACCAACCACTGAATAAGACTAAACTCACATGTTTAGCTTATTTATATGCCGCCACTTCACAAGCTCGGAAGAGACCCTTGTAGTAAAAGTATGCTATTCTCAGAAGCAGTCAATCACTTACAAGTGTGTTCAAGCTCCTCTTCACTGGGGATATCTTTATATGCAAGCCATAATTCATTGCATTTCCCTTCACAGAGAGCTTAATTAGAAACGGGTTTTGCTCATTAAATCATCCTATTTGAGGAACCATCAAATTGGTTCCTCCAGCAAAATAGAAAGAAAAAGAAAACGAGAAAGAAAGGAAAGAGAGGAGAGAAAGAAAATAACTAGAATAGGATATAAGGAAGTGGTTGGAGGCTTTTAGTTTTTAAGAGAATAGTTAGTCTAAATTGTCTTTACCTTCAAGGCTCTTCATGGCCTTGCCCCCCACTATCTCTCCACACTTGTTTCCTGCCACATTCCCACCTGGAAGCTTTGCTTCTCCTTTGCCATCACCCTTACCCGCTCACAACTCTTTCACTCCTCAAAATGTACTCATCCCCTTCTCCCTTGCTGCCCCCTAGGCCTGGAACTCCCTCCCTGAATACATTTGTCCTGTTCCTTCCCTCCAAACCTTCAAATCTGTCATGAAAACCTTCCTCTTTACCATCAGGTTTTCCCTAGCTCCTCATCCTCGTAATTTGTAATTGGTACCTCCTCTTCCATCCTTCATTCCAAGTCACCCTGTTCCCTGTAACTAAGTTAAATACATGCACCTGTGACTTCTCAATTTTATAACTGTACCCCTCTCTCTCCCTATGTTCACCTCTCCCTTGTCTCCCCTCCCTTGTTTTTCTCAGATTGTAAGTCTCTTGGGATAGGATCCTGTCTCTAACTACTGATTGTACAGTGCCAGGTGCATTGATGGTGCTCAATAAAATAAACAACAACCAAACCAACAAAAACTAATAACAACAACAACAACAATAATATAGATTCTTCAATCTATACTACAGGCCAACGTGCAAACTAATCAATGTGTTTTGGAAAAACTGACACTTTCTGAAGTGATTAGGCAGAGGTCTGAACTGGCATGACTGTCAAGTAATTCGGGAGACCAGAAAGGGGTAGTAGTTGGGGATAGTGGACAGCACACATAAACTACCGGGAAATGGCAGTAACATGGATTTCCTGAGTCTGTTGTGCTAACATCCATTTAGGTAAGCTGGGACTGGTGGGACAGCGGAAATTCCCTTACAGCAAGCGAAAAAGTAGCATTCACATTGATTAAAAGTATTAAGTATTCATGAAATAAATATAAAGTATACTCAAAATAGGTTTAAAATACAGGGGTTTTTAGACACTAGAACTTAAATCACGTTGGAAATTTTCACCTAGCATAGATTTGACATTTTGAACGCGATCAGCTGCCCCAAGATAACCTCCATTGTTTTAAGGGCAGCTCTGTGTCCCTCAGCGCGTACAAACTCTCTATGGGGTCAGTCCTAAGGGAGTATTTTCACATGACAAGCTCTCCAAAGAGCAGCTGCAGGGCAGAGCTCTCAGATTGTAAGCCCTAGGGGCAGGGACCGTGTCTATTTTATTACTTTGTAAAGTGCCAGGTACACTGCTGGCGCTATATAAATGTTTGTTGTTGTTATTATTAATTATTATTATTATTAAATAATAATAATAATAGGTAATCGGTTTGGAATAGGTTTTGTGTTAACATAGCCTTACAGCATCAGAAACCAGAGATGTTCTTCTAATTCTTCCAGGAATGTGCACATCCATTGGGGGACCAAGCTCCTCAAGAAAGCAAAGGAGCAAGACAGCCGCCCAATCCTGCAGCTCTCTGATGTCGATGTGAAATTGGTTTGTGAAAAAACAGCAGAGGTTTCCTGGCACATCATTTAGTTAGCATCAAATTTATATGGAGATAGGAATAATAAAATGTTAGCATTGGACATCAGGGGTTAGGGAGAGCGGCTAGGGAGAGGAGAATGCATTATATACCCTCAAAGTGTGCGATTTACAGGTCACCTGTTTTTTTTAGTAATTTTGGTGGTATAGTGCAACCTTCCTTCTAAAGGAAAACAGAGAACCCAATAAATAAAATGTCTGGTACTGTGTCTGCACACTGATAGGTACTGTCCCTTCTCTGACTGCATAGAGAGATACAATGTAGGTGTAAATTAAGTCAAAGGCCCCAGTCCAAAGTGCACAGACCTAATCTACTACGCACGTGCACACATAGTATGTTTTCAAACAAGGCACGTCCTCGCATGCCCCCACACTGACCACGTGTCCAACTGCTCGTGTGAAGGTGGTGTGTGGTGAAGCGTGCTCCCGTGAGCCACGCAGCAGTCACTTGTGGACCCACATAGAGCACCTCCAAACAAGCGGGAGGGCTCTGTACAGGGCTAGTCAGATGTGCAGAGGTTGCCTCCATGGCCAGGGTAGCCATGGCGGGAGCCGCCCGTGTGAAGCGCTCCCAGCACACATCACGTGTGCGGGTGTGCGGAAGCCGTGCCAATCAGCGGACACAGACCCTCCCACCTCCACCCACCTTGCTCGTTTAAAACCACCCAGAGTGTACACACACACACGGTGACATATGGAATCAGGGCCCAAGTGTTCAAATCAGTTTTTTTTAAAGGGTGTACATCAAAGTGGAATTCCTGAGGGCTCTGCTCCTGCAAGGTGCTAAGCAAATCTAATTCTTTGTGAGTAAAAGGCCTAGCACCTTGCTGACTCCAGCTGCAAGGTGAACACAGCTCCAGTGCTGAGTAGCTGGGCAAGGGAGAACAATGTGACTGGCAGGCTAGGAGCACTGGAAAACCTGTCTTATGGATGGCACAAACAAAGAGAGAATGTACAACCTCTGCTGTTACTCAAGTCTTAGAAAGGAGCCCCAAAGAAGGAGCCACAAATGAAGCTCTACAGGAGCCCACCCCACCACACATTCATTTTTAATAGAAAGGTCAGAAAAGAAAGTGCACGCATTTTCAAAATTGCTAATACATTAGAACTACTATAACCCTTCTGAAAAAATATGAAATTATGCTAATCATACATTAATACCATGCATTTTATACTCTACATTAGTAGTACGTGCTGAACATCTATAAACTCAACAAAGATAAGTGTAAAGTTTTGCATTTAGGTAAGGAAAATCAAATGCACAAGTATAGGATGGGTGATACCTGGCTTGGCAGTGGTACATATGAAAAGGATCTAGATGTTGTAGTTGCTCACAAGCTGAACATGAGTCAGCAGTGTGATGCCGCTGCTAAAAAGGTCAATGCAATTTTAGGCTGCATTAACAGAAGCATAGTGTCCAGGTCATGAGAAGTAACAGTTTTACTCTATTCTGCGCTTGTCAGACTTCATCTGGAGTACTGTATCCAGTTCTGGGCACCGCATTTTAAGAAAGACATTGACAAACTGGAACGGGTTCAGAGGAGAGCAATAAAGATGCTCAGGGGTTTGGAAACCAAGTCCCATAAGGAAAGGATGAAGGAGTTGGGTATGTTTAGACTGGAGAAGAGAAGACTAAGGGGAGACATGATAGCCATCTTCAAATATCTGAAGGGCTGTCACTTGGAAGATGGTGCAGACTTGTTCTCTGTTGCTCTTAAGGGCAGGGCTAGAACCAATGGGATGAAATTACAAGAAAGCAGATTTTGGCTAAACATTAGGAAGAAGGTCCTAATGATAAGAGCTGTTCAACAGTGGAACAGACTGTCTAGGGTGGTGGTGGGCTCTCCTTCGCTTGAGGTTTTCAAACAGCAGGGGGTTGGACTAGATGACCTCTGTGGTCAAACTCTAAGATTAACAACAGTGAAGGGGGCAAAATGTGTAGGTATGACATAATAACTATGAAGGAAAACAAAAAGATGTCGCCTTTGGGTGAGGGAGACGATGCCACAGCCTGAAAGGCAAAGAATCTCAGCTAGCATAAATGAGCTGACTTCAATGGATCTCGCCACTTCAGCCTGAGACTACTAGCTGACGGGCAGGGCCAGCCTTAGAATTTGCGGGGTCCAGGGTGAACCTAAAATGTGGGTGGTGAAAGTGCTTTGGATGCCCAATTTTGTCACTTTCCTTGGCCCGAAATTAAAACTAAAACAACAAACTTAACACACTCTGTTCAAGGATCTGCTTATTCCACCTTCTCAGAGCTGCACCCCCAACTCCTGGGGCTTTCAGACTCTGCAGGTTTGGGATTTACTCCCCTCAGAGGAGTCCAGTCACCTCGGTATGCGCCTCTACTTTCTACACATTGGTCCACAAGCTGAGCCTTTACCCTTACTCGTTAGGGCGCCACTGTCACGGGTTTGGGGGTCCGCACCCCCACTTTACCGGGTTTGAGTAACTCAGTTTCCCTTGCGCACAGTTCTCTTGAATCAGTTCTCTCACTGGCTAATCCAAGTGTGCCACAATGAAACTCCTTTGTCACACAAGGGCCCGATCCTTCCCGTTTACAGACTCTTTACTCTCTGGGTTCGCAAGAGCTTGGGGGCTCTTGTAGCTCACTTGTGTTCCAATATTAGACAC
>QEPC01000099.1:39757-51574 GCA_003113815.1 Sphenodon punctatus
CACCACCCCAGGGATCATACCGTACAGGTACTAATACTTACCGGCTGCTGCTGGGACGGCCGCTGGTGCTGGGCTCGCTCTGGGTTGCCGGCAGAGACACTTAGGGGATTTTTTTTTTTTAAATCCAGGCTGGGCAGGGTGGGTGGGGGGTGTCCCCCCTTCCACCCGCACAGCCTGGGAGGGGGAGGGTGAAGGAATTTTTTTATTCCATTGATTTCAATGGGGACAGTGCCCCATTTAAATCAATGGAATAAATCCGGTACTGGTATACCGGATTTAATCCAGGAATCCGGTTTTTTGAAAACCGGTATCCGGTAAATCCGGTAATTGCCCTGGGGTCCCACCTCTACCATTTGCACATACTTTGCCTTGGTCTTTCAGCCCCAATCCTCTTCATCTGCAAGTTGGGGGTAACACTGAAACTGGGGACAGCAAGCTACCCCCCCACTCCAATATTATGGGGTGCTTTTAGACAAACGCCTCCCCACCCATTACCCACCCATGCAGCCCTGCAACATGCATGATGGGTGAGTGATAGGTGGGGAGGAGCTTTTATAAAAATACCCATTAACTTGATCCCTATCGCTGCTGTAGCCACAATTTCTCCTTCATTTATCACTCCCCTCTCAGGCAGTAGTTCAAGTACATCTGCTTACTACACAGGTGATAAAGGACAAGCTAGTATTTTTCCTAGTATAGCATCACACATTGGAGTATTATACTGCATTGGAAAGGGATATAGTATGGGTACATGGAATCTAATTTGTAAGAAAGCACAATATGTGAGCTTGTCCAATGTCTTTACTGCTTACACGACACACAAGTTATGATAAGAGCTTCAACTTATAATTTCCATGCTTTTTAGAGCATGAGCAAACTTGAACCAGCCTTAACTCCTCTATAAAGTGGGGGTTTGATCCTAGAATTTCCCTGTTTTTGAAAGGGAAATACACTAAATTCCCCCTCCTACAACACTACCAGCTCCCCCTGCTCTAGCTTGCTAGCCCCCACTCCCCTCCCATAGAATGCAGGAGTCCTGTTTCAAAGCCCACCCTGCTTTAAACCATTAGCTCCCAACCCCCTAATGGAGAACCCAGGAGTCATGGCTCCCAGTCTCTCCCTGCTCTAACCCACTCCCCTTGTATGCATGAAAAATTAGTACTCTCCAATGCGGCCCCCCGCTGAACACGGGGAACCTTCAAAAGGGTGCCCCCGGCTGACCACAGTGGCCATTCCAGAACCTGGGGAGTGAGGCGGTCCCGCAGGTAGGTCAGGCCCAGACTGTGTAGGGCTTTATAGGTAAGCACCAACACCTTGAATCGGGCCCAGAAGGCTATTGGCAGTCAGTGCAGAGAATGGAGCACTGGTGTTATGTGCTCTCAGCAGCCCGTCCCCATAAAGAAGCGGGCCACTGTATTCTGCACCAGCTGCAGTCTCCGGACCAGCGCCTTGGGTAGCCCCACATAGAGCGCGTTACAGTAATCAAGCCTCGAGGTGATGAAGGCATGGCTGATGGTGGCAAGGTTGCAGTCTGAGATATATGGCCATACCTGTTACACCAGATGTAGTTTAGTAAATGCACTCCTCACCACAGCTGCCACCTGGACATCCATGCGGAGCTGTGAATTGAGAGAAGTGCCCCCAGACTGCAAACCTGAGGAACCAAGGCAGGGCACACTCCATCAATGATGGGGGCCTCCACTTTCTCAGACCTCCCCACCAGCATCACCTCCGTCTTGCTGGGATTCAGCTTCAGGCATCTTGCCCTCATCCAGTCCCCCACATCTGCCGGACATCAAGTAAGCAACGAGACTACAGGGCCTGAGTCTGCTGAAAACGAGAGGTAGAGCTGGGTGTCATCAGCATATTGATGACAATACACTCCAAGTTCCCTCATGACCTTGGCCAAGGGCTGCATATACACGTTGAACATGAGAGGGGACAGAATGGAACCCTGTGGGACCCCACACGTAAGATCCCAGGGAGATGATGCACAGTCACCCAGAACCACACAGTGAGTTCTTCCGGCCAGGAAGAATTAATCATGCTTGGTAGCACCTACTGAAGCCACCTTCCCTTCCCTTGCCCTCAGTTGTTATGAGATAACATTTAATACTAGGAGTATCAATGTGGGGTAGGGGTACTAGGGGTATTGCTGTGGGGTATCAATTCATACTAGGGGTATGCACAAAAGGTTTTCTGTTTTATTTTTTATTTTTGTGTTATTAAAATTGCATTAGTTTTAATTTTCATTATTAATTTTACTTTTCATTTTTGAGTGCAATCATGTGGCCCGCATACACTCCACCTATGCGTGACACATGGCCAGAACATGGGCGCTCAGGTGTGCCACACGTGCAGCAAGCCCGATGGGGCACAGGCACAAGCCAGGCCAATGCAGCCCCCTGAGTTACATCAGCCTGGATTGTGCCTGTGCTCTGTGGGCCTTGATGTACATGCAGCTTGTATGCATGCCTGAGGATGTGCGTTCTGGCCAAGGATTGCACCTGTGGGTGGCATACGCAGGCCAGACGATTGCACCCTTGAAGTTTAGTTTTCATTTTCCATTGGTTCCAATGGGAAACAGATTTCTGGTTGCAACGTCTTTGTTTTTCATCCACTTTGCATGAAATTTTAACATCAAAGGGGTCCTCCCTGTCAAATATCAGAAGGATTGAAGAAATGTTCCCAATTTTATAAGGAATGGAATTTCATGATTTTAACAGAAGTTGCAACTCACCTTAAATCACTTGCAGGCCTTACCTCTGTTTAAATACTTTAACACAAATAATGCTGCTAGAATCCAATGTCTACAGAACCCTGGCAGCTGTATAATAGGCCCTGGATTGCTGTTGTGTGTGAGTGATGCAATCCGAGTTCCAACCACGCTTTAAACTCAGATCTGATTATTAGGTCAGATCTGAGTTTAAAGCAGGGCTGGAACTGAGATTGCCTCACTCACACAACAGCGATTTGGGGCTCATTATACAGTTTCCAGGGCGCCGTGGACATCTGATTCTAGCAGCGTTACTTGAGTTCATCCACAGAGGTTTTACTTTGGTTTTTTGACCATTTCCCATCCCCAAACGTGCCGAGAGTGCCCCAGGGTGACAGAATTGTATTTTTGATGTGTTTTAAAATTGTTTTATATGTATTTTATAAAATTGTTATTGTTGGAAGCGGCCCCGAGCTGTTCTCAGGAGGGGCGGGGTAGAAATCTAGGAAATATATAAGAAAATAAATATAAATAAATATCAGAGTCAGACTGGTATGCAGCAGGCTCCAGCCCCTCTGCCCTGCCTTGCTGCACTTCAGTGCTGCTGCTGCCTATAGGGATAATAACTAAAGCAACTAAAACAGGTTTTTTTGTTATTTTAATTATTTGTTTTTCATTTTAATTAATGCAATAACTAAAACTAAAATGCCATTTTTGTCTTACTTATTGTATTAACTAAAAATGAATGCACACCCCTAATTTATTTACCCATTCAAATTGTGGCCAGGAGGGGTCTAGTGCAGGGGGGGACTGCTGGTATTATGCAGGGAACACATTATAACAAGATCAGCAACTACATACTATACAGTTAACTGCTAGTAAAAATAATCTCTCCACCAGCCAGCAGAGCATGTAATCAAACAGGACAGCAGACTTCTGCACCATAGTAAAATGGACTTATCAAACATAGATCAGTAACCAGAAATTAGAGGGGGGTATCAAGAAACAAAAACCTACTCTAAATTAGGGATGGGAGTTTGGATGAAGTTTTGAAATCCGAACCAGATTTTATTCAGATTTTGGTTCGTATTGCTCAGATTAGTATCTGAGCAATACAGGCCTAAATCCATACCTGCCCCCCAGTTCTACCTCCCCCAGACCTCTGCCCACCTCCCCCAGACTCCTGCTCACCCGGACCATTGCCTGGTGTGGGCAAACGGCTAGGCGGGCAAGGGTCTTGGGGAGGTGGGTGCTGGCCAGGGGTCTAGGAGAGGCAGATGGATTTAGGCACGGCACAAATCAGTTCCTTGGAGCAGCTCCAGTACTGCTTTGAGGAACTTTGATATAAGTGTAGGATATGAACCAAATTTTGGTGGGGTTTGTATCCCCGGTATGGTCCTTAGTGATTCTTATCTATACAAATCATCTAAAATTCAGACAATTTGCATTGGTCTGAATTCGAGCCTCCCATCCCTATGCTAAATACAGAGGAGAACATGTACAACAGGTGTTATCCTGCAGGTGTCCCTCCTTCCCAACCTACTCCCTTGGAGGGTAAGGAAGCAGAAATGAGAACATGTACACAAAAACAGGGGATGGAACCATGTCACAGTTCCATGATCTGAACCCTCCTCTTCCTGAATACACCCAAGCGCATCCACCTCAGGCTATGTCTCCTAGCAGCACCCACCTATGCCAAGCTGACTGCCACAGGCACCCCATGGCATCCTCTCAACCCCTGGCCTCCTCCCTCTCTCCCAGGACTCCTCACACCAGACCCAGAAGCATTCTCCATTTCCCTCCAGCCGGAGCTGGAACAAGGATTTTTTCTACCCTAGGCAAAACAAATTTTGCTGCCCTCCCTGTGCTGTGCACACACAACCTGCATGACTTGTGTGCACATCCCCCTGCAAAATCCAAATGCATTATACTAGCAATACATGTGCATGACAATCAGCTCTGGCTCCCACCACCTCTGGGCCTTCAGTGGCGGTGGTGGTGGCAGCGGCGGCAGCAGCAGCATCCCCTCTTACTTAACAGCTGGAAGAGCAGAACCACCTGCCAGCATCATCCCGACCGTTCCCATCTCCCCCTGCTGGGTCTCAGGAGAGGATGCATAAAGGGTTGCACACAGCCCAACCTCTCGCTTGCTGCTTTCTCCTGATATTGCTGTTGCTGAGGAGACAGAGTCATAAAGCTGGAAGGCACCTCAAGGGTCATCTAGTCCAGCCACCTGAACCACTGAAGAACCTGCCACACCTCAACCATCCACACAGAGAATGGTTGCTTGAGGTGCCACCAATAGCTACAAGTGTCTTTGAGAGAGACATCATTGTATTTCATCAGTAAAAAGATTGGTATATACCCCTAAAGAAGGGCCGAAACACATAGGGTTCTTTTGGTTGATTACGTGGAATTGTATTTGTTTTATATTCATTATTGTGTTTGTTTATCTGTAATACTAAATTGGGTGTGCGGTGTGCTGTGCTGGGGAGAGAGTTGCCTGTGGATCGGGGAGAGAGTTGCCTATGGATCTGGGGGAAAGCTACTACCCTGGGAAATGGATTGTCAGTGCCCAGCTGCAGTGTGAGGCGAGTTACAGGCTAGCACACGTTCCAGCTGCATCTCTTCCTGTTTGAGTTGCCGGACATAGGGGATTGGAGGACCGGAGCCACGTGAGGGGGAGCGGGACCTTTAAGCGCCGCCCACAGCCTACGGCCAGCGTGTGCAGTGTGCTGTGCTGGGGAGAGAATTGTCTGTGGATCTGGGGGAAAGCTACTGCCCTGGGAAGTCGAATGTCAGTGCCCAGCTGCAGTGTTAGGCGAGTTACAGGCAAGCACACGTTCCAGCTGCATCTCTTCCTGTTTGAGTTGCCGGACATAGGGGATTGGAGGACCGGAGCCACGTGAGGGGGAGCGGGACCTTTAAATGCCGCCCGCAGCCTACTGCCACGCCATGAGCGCGCACCATCAGGCAACGCGCCTAAGGGCTATGTACGCAAGGGCACACCCTTGTGCGCACGGTCTTGGGCGCGGGCTGAGGGAAGCCGGGCATTTCTGGTCCCGTTGTTTGGCAGTAGCTGTATTTGTCCCTGACTTTGTATGCAGTTGTTGAGCTGACCCATGGAGGCTTCGACGGGTTTAAATTAGCTCGTTCTGGGTAAGCGGTATTTTCTGTTGCTGTAAGATGTCTACCTTGAAACGTTCAAAAATGGAAGGGGCTAGGGCTTTGTTGCCAACATGTAAGAGCTCTAAGCAATGGGAAATTGAGACTTATCTGACTCCTCCTGTGCCTAAATCGTCTGCTGGTGCTTTGCCATCTTCCCATTGTCTTTCCCCTCTACCTGGACTTAGTCACAGCAGAACCTTATCGGCTGAGTTGCAATTATCATCAACACCCAGTAATACTGTGGATAGAGCTGATGAACTTTTGTTCCCCTTAGATCCCCCACAAGTACTCGATGCCCCTTCTGTTATGTCGTGTTTGGCTGATCATGTGTCACTTACTGCTACATCAATGCGATATTTATTCCAGCAAATGAATTTGGTATCAGCTGAGTTGGGAAATTTATCATCTTTGGTGCAAGCGTCAACACCTGGTGTAAATAATGATCTTATTACTGGCCCTGTAGGCTCGTTTGCACCAGCCCAAAGGATTGGAGCTGATAACCCAGTTATTGCTGTGGGGACCGGGGTGAACCCAGCCCAAGGATGTAAAATTGACAAACAAGATGCTGCTGCTGTGGTTGGGTCTGGGGTAAACTCTCTCGCACGATACACTGCACCTATGAATTTATCTAATTTTTCTAGTCTGCCGCTGAATATAATATTTTCAGTATTGCCATTACCCTGAGGCCTTCTACCCTTTTGGAATACTAATCTTGATATTGATGAACATAGATTTTGCTAAGGGAGCTAGTTATGCAACATGATATTATTTCTATTGAGCACCTTTGCATAAGGAAGGATCAGTGAATCCTTAATATTTTATTTAACAAACAAGATCTGGTAGATCAGATATTTCAACAGGCTGAAAGGTTGAAAGCCAAGAATGTTTTTGTGGCAAGAGCTTTTTGCCCTAAATCTTCGGGAAGGGGGGGCGGGATTGTGTGAAGGTACAGTTTTGTCTAGTAATGCTTGTACATTACAGTCAGTAAGGGCTAGGACTAAACAGAGTTTGTTAGCAGGCTCTACAGTAAATTTTGTTAAATCCAAAGTTGATAACCTAATAGGTGATGCTGGGCCACTAATGATAAGGGATATTTTATTGATCTTACTAGTGAGGCGGCAATGGATGTCGAACAACCTCCAAGGATAAAATATTCTGTCTTGCCGCCCAAGAAATGGGGTGACATTTTGAATGTTAAAAATAATCCAGTGTTGAATGTGCGAACTGTGCAAAATGAACCGGTGTCGACTATTCTAAGTGCTCAAAGTTGCCTAGTGTTGGGTGAACAAAACTCCATTTTAGATGGAATGGAACATATATACACTCAGCTAGGGAGATTCTTTATGCATCAGAAATGTCGCCTGGGATGTGCCCTTGCTGATCCAAAGGGGGAAAGGAGAAGGTTTTCGAGCTACTCTCAATCCACAGTAACTTTGAATAACCCTTTAGTCTGTAGTGCCCCATTTCAGGGCCCTGTGGCAAGAGGCCCCAGGGGTAAGAGTCCAGAAGGGGGTGGTATCATCTTGCCCTCTACTTGGGGGGTGGGGGGAGAATTGGTGTCCCATTTCTCATTTGGCAATTATGTTGCTCAGCCAGATGGGCTTTTGCCACCTTTATTGCCTGTTAAGTGTAAGGCTGGTGCTGGGGAGGTGCTATCCCTTTACCGCGCAATGGTGCCATTTAATAATATTGGGGTTAGTGGAGTGAGTGTGGGGGCAGGGGGAGCTGTTCAAGGCGAAGGCCTTCCACAGGATATATCTGGCTTAGTCCAGAGAGATCTAGTCCAGGGTGATGGGCGTTTGGGCTCAGCCGTCGCCTTAGAAGTAAATGTGCTGGTACAAGCCCCTCGGGTTGTCCCCCATGAGCAAAGGCAACTTGTTCGGGACAGAGTTGACTCAGAATCTTTAGAACCTGTGGATCTATTTACTTCACAGGCCAAGTGACTGACAGGAAGTGATACAAGCACCTTGAAAATTTTAAGCTGGAATGTGGCAGGTTGGAAGGAGCGCCAGCAGGGCCTGGATTTTAAGTTCCTGTCCAAGAACTGCGACAATTTTCTTTTGCAGGAAACATGGTCTGACAAACCCATTTCCTGTTGCGGTTTTGAGGTGCACGTATCACATGCAAGGTCTTTCAAGTCCAAAGGGAGACTTAGGCCGTTTTTAGACGAGCGCAGCGGCGGCGCCCGCGCTTGTTTCTTAAAAAAGCCGGCAGCCCGTTCCACATGTGATGCTGCCGCCGAATACGCGCATGCGCCGCCGCGCATCCATTTCCGGACGCGAACTGACCGGGTCGGCGATCGAGGCTGGTCATACGCGGCCGGAAATGGAAGCGCATCGCCCGCACATGCGCGTATTCGGCGGCAGCGTCACGTGTGGAACGGGCTGCCGGCTTTTTTGAAAACAAGGGCGGGCGCCGCCGCGCTCGTCTAAAAGCGGCCTGAGTGAAGGTTTAGCCCTTTTACTCCATAAATTGATATTTGAGAAAGTCAATTTGCTTGAATCATCTGAGTCCCAATTTGCCCTTTGGCATTGTTTAATGCAAATAGGGAAGGAGATATTAGTGGCTAATGTGTATGTACCCCCTTCTTCTTCCCTTTATTATACTGCAGATATCTGGGAGTTCATGGGGAAAGGTATTCTGGATGCCTTTATAAGATTCCCCGGGGTTATGTTGATCCTGGGTGGGGACTTGAATACCCGAGTAGGCAACCCAGCCGCGGATGGGAACTCCCTGTGCTTAGATGATACTATAATTTCACCATTCAATAATATTCAAGTATCGAGCGATAGGATAACTTGCCCCAGGGCCCCTGTTTTTCGCCAATTCCAAAATGAATTGGATTTGGTCATTTTGAATGGAGTGCTACCGGGGGACCTGGAGGGCGATTTTACTTTTTTCTCAAGCTTGGAAGCTAGTGTGATTGTTTTTTGTCAGATGCTCTTGAACTAAGAGTATTAGCAACTGTGGAAACAGAGCATTTCCCGTTGGCTTTAAGGATTAGAGGTTTTTTTTTCCAGAGGTTGGGGGTTTCCATTCCCCGGCTAGCGATCAGTTCCAAGGGAGGGAGCCTTTGGGTTTGGTCCGTAAAAAATGGACCCCAGTTGCACAAAATGTATGCTTAGAGTTTTTGGAGTCAGAGGCTGTCCTGGCCTTAAGTGATCAAATTTTTGGCTTCCCTGGGGGAGCTGTGGCAGCCTTTGAGGCCTTGTCAGAGATGCTGTTGCAGTTTTTGTCCTTTAACGCACCAAGTAGGGTTATCCCTAAGTGCCAGGGGAGTTGTTTTGATGTTACCTGTTTTCAAGCAAGGAAGGCTCTTTGTCGCTCTGTTAGGCTGATGAAACGGGTGCCTTCAAGGGATAATAGGATTGGTGTAAGTTCTGAAAGGAACGCTTATCGGCACTTACTGAGGAAGAAAAAGCTAGAATACTATAAGGCCAAACGGTTGTTGTTACATCAAGTGGTTATGGCAAAGGATGGTAGGAAATTTTTGGCTATCATAGCTGGAACCTTAGGCTCCAAGAAATTGAACCAGGAGTCCATGCCCTCGTTACCTAAATGGCAGACTCATTTTACAGGGCTGTTTATATTATTCTTCACATATTTCAATAGAACTTCACCCAGGGAATAGGTTTCAGTAGTGGCCTCCGGTCACTGTAAGGGAAGTAATGGAGTTAACTGTTTCACTTAAGGAGGGCAAGGCACCAGGAATTGACTTTATCCCCCCTGAATTCCTAAGATTTAAACCTGAGTAGTGGACCAATATGCTTGCTCCGCTATTCTCAACAATTAACTCCTCTGGTAGGATCCCTAAGCATTGGTTACAAAGCATAGTGGTCCCCATCTTTAAGAAGGGGGACCCTTTGGACCCTGCCAATTATAGGCCTATTAGCTTTTTATCCATCATTGGCAAATTAAGTGCGAAATTTTTACAGGGCAAACTTCTTGGATGGCTTGACAAGTATAATGTCATCCATCCTGAGCAGGCGGGATTTAGAACGGGGCAGTCAACTACAGACCATGCGTTTGTCCTCAAGCTGTTATTTATTAAATATGCCCTAGCTCAGTCAAAATCTTCTTTGTACTGCTGCTTTGTGGACTTATGCGCTGCTTTCAATACTATCGACAGAGAGCGCCTCTGGATAAAACTCAGGGGCTGAACTATAGATGGTCGCCTGCTCTTTTTGATAATGAAATTGCATGATAATAATACTATGCAGGTTCGCTCCGCCCCTGGCAGCCCTCTTTCTAAGGCTATTTTGGTGGAAAGAGGTGTTCACCAAGGCTGTTTGTTAGCCCCAGCCCTCTTTAACTTTTATATCAATGACTTAATACCATTCATGGCTAAGGACAATCTTCATGCACCAAAGTTGGGGGAGAGGAAGCTATTTTTGTTGCTTTACGCCGATGACACTCTTTTGTTATAGGTGTCACTGGTGGGCTTGAGGCTGAGTATGCAGAGGTTTGCCCAGTATTGTAGACAAGAAAACCTGTGTATAAATTATGAGAAGACCAAGGTCTTGGTAGCTGGTAGGTCCAACATCGCTGGTTTATTGATGGCATGAGAATTGAACAGGAACGCCGGTTTAAATATCTGGGGGTCATTTTTGCCTCTTCAGACAGCTGGCTCCCACACTTTAAGGTTGCTTTGCTTCAAGCCCAGAAGGCGTCTAAGGCTTTGGTAAGATTTTATTTTTCTCAGGGCGGAAGACTGGTCGGGCCGACGCTTCGCCTGTTTAAGGCCAAAGTAATAACGCAGCTACTTTATGCAGTAGCTGTATGGGGATATGCGGTGTTAGCTAAGTTAGAAGCCCCACAGAATAGTTTCCTGCAGACAATACTTGGTTTACCAAAATGTGCCCCTCAGGTGATCCTAAGGACTGAATTGGCAATGAGATCTATAAGGGTGCAGGCCACGCTGGCACTATTGAGGTTTTGGCTCAGGGTGGTTGTGTATCCCCCAGTATCGCAATCTCTTCTATCAGTTATGTCAGGTGAAAAGATTATAGAGCAGTGGTCAGGGCCCATTGAGAAGGCCTTCTGTAAATTGGGCATTCCAAAAGATTATTTGAGGTCCTTAGATTGTAAGCGGGCCTTCCTGGTAATTAAGCAGAGACTACTGGATCAGGAGATCCAATTGGAGTTGGCAGCATTGTCTTCCCAAAGGATAGTTCCGGGCTATTGTTTGCCTCTCCTGAAAGTGCCCCCCCCAGTATATTAATTGGGCCAATGATCAGCAGAGAAGGGCGTTAACGCTATTTTGGTGTAACCTATTTCCCTCGTCGATGTTGGAAGGGAGATATGCTAAGACCCCAAGAGAACTTAGGCTGTGCTGGAGCTGTGATCTGGCAGTTCCTGAGACAATTTCTCATGTACTATTACACAGTCCAAGTCATAACCAAGGTCTGTACGTGGTCCGTACCTGTCCAAGGTCTGTACGTGGGGGGCTGCTGCTGTTGAATGCGAGGTCCGTGGTGAACAAGGCCCCGATTATCTGGGATTTAATCTCGGATGGGGCCGTGGACCTCGCATGTATCACGGAGACCTGGCTGGATGATCTGGCCGGTCCAACTTTGGCGGATCTTGTTCCGGCTGGGTATGCCGTCCAGCATCAGCCCCACACGGGCGGCCAGGGAGGTGGTGTAGCTATGGTTTTTAGAGAGGAGTGGCCTGTTAGGAGGTATCCAGTTCGGGAGATTATGGGTATCGAGGTCCTTCACGTGGTGTTTGATTTGGCTGGGGGCAAGCAGGGGGTGCTGCTTGTGTACCGGGCCCCTTCTTGCCCGGTGGCATCCCTTATCACTCTAGCAGAGCTGGCCTTGGAGGTGGCGTTGGGCTCCTCCAGGACTTTGGTTCTGGGGGACTTCAATATCCACGCCGATGCCGGCCTTGTTGGGGCGGAGCGAGAATTCATGGCCGCCATGGCAACCATG
>QEPC01000099.1:77763-99141 GCA_003113815.1 Sphenodon punctatus
TAATAATAATAATAATAATAATAATCTGACCACTGCAAAATTTTGTAAGGAGGGTCACTTGGGTGAGGGGTAGTTATCCAAATTTCAGGTGAGAGATGGGTGAGTTATACAAGTTTGGAAATTGGAGGCAAAACTGGGGAGGGGTTTCTCTTTTTTTGTGACTGGTTTCTCTTGATGTAGAAAAGAATGTTTAAAATTAGATGTCTGAGGTGTAGAGGTGTCAGAAAATTCAAGTGTACATTATCATCAGTTTCTGTGTTTAGATTTTTTAAATTTGTCTTGTAGGTTTTAGGTTATGAGGTTTTGAATTTTTCATGTTAAACCAAAGGAGAGAGTAAGATTTTTCAACAACATTATGCATGTGTGCATGTGCAGCGGGCTAAATGATGCCAGGGAAGAGGCAACAGCCCTGGGTTACATCATGCATGTGCAGCACTGTTTCTTTGGAGGAGGGCCAGAACCTCCATGCACAGTGGACATGCCAGCCTCTTGGCCCATGTAACACCAAACAGTAGGGACTCTGCAGCCCCGTCCAGGTGGAAGTGTCTGGTGAACAGAACTCCTCCAATGAGGCTGAGACATGGAGCCATCTCCCCCACGCTAAGCTCCCCGCAATGCCGCCACTGCTGTCTTCTGCTGGCTGATTCCTCAGCCCTGGCTCATTCAGGTACTGCTGCCCCTGGGGGAAGAGGCAGACTCACCCCATGTCCATCTCCGGCACCAGGACTAGGTGAAAAGGAGTTGGAGCTGGGTGGTTGAGGAGACCGGAGGTGGTGACAGCAGCATGGCTCTGGGACTGGACAAACAGGAGCGAGAGGGGGCAACAGCAGCAAGGACCTGGCAGAGGACGGAGAATTTTCAGGACATGGTGCTGGATGAAGTGAGGAGACAAAGGTGTGGGGCTTGGAGGAGTATTTGGGGTGGGGGGAAATCTTGGGGCAGGACAGGTGATCTGGGGAGGAAGGGAGCATTATGACAGTTTGGAGACTGCAGCTGGTACAGAATGTGGCGGCATGTCTCTTTCTAGGAACGGGCTGCCAGAAGCATATTACACCGGTGCTCCACTCTCTGCACTGGCTGCCTATAATCTTCTGGGCCCGATTCAAGGTGCTGGTTCTTACCTATAAAGCTCTCTATGGCTCGGGCCCCATATATCTGCGGGATCGCCTCACTCCTGTGCTCTGGATCGGCCCCTGCGGTTGACCAGGAGCACCTTTCTCAAAGCCCCCGGGTATTCCGGGGGGACACTATGGAGAAGGCGTTCTTGGTGGCTGCACCAAGGCTGTGGAACTCCCTGCCAGCAGAGGCCCGAGTGGCCCTGGATCTCTCCTCTTTTTGACGTCAATGCAAGACCTGGCTGTTCCGCCAGGCCTTTGGCAAGGGAGATGGGTGAGGGTGGGTTTTTATTTTTAGGGGGTGGGGGTGAGGATGGGGTATCTTTTTCCTCCCTCCTCTTTTCCCGGGAAATATGTTTTCCCCCATTTTTCCCTCTTCTCCCCCCTTTTTAGATTTTTTATGTTTATGCTTTTTTGTATATTTTTATATGTATATTTGTATACACTATAAGCCGTCCTCAGCTGCCTTTGGCAAGAGAAGCGGGATATCAAATGTTTTAATAAAAATATAACAAATTGTGGGAAGGGATCTCGGGTCAGGAGAAAGGATATAGGGGAGGGAACAGTGGGGGAGGGAGTTTGGGTCAGGAGAGGGGACTTGGAGCAGTAGGGGGGGGTGTCTTTGGGCAAGAACGGGTGACCTGAAAGAAGGAGGGACCCAGGGACGGGGGGCTTGGGGAAGAAAGGGGGAGAAGCAGTGGGCTTGAGGGATCTTGGGACAGAAGGTGGGGGACCTGAGGGCTTGTGGTGGCTTCCTATTGTACTAAAGTATATGCACATTGTTTTTCTATTCTCCTTATAGTCTACATGTTTTTCTTGACACCCTTCAAGCCTCTCCTTCATTCAGAGTCATTTTTTAAAGTGGCAAATTTTACCTGCATACCAGAGTCTATTAGTAATTGAAAAAAGAGAGAGGGAACTGGGAGTTCATTTTCCTGTTGCATGCTTCGGCTCCCCTAGCAGTCAAACCCAAACACCCATTACGTTTAAGGACATCAGGGCTGAGCCAGCTATCTAACACCTGTTCCTCCTATCTTAGTGGAGTTACTCCTGATTTACACTAGCATGAGTGCAAAGAGAATTAGGGCCTGTGTGTATATACAAATAAAGAGAGCGAGCAATTCACACTGGCACAAATATCAAATACATATAAGCGCACAGGTATATATTTAAGTGCAAAACTTGTTATCGTGCAGCACATTCATAACTACTATGCAGATGTACATTATTGTGTGTACATACAATTCAGTTTTGAAAAAATCCCTTCCCT
Organism: Sphenodon punctatus; assembly: GCA_003113815.1. Taxonomy (NCBI): domain Eukaryota; kingdom Metazoa; phylum Chordata; class Lepidosauria; order Sphenodontia; family Sphenodontidae; genus Sphenodon; species Sphenodon punctatus. Next base: position 80,149 of record QEPC01000099.1, read on the forward strand.
ATAAACTTCAATAAAAGACCTTGTCCAAAAGCTAGAATAATTCAGCACAGAAACAGCAAGTAAGCTGCACTAATAAATTCCACTAGCCTTACTCTTTCTAATCATCAACATCATCATCATATCTGAATTTTACAATATCATATCTATGGGTGTTAACAAATGTAATGGTGGCCCACTTTGGCTTGCGAGCCACCAACATGTTTGTTGGTGTGTCGCCAGATGTTCACCCAGGATTGCTCTCAGGCTTGTCAGTGGTGAGCCTGGGCTGCAATCCTGGAGACTTCTGGTGTCACAGTCCAGGCTGCCGTCTGCCCCACTGGGCCAAAGCAGCCCACATCAGATTATAATGTTGGTTATGACCCATCATGACCCAGCTCGGATCCGCCAGGGCCAGCTGCCATGGCTGCCTGTCGTGGCAGGGGGCAGGGCACTGGGNAGGGAACAGTTGTTTTACCCTCTCGAATAGTACTCGAAAACCAGGGGACACTCCATGAAACTTAAGGGTAGCAGAAATAAAACAAATAAAAGAAAGTTTTTTTCACTGAATTCACAACGAAGTTGTGGAATTTATTGCCAGAAGTCTGGTCAAGGCCAGTAGTATAGCTGAGTTTAAGAAAGGATTGGACACGTTTCTGGAGTATAGGTTCATTATCACCTATTAGCTGGGTAGATTTGTGGAATGTAATCTCTGTCAGGAACTGGGAGTGAACAACAGGGAATGGATCACCCCATTGTGACGTCTTGAATATTTCTTCCAAGCGGCCGAGAATGGCCACTGTCAAAGACAGATGCTGAGCTCAATGGTCTGACCCAATATAGCACGTCTTATGTTTTTATGTTCTTATCTGTTCAAGTAATGGAAAATGATATTTGTCTTTTGTTGCAAGTGTTACATTGTTGACTCATGTTCAGTTTATGATCCACCACAACTCCCAGATCCTCCTCTGCAGTGCTACTGCCAAGGCAGTTGTTCCTCATTTTATATTTGTGCATCTAGTTTTTGTTCATATGTGTAATATTTTGTGTGTATATTTGTTGAATCTCATTTTGTTTCTTCCAGCCCAGGTCTCATATTTATTTAGATCCTTTTGTAGTCTAATCCTGTCCTTCAAAGTGTTTGCAACCCCTCTCAGTTTTGTGTCATCTGCAAATTTGATGAGTATACTCTCACTCTCTTATTCAAATAATTAATGGAATATTGAAGAGGACTGGATCCCGGACAGATCCTCACAAGATTCAATGTGATACCTTCTTTCCCATCTTGATACCAACCAATCTATTAATTATTACTTTTTGAGTGTGGCTTTTCAGACAATTGTGAACCCACCTTATGGTAATTCCTTTCAGCCCACAATGCTCCAGCTTTCTGATTAGAATATCTTTTGCGATTTTGTCAAAAGCCTTGCTGAAGTCAAGAAATATTATGTCTACTATATTTCCCATGTCTGTTAAACCACTTACCCTGTCAATGGAGGAAACAAAATTTTCCAGCATGATTTATTCTTAACAAATATCTGTTCAGTACTAGTAACCACTCCATTTCCCTCTGGGTGCTCATAAACTGATTATTTTATAAGTGGCTTGAATATCTTCACAGGTACCAGCCTTATCATTTCCCAGATTTTCCTTTTTCGCTTTCTCAGAAATAGGCACAATGTTTGCTCTTCTTCAGTCCTCTGGGGCCTCACTGGTTCTCTATGAATTTTCAAAAATAATAGCTAGTGGTTTTGATATTTCTTCAGCTAATTCCTTCAGGGTGTTAGGGTGAAGCTTGTTAGGCTCTGCTAATTTAAATTCATTCTTATGGCAACCAGATCTGCCATTTTTAAAAATCTGCCAATTTAAATGAATTCATTCTTATCTCTAAAAGTTAGAGAACTCACTGACCGGGAATGTTATGAAAGCCAATGGGATAAGTGCATTCAATAAAGGATTGGATAAATTTGTAGAAGATAGGCGCATCAATAGTTATTCAAGTTAGGTCAGGGTGATATTAGTCAAGTAGGTTAGGAGACATGGGCTCTGGGTGTTTTTACACAAGATGGGGTAGTGGAGGAGGTGAGCGTGCAGCTGCTGCATGTGGGCTTGCGTGCGGGCGCCGTCTTTGGGGAGGCTGCACATGAGTGGCCTCATGCACAGCCACCCCATCCACGCATTGGTAACCCTGTCTGTTACTCTGTTTTTTTGCTGAGAGCCTGTGCGAGGGGAGGGGGGAGATGCGGGTGGTGGTGGTGCACGTGCTGCTGCCTCCTCCCCTCCACAACATTCAGATGAGATGGGCCCTACACAGGGACAGGCAGTCCTTGTGTGGGGCCATCTCATGTAAAAACACTGTCTGACTGTCAGGAGCTAGGAGTGATTAGCAGGGGACGGATCATTTCATTATGGCCTGTTAGTACTCCTCCGAAGCAATTAAGAGTGATGACTATCAGAGACAGGATTCTGGGCTCGATGGATCCTTGGACTCTGACCCAGTATGGCACTTCTTATGGTCAGGGATTGAAGCCTCTTAACTGCTGGCACCAGAGAGTAAACAATAGGGAATGGATCACACCATTTCTTATCTGTTTGTACATTTTCTTTCAAACATGCACTGTTGGTAAGTGTTGGAGCTGTATACTGGGCTAGACAGACCATTCTTGTAGTGGATTGTGGGTCAACCTTAATGCATGTTATGTGCAGGTTTTGGCCCTTTTTCAGCGGATGGAGCACCACTGTGGGGGGGATGAGGAGGGGAGGGTGCAGACGGGCACGCACCCATCTCCACCCACCTCCACCTATCTACACATATGGAGCAACCTGTATTTTCGCTGGTTGCTCCGTGTGTGTGATGGGTGGAGATGGGTGGTTTGCAGGAGCGCACACACATGCCACCCCACCCAACGCGGTGTTTACATGGGCGGCACCCACACACGCATGCACACACAGGTCCACTGTGCATGCGTGGACCTGTCTTTTGATTGCTCTTTTTATTTTGTTGGGTGAAAATTATACATTCGTATTTACTGGAGGGGCTAGAAAATGTTCTCTACAATATTTAGGATAAGCTCTCCAAAGGGGTGTTTTGATTATGCGGAAGCTTGTATTTCAGGAATTTGAGCGTTCTTGTGAAAAAGCAATACAGAAAAACTTCAGATTTCATGCTCTGTTGACAAATGTCAAGAAGCCTCATTCTAAAGGCTAGTAACCTACTGTAGAAAACCAATAGTATGATCCGTATACTGTTGTGTGCTGGTACTAGCCCTATTAAAATGTAGTTATCCTTTTACTTATTTATTTTATTTATTTTTAAAATTTTACTACCCCGCCCCTCCTGCCACAGGCAGCTCAGGGCGGCTTACAATTTATAAAACATCAAAACAACAATTAAAAACAACTAAAAGGAGGAAGAAAAATACCCCCCACCCCCTCACCCATCTTCCTCACCAAATACCTGGCAGAACAGCCAAGTCTTACAGCTTCTCCGAAAAGAGGGGCGATCCGGGGCCAGCCAGGCCCCCACCAGAAGGGAGTTCCACAGCAGTGGTGTGGCCACCAAGAATGCCCTCCCCTGCGTGGCCCCCCAGAAGACTATGGGGACCTTGAGCAGGGCACCCCCAGATGACCACAGGGGTCGATCCAGCACCCAGGGAGTGAGACGGTCCCGCAGATAGGTAGGGCCTAGGCCGTTTAGGGCTTTATAGGCCAAGACCTGTCTCTTATACACATCTAGATGTGTATAAGAGACAGCATTAATAATGGGTTATTTCAATTATCCCATTAATCATTTATTGTGCTGGCATAAATGCCATGACAAAAATAAATGTATCACATCTTATATGATTACATACAACAAAATAATTAATATTCAATAAACCATATAACAAACATATGTCAATGTACATGCTGTCCTAAAGAGCATAACCACCCAAAGTTTTAAGCACCTGTAATCTCAACTTCATTGCAGTAACAGCAAAGGAAGCCACCTTTAGTCACCTCATTCTTTTTACTGGGCAAAAGACACAACAATAGATGTAAAGTAGGCCAAGTGGGATCCAGGTTGGTTACCTTAAATAACCTTTCCTGGGGCTGTAAATACAGAGGGAAATATAATAAATGATGAATCAGATCTTCCATTTGTTTAGTTCCACGGATACATTTGCAGTCGCTATAGGCCATACTTATACATCGGCCCCTACTTATTTCTGTAACCATAGTTTGGAATCTTAGGGCCATAAAAGCCTTTCTATAAACCACATTGGTTAGTATTTCAAGATAGCTTGGCGCTGCTATGCCAGGCAACCAATATTTATACCATGGAGAAATTCTGGATATAGAGGCCTGAGATCTTTAAGACTGATGTTCAATATCGTTGATTCTACGTCTAACCATTCTAGAAGCTTCCTTAAAAGGAAAAGACATTAAAAAAATCGGAAGAATAAAACCACGTCTAATTCTATAGTCAGTTCCAGACCACCAAGGATCATTTTTACACCACCTGACACTCGTTTTCTCCTCTAGACAAAGTCTTGGCAGAGACTGCGGAGACGAATGAAGAGTTTTCATCCAAAAAAAAATCAATAAACCCCCCAAAATTCTAGAATTCAATTATTTCAACCCCGACTCCATCCTCAAAATTGCAGGTTAAGTTACTGACGGCACCTCCAATAAACTATGCATAAGCCTATTTTGCAATGGTTCAAGGAAATAAACTAGTTATACCAAACCTGTGCCCCAAAACAGATTTGCGGGGTCAATTTAGCCTCAAAGATCCTTAAAGCAGGCCTAAACAAGCTACCCTCTTTAACCCTGTAAAATTTTAATAACGATGTTATGGAAGAAACGGTTGTTTGTTTGACAGATCTGAGATGTCGGGTCCATGTCATGAACCATTAAAAGAAAAAACTATACCTAAATATTTAAACAAACAAACATGCTCTAGTTTATGCACACTTATATGCCAATTTTCCATTTAAGACCATGACCTTAATCTTTTGTTAGTTTATCGTCAATTCCTCACTTATACGTTCAGCTCCAAAATCGTCCAGCAAACATGCAAGTCCCAATCTGCTAGTGGACAGCAATACAGTATTATCTACATACATAAGCATAGACACCCCTACGTCCTCCAACATTAGGGGCCATATATTTGTCTTATCACAAAACTTAAGAAGTTTATTGACATACAGACTGAGTAGCATTGGGGCCAACCAACACCTGCCTGACACCCCCACCCCCTGGGTGGTAGGAACTGAAGCTGACAAAGTGAATTACCCTAATATTGACTGGGTGAATGTCTCTTCAGGGTGTGAGATGGAGGTAAAATTTCTAGATGCCATAAATGAACCTACAAGAGGAGGAGCTACTTTGGATCTAGTCTTAAGTGGAGCTCAGGACTTGGTGCAAGGGGTAATGGTGGTGGAGCCACTTGGTAATAGTGATCATAATATAATCAAATCTGACATAGCTATAAGAGAGACACTGACAAAAAAAATCCCAACAACCTACTGCATGCAATTTTTAACTTTAAAAACAAAAACTATGCAAAAATTAGGAAACTAGTTAAGGGGAAACTAAAAGGAGCAGTTGTGAGGGTTAAATGCATGCAAGAAGCATGGAGATTATTTAAAAACACCATCTGGGAAACACAGATTAAATGTATTCCACAAATTTAAAAGGTAGCAAAAGGACCAAACGTCTGCCGCCATGGCTAAATGGGGAGGTGAAGGAGGCTATTAGAGCCAAAAAGGCATCCTTTAAAAAATGGAAAGCTACTCCTAATGAAGATAATAGGAAAGATCATAAGCATTGCCAAATTAGATATAAAACAGCAAGACAGGCCAAGAGGAAATTTGAGGAAGGACTCAATAAAGATGGAAAAAAATAATAATAAAAACTTTTTCAAGTATATCAGAAGCAAGAAGCCTGATGGAGTCAGTTGGGTGATTAGATGGCATGGGGGCAAAGGGGGTGCTCAGGGAGGATAAGGGCATTGCAGAGGCATTGGTTGTTAAATAAAATAAAATAAAATAATAATAATAATGTTATTATCCTGCAGAAATTAGCACTCCCAGCAAAACATTCCCCAGCAAACAATGGGCATTTTTTTTTTTTTACACACACCTTAAAGTTCTGGATTTTTCAATCTTCTGGGTTTACAAGTCCACAAGTAAGTTCCGGAAGCATTTTTCTCACACAGTTCCTGGACGCATTCTTCACAAAAACACTGCCCTGAGGCAGCCTAAAGTAGCCACAGCTGTAGATGTGACAAGCTGTCATGGAAACCAAGTGACCACAACTGCCTGGAGCAAAGCAGTTTACCAGGAGAACGTTTTACACACAAAAGTTCTGGGAGAAGTTCTACGTAGAAGTTCAAAAAGCCGGATGTTTAAGATCTGGGTGAGTGATTTAGACACACAGAAAGTTCAGGATGTAACAGCAAACATCCAGGAGAAACGCTTGTGTAAAAACATCCAGTGTGTTTCAGAAGCTACCAGCTCAGCTCTAATATAAAATGTCTTTCTTTCTTTCTTTCTTTCTTTCTTTGTTGAAATCCAACAAATTCAGATTTAGTAGTCAAGATCTGATAGAAAGAAAAGCTAACAAGAACTAGGAGTATAGTCTGGAGGACTGGAAGTTTCTGAAAGAATTACGAAGGCAGAAAAAGAATGGGATGAATCACAGAATATGGATGTGGTTGCACACGGATTTTTTAAATGAATTGAAAACCAAAAAAAATATTCAAAAATATAATCCTATGTATATATACACAGTGCTGGGCTCTAAATTAACATTTGCAGCTTAGGAAAAGGAGCTTGGAGTCATTGTTGAGAGTTCACAGAAAACATCAGATTAATGTGCAGCAGCGGTCAAAGAGGCAAACAGAATGCTAGGGATTATTGGGGAAAGGATAAAAAATAAAACACAAAATATCATAATGCCACTATATAAATTCATGGCATACCCAAACCTTGAATTCTATGTGCACTTCTGGTCACCTCATCTCAAAAAGGAGATAGTAGAACTGAAAACCAGAATCACAGAATTTTACGGTTGGAAGGAAACTCAAGGCTCATCTAGTGCAAACCCCTACTCCAAGGCAGGCGTCCTGCTTCCTACAGTATTACAGAAAGGTGCTTGTCAAAGAGGTTTTTAAAAAACATTCAAGGAAGGAGATTTTTGTAAACTGCTACGTTCTTCTTTAACCTTCTTTTCTGTAGGCTAAACATAGCCAGTTCTATCAGCCCATATGCCTTGCATTCTACCTCTTTTATCATCTGGTGGTTGTTTTTTTCCAAATCCTTTTCAATTTGACAACTTCCTTCTCTAAGTGCAGTTCCCAAAAGTGAATGAAGAATTCCAGGTGAGCTCTCAACACTGTCTGGTAAAGTGGCATAATTACATCTCCTGTCTTTGTTACGATGCATCCGCACCTTGAATATTGCAGTTCTGGTCGCCCCATCTCAAAAAAGATATAGTAGAAATAGAAAAAGTACAGAGAAGGGCAGCAAAAATGATAAGGGGTAAGGAACGGCTCCCCTAAGAAGAGAGGGTGGATATATTGGGGGCTCTTCAGCTTGGAGAAGAGACGAATATGGGGATATGATAGAAGTTTATAAAATCATGAGTTGTGGGGAACACAATAGGGAACAGTTGTTTTACTCTCTCGAATAGTACTCGAAAACCAGGGGACACTCCATGAAACTTAAGGGTAGCAGAAATAAAACAAATAAAAGAAAGTTTTTTTCACTGAATTCACAACGAAGTTGTGGAATTTATTGCCAGAAGTCTGGTCAAGGCCAGTAGTATAGCTGAGTTTAAGAAAGGATTGGACACGTTTCTGGAGTATAGGTTCATTATCACCTATTAGCTGGGTAGATTTGTGGAATGTAATCTCTGTCAGGAACTGGGAGTGAACAACAGGGAATGGATCACCCCATTGTGACGTCTTGAATATTTCTTCCAAGCGGCCGAGAATGGCCACTGTCAAAGACAGATGCTGAGCTCAATGGTCTGACCCAATATAGCACGTCTTATGTTTTTATGTTCTTATCTGTTCAAGTAATGGAAAATGATATTTGTCTTTTGTTGCAAGTGTTACATTGTTGACTCATGTTCAGTTTATGATCCACCACAACTCCCAGATCCTCCTCTGCAGTGCTACTGCCAAGGCAGTTGTTCCTCATTTTATATTTGTGCATCTAGTTTTTGTTCATATGTGTAATATTTTGTGTGTATATTTGTTGAATCTCATTTTGTTTCTTCCAGCCCAGGTCTCATATTTATTTAGATCCTTTTGTAGTCTAATCCTGTCCTTCAAAGTGTTTGCAACCCCTCTCAGTTTTGTGTCATCTGCAAATTTGATGAGTATACTCTCACTCTCTTATTCAAATAATTAATGGAATATTGAAGAGGACTGGATCCCGGACAGATCCTCACAAGATTCAATGTGATACCTTCTTTCCCATCTTGATACCAACCAATCTATTAATTATTACTTTTTGAGTGTGGCTTTTCAGACAATTGTGAACCCACCTTATGGTAATTCCTTTCAGCCCACAATGCTCCAGCTTTCTGATTAGAATATCTTTTGCGATTTTGTCAAAAGCCTTGCTGAAGTCAAGAAATATTATGTCTACTATATTTCCCATGTCTGTTAAACCACTTACCCTGTCAATGGAGGAAACAAAATTTTCCAGCATGATTTATTCTTAACAAATATCTGTTCAGTACTAGTAACCACTCCATTTCCCTCTGGGTGCTCATAAACTGATTATTTTATAAGTGGCTTGAATATCTTCATAGGTACCAGCCTTATCATTTCCCAGATTTTCCTTTTTCGCTTTCTCAGAAATAGGCACAATGTTTGCTCTTCTTCAGTCCTCTGGGGCCTCACTGGTTCTCTATGAATTTTCAAAAATAATAGCTAGTGGTTTTGATATTTCTTCAGCTAATTCCTTCAGGGTGTTAGGGTGAAGCTTGTTAGGCTCTGCTAATTTAAATTCATTCTTATGGCAACCAGATCTGCCATTTTTAAAAATCTGCCAATTTAAATGAATTCATTCTTATCTCTAAAAGTTAGAGAACTCACTGACCGGGAATGTTATGAAAGCCAATGGGATAAGTGCATTCAATAAAGGATTGGATAAATTTGTAGAAGATAGGCGCATAAATAGTTATTCAAGTTAGGTCAGGGTGATATTAGTCAAGTAGGTTAGGAGACATGGGCTCTGGGTGTTTTTACACAAGATGGGGTAGTGGAGGAGGTGAGCGTGCAGCTGCTGCATGTGGGCTTGCGTGCGGGCGCCGTCTTTGGGGAGGCTGCACATGAGTGGCCTCATGCACAGCCACCCCATCCACGCATTGGTAACCCTGTCTGTTACTCTGTTTTTTTGCTGAGAGCCTGTGCGAGGGGAGGGGGGAGATGCGGGTGGTGGTGGTGCACGTGCTGCTGCCTCCTCCCCTCCACAACATTCAGATGAGATGGGCCCTACACAGGGACAGGCAGTCCTTGTGTGGGGCCATCTCATGTAAAAACACTGTCTGACTGTCAGGAGCTAGGAGTGATTAGCAGGGGACGGATCATTTCATTATGGCCTGTTAGTACTCCTCCGAAGCAATTAAGAGTGATGACTATCAGAGACAGGATTCTGGGCTCGATGGATCCTTGGACTCTGACCCAGTATGGCACTTCTTATGGTCAGGGATTGAAGCCTCTTAACTGCTGGCACCAGAGAGTAAACAATAGGGAATGGATCACACCATTTCTTATCTGTTTGTACATTTTCTTTCAAACATGCACTGTTGGTAAGTGTTGGAGCTGTATACTGGGCTAGACAGACCATTCTTGTAGTGGATTGTGGGTCAACCTTAATGCATGTTATGTGCAGGTTTTGGCCCTTTTTCAGCTGATGGAGCACCACTGTGGGGGGGATGAGGAGGGGAGGGTGCAGACGGGCACGCACCCATCTCCACCCACCTCCACCTATCTACACATATGGAGCAACCTGTATTTTCGCTGGTTGCTCCGTGTGTGTGATGGGTGGAGATGGGTGGTTTGCAGGAGCGCACACACATGCCACCCCACCCAACGCGGTGTTTACATGGGCGGCACCCACACACGCATGCACACACAGGTCCACTGTGCATGCATGCACACACAGGTCCACTGTGCATGCGTGGACCTGTCTTTTGATTGCTCTTTTTATTTTGTTGGGTGAAAATTATACATTCGTATTTACTGGAGGGGCTAGAAAATGTTCTCTACAATATTTAGGATAAGCTCTCCAAAGGGGTGTTTTGATTATGCGGAAGCTTGTATTTCAGGAATTTGAGCGTTCTTGTGAAAAAGCAATACAGAAAAACTTCAGATTTCATGCTCTGTTGACAAATGTCAAGAAGCCTCATTCTAAAGGCTAGTAACCTACTGTAGAAAACCAATAGTATGATCCGTATACTGTTGTGTGCTGGTACTAGCCCTATTAAAATGTAGTTATCCTTTTACTTATTTATTTTATTTATTTTTAAAATTTTACTACCCCGCCCCTCCTGCCACAGGCAGCTCAGGGCGGCTTACAATTTATAAAACATCAAAACAACAATTAAAAACAACTAAAAGGAGGAAGAAAAATACCCCCCACCCCCTCACCCATCTTCCTCACCAAATACCTGGCAGAACAGCCAAGTCTTACAGCTTCTCCGAAAAGAGGGGCGATCCGGGGCCAGCCAGGCCCCCACCAGAAGGGAGTTCCACAGCAGTGGTGTGGCCACCAAGAATGCCCTCCCCTGCGTGGCCCCCCAGAAGACTATGGGGACCTTGAGCAGGGCACCCCCAGATGACCACAGGGGTCGATCCAGCACCCAGGGAGTGAGACGGTCCCGCAGATAGGTAGGGCCTAGGCCGTTTAGGGCTTTATAGGCCAAGACCAACACCTTTAATCAGGCCTGGAAAACCACCGACAGCCAGTGCAGAGAGCGGAGCGCTGGTGTAATATCGTCCCGGCGGCCCAGTACTACCAAAAGACGGGCCACCACATTCTGCACCAGCTGCAGTTTCCAAGTCGTCACCATGGGTAGCCCCACGTAAAGCATATTACAATAGTCCAATCTAGAGGTGATGAAAGCATGGATGACGGTGGCCAGGTCAGAGTCTGAAACAAACGACCAAAGCCGTTGCACCAGATGCAATCTGCAAAAGGCACTCCTTGCCACAGCCTCCATCTGGACATCCAGGCGGAGCTGCACATCGAGGAGCACCTCCAGACTCCGTACCTGGGATACCAATGGAGGACAGACCCCGCCAATAACAGGGGCCACCATCTCCATCGCCTTACCCACCAACATCACCTCTGTCTTGTCGGGATTCAGCCTCAGTCGGTTAGCCCTCATCCAGTCCCACACTGCCATCAAACACCGAGTAAGCACTGAGACTGCAGGGCCTGGGCCTGTTGAAAAAGAGAAATACATCTGGATGTCATCAGCATATTGATGACACCGGTGCACACTGAACCTCCTGATCACATCACCGAGTGGCTGCATGTATATGTTGAACAGGAGAGGGGACAGAACAGAACCCTGTGGGACTCCACACGAGAGGTCTCGGTACGATGAAAACAACTCCCCGAGAACCACTTGCTGGGTTCTACCAGTCAGGAAAGAGTGGAACCATTCAAGAACAGTTCCGCCCATCCCTGCACGGTCCCGCAGTCGCGTCACCAACATCTCATGATCAACAGCATCAAATGCAGCCGAAAGATCTAACAGAACCGACAGGGTCGAACGACCCCGGTCCATTTCCCGGCGCAGATCATCCACCAAAGCCACAAGTGCAGTCTCAGTGCCATATCCCAGATGAAATCCCGACTGAGAGGGATCCAGAAACCCAATGTGGTCAAGATGCTCCTGTAGCTGCTGAGCCACTGCCGGTTCAATAACCTTCCCTAAAAAGGGAAGGTTAGAGACAGATCAATAGCTGGCGAGGGAGTCAACATCAAGCAATGGTTTCTTGAGCAGAGACCGAACCACTGCCTCCTTGAGACAGCGCACCACTCTGCCCTACCGAAGGGAGGCATTGACCACCCCAGCCAGCAACAGCCCCATTGTCTCGCGGCAAGATTTAATCAGCCAGGAAGGGCAAGGATCTAATTCACAAGACGTGGCCCTAACAGCCCCAAGAACACCAACCACATTGACAGGTGTCACCGACTGAAATTTATCCCATAAAACTGGACAAGACAAGGCTTCCATAACCTCCAGTTCCCCTAGTGTATTAATTGTGGCATTGAAGTCATGGTGAATATGAATACGAGCAATTTTATCCACAAAGTAATCCACGAACATGTCACAGCGAGCAGATGACAGCGAGCAGGCCGGACTGACCAGCCCCCGCACCACCTGGAAAAGCTCAGCTGGATGGGATTTTGCGGATGCTATGAGGGTAGCAAAAACCTCCTTTTTTGCGGCCCTCATAGCTACCACATAGGCCCGTAAACCGGCTCTATGACGTAATCTGGCTCTATGGCGCAAATTTTAAGAAGAATTTGTATGATATAGATAAAAGAAAGGCACACACATCATCATGTTTAGCAATCTCCCCCTCCCCCTTTAAGTTTCACGATTTTTCATCTTCCAAATATGTAAGGATGGTCCAGATACCCTTTTCTAGTAAATAGAGCTAAATATCAGCTGCCAGTGTCAATAGAGAGACTGTAGAACCAGATATCTACCCTATCTTCCTGGCTAAGCAACAAAAAGCAAATGGAATAAATTATAGAGTAACCATGCTCAATTAATCGGGCACAAACACACAGAGGAAGATATTAATAAAGAACATAAGCCAACTATTAGTTCTTGATAAACACTGGTATAATAGCTAATGTAAGCAATGGCAGAGCTCCTTGTAAATTTCCCATCAACGAGTTACATAAGCCAGCAGCTGTCACTGTAAGCAATAGAGGGGAGTAGGGGGATGCCTGTACAAAGGACACAGAAAATTGGAGAATGAAAATAAAGAGTAGGCTGAAATCAGCAATGACCAACAGCTTGAAAACATCACTCACTCGCCATGAGAAGTCATACATTTCAGTCTAGCTTTTGATATGTGGCCTACATGAAACTTCAGAGACAGTAAATGTGTCTTCTCACAGTGCGAACTTGAAGGTGTAGCAATTCATATCCTGTACACAAGTATGATTTAAGATTCTGCTGTTCTCTCAATGTGTTCTTCTGGCAGAGATGTACAGTATTGAAGCTGAACAATGCAAGAAGCAGGTTCGGCTACCTATTAACACATGCCAGCTTTGAAATGTTCGCTGCCCAGCATTCACATTACTCAGCTGTCAAAGTAAAGGGCTCAGATTTATGATGTGAAAATTACATTTTAACGAGGTGTCATATGTGTTTAAAGTTGTTATTCATCACTGCAGTGCCACATCTTTGATTTGAGATGCAGATGCACTTAATTAGCATATTATAATGACAGTGGGTTCACTTTATCTGCATTGCAAAACTATTTTAGCAAAACAACATACTACATTCAGTGGTTGCAATTGCACATCAAGAGAACATACTATATCATTAAACACAAATGAGGGGGATGAAAGTTTAACATGAACTTCTGAGGTTTCCAGATTTCATTAGATACATACAGTAGCTTAATATCCTATTTGACTGCACTAGAATCCAGATCACTAACTACAGCACTAATATACAAATAACTAAAACACAGACAAGTTTAAGTGCTACAGTCAGAGTTTGTCTTAGGGCACTTGTATACGAGACGGGCATGGGGGGAGTGCCGGGGTCACAATTACAGCAGGGGGAATCATGTGGGCTTGTGGGCACGGGGTTTTAAATGCCATTAGCCCATTTCTGCCATGATTGCACTCTTAGATTACAGAGCTAAAAATCCAGCCCTGTAATCCATGAGTGCAGCCATGGTAGAAACAGGCTAATTATGTTTAAAAGTTCACACCCACAAACAGAGTTTCACGTGATTCCCCGTACCGTGACTGTGACTCACAGAAGTCTACACACACACACACACACACCCCGCCCGCACTCCTGTTTCGTGTGCAAGCAGCCTTAGTGTAGGGCAAACGGGACAGCTGCTCTTGGCCTCATGCTGCCACATGCAGAGTGCTTAGGTGGGTTAGATCCTGCCTCCCCCAGCCGACACTACACCTTGCACCCTACTCAGTTAAAGCCATACCCCTGCCCACCTCTGTGAACCCTTGAACTTCCTCTGCAACTCTGCAACCCCGCTCTGCAACTCCCTACTCTTCCTCCAACCTCAGCCCCCAAAACTGTAAGACTAGCTCTTGCTAGAGCAGTACATTCACCACACTTAGTGTCCCTCCTAATTTCACACACTCCTTAGGGCACCCATCATTATAGGCTATGTTCCCAAACATAATTTAGGTCAGGAGCATAATGCTTTTGTCAACAACAGGGAATAAATCAGAGTAACTTTGGGCTAAAACATTTTTGGGGTGTGTGTGGGGATACTGACCCAAACACACTCCACCCCACTATCTCTAGAGTTATGGAGGGAGGAAATTTGCAGGGGATGTGCCCCCCCCTCCCCAAACTACACCCATGTGATAATAGTCCTAATTCTTCTTCAGCAAATACTATGAACTGACCAAAACCAGAATAAGAGGGGAAGGGGAATTTTATTCAAGATATTTTCTGGCAAGAAAATTTCAACAGTCATTGCTACTAAAAGGACTGAAATTAACCTAGAAGCTAGGAAGGAAGGGCAATATATCCAGCTTAAACATGCTGTCTCTCATTGGTTTGGCCCTGATGCCCTCGCTACCCCAGACCCATCTGAACTTCTCATATTCCTCCAAAAACTATCTACTTTAGGTAGACCATTAGCCATACTTTATTCACATTTAACTAGTAATCTTCAATTACTAACAGATGTACTTAAAAAGAAATGGGAAAGAATTAGGACATCAATTTAATACCAGTACCAACCAATGGAAGCAAATCCTGGCCAGTCCTCATAGATGTTCCTTAGATCTCTCTCTTCGATTAATCCAGCAGAAAATATTTTGGAGGATACACTGGACCCCCCTCCAGCTGTTTAAAATAGGTGCCTCCAAGTCAGACAGATGCTGGAGATGTGAATCTAAAGGACCTAACTTAGCTCATGTGTTTTGGGATTGAAGTTACGTTCACTAATTCCGGGCTGACGTTAATAATAAAATTAACTTTTTCCTATCTGACAAAATCACACTGGAAGTACATCATGTAATTTTAAATATACTAGATTATAAATGGAAATTGATTTAAAAAACAACAACTCACACATGTTCACTTATCTGTTTTTTGTCTTGCCCTATATAACAATGCCTTCACTAGACCTGAAATTAAAAATCTTGACAAGTGCTGCTTCTGCTAGAAGCAGGACATTCACTGAGATTCGTGCAACATGGAAACTTACCGACTTTCCCTCTGTTTTTGCCATTTCCCACTATTTTTTGCAAGTTGGACAGGGCTATGATGGTCTATTCCCAAGCCTTGCGTGTGCTCCACATGCACCCCTGGGGGCTGTGGAGGTGAAAACCTACCGGGGAAGTGCTGGAAATTACCATAAAACTGCTCTAAAACTGTCATAAAATTCCAAGAAAGTGGCAAAAGTCCCAGAAAGTGACAAAAATAGCCGGGGGGGNAATGGCAGAAGCATGGAATCACCGGAAATTGATGTGCCCTGTCTATGTTGAGTCGAGCAATCTGAACTTGGATGTCCCAAGTGGTGGAGACTCTAGTTAAATAAATTATTTTCTATTTTGGGATTCCTATTTGATTTTTCCCAAGGATGCCTGAGATTATTGGCTAATGAAATTTTTCAAGAACATCTAAAAGATATTTATATTTAGACTGATATGACACTTATTTGTGAATCTTGCGTGGCTCCACATTATGGGAAATTTAAGACAATTAATTCATCAATGTGAATTCTATTTGTTCAGCCTAACAAACTTCACAATTCGGAGGGCATTAACTCTCTTACACTTTGAATTGATGCCAACTAAGGTCCTTCAGGGCAGATTTAGCGGGATTCCTTATAAAGAATGCTTATGTGCATATAGTCTGCAGGTGGGGGATCTTCAACACTATTTATTTGATTGTCCACGTACTGCTGAAGTAAGATCTAAATATTTAAAGGAGCTATTGGCTAGGAAAACGTATTTGGATTTACAACTGAAACTCTCCTACTCGTTGGCTAATCCATTCAGGAAAATCATGATTAAAGTGGCAAACTTTGCTCATGCCCTGGCAGTTAAGAATCGCAGTTAAGCATTGCAGCCAGTTGGGAATCTAGGCTTCCCTCCATAGAAGCTCTAGCTAGATCATCTGGCTAGAATCTCAGTTTTGTATAGCTACAAGGTTTAGGATCTATCTGAATTTAACACTTTAGTTGTAGAGCCTGCCAGCTTAGGATTTGGCTTCCTCTGTATTATGGAACTGACATTATATAACTTTTGGGTATGTGCTTTGCCATGGGAACGTGATGTATTTTATATAAAATATTTTATTTTTATCTTATGGTATTTTATTTACTTTTTTAAGTTTGCAGCAACCAATTGGTTGAGTCAATAAAACTATACTACTACTACCGGAAACTGATGAAGTACCAACGGACACTCGCAATCAATCCTGAAAGGTCCCTTTGGAACACTTGCTCTCATCTCAGTCCTAACTTTCACACAACTGCTGAATTTCCAGGGTCCTTCTCCCGCTCCTCCTTACTTCCCTGTGGTATTCTCACAGTATGAATGAGGAACAGTACTCTTGTAATATACATGCATGCAATATTCTGGAAGGAGCAAGGAGCACAGAGTGGAAGAGGGAGTCCCTGCTCTAAGACTCTCTGACTGTACCTCTACAGCTACTTCAAAGTAGGAACTGGCAAGCAAGAAATAACAAATCAGGGACTGAAGCTGGCTTGAGGTTAATCAAATCACACAACACCATTGCTGCTTGATAGAGTCCGATCTTTGCAAGCAAACCCATGGCAACAGGTGGGAGAAAACAAGGAATCATCAAGGAGCACAGGGAATAGTAAGGATTTTGTCAGTTAAATTCCACCTTACATGAACACGCCAAATTTACATCAGGATCAAACAAGTGCAGGCAAGAGGGAGTTAGATTGCAATAATTAGATTTCACTGCCTTTTCATCAATGATGAGGTCTGGAAACAGCTTCCATTTATATTGCACGGGTTTGCCAACGTAAAGCATTCAAAAATCATGTCAGGATTCATACGCCAATACTTTGCATAGACAAAATCAGATTTAAGTTTGATGAATGTCATCATTAGGCGGGATTCATACATCCACCCCATACTTTGGCAGTGCGGTATTAGCTTTTCCCCATCGATAACATGAGGGCATTTTCCCGTAGAGGTCTCAGAGCCTCCATATTCTCTCTGGCCATATACCTGCTCTTGGTGGATACCATTCTCTGTCAACAGGGGCAGCATTATTTGTCTGATTTACTGCATCATGGTAAATCAGCACCTGCACCCCTTTTCTGACTCTCTAACACACACCAGACAGATGGGATATGTCGAGTTCCAGAAGAAGAAAATTTGCACTCTAATATCCCCTTGCAAAGCTCTACGTCTCTATGGTTCCTGGATTACCAACAGCATGCAGAAAGATGGGGTGCATCCCTACATGAAATTATCTACTTTTGTTTTTGGCCCGCAAACATCTGAAGACAGAACATTAATGGCAAGTGCATAATAGGATGCAAGTTTGCCCATACAGACATAATGAAGAAATACATGTTTGCAAAGTAAAACGCTTAACTAACGTTACACGTCTGGCAGCACCCTTTGTAAAGAAGGCATGCAAAGTCAGGCTCTGAATTTATTTAAAAACAAACACTCTCTATTAGGCAGTACTAAATTAATGATATTAATTTAGGTGATGAATTATGAGTGATGCCTGATTGTCTGATACAAAATGTAAATTAAGTGAAGTGAAAGCCAGGAAATGATTCAGAAATTGCTCGAACAGCATAATTGTTTTCTTTCAGTGACTCAATAGAAAACAAAGGGACTTTTTGGTCTGCTTAGTTTTTTCTCTTATTTTTCTTATTCTGTATACTGCCCAAGTTACCAGACGGGTGATGCTTAGACGTGATAGCCTAGTTAAAGTTACGATTAACAAGGAACAGAGAGTATTTTCTTACACTTCACTATTGTGCTCTTCAGCCTATTACATGTGGTTAAATTTACAAGGAAAGAACATGGATACTGTTATGAAGAATGAAAAATATTTATGGAAGGGCAGAGTCCTTTTCAAAGATAGTTCTGTTCAACAGGTAAAAAAATAAAAATAAACCTGGCAGGTAAGATATATACAATGCAAATAAAAAGAATCCATGGAGAAAGCTCATTCTTTGTATGAGCACATTGCAAAGACAATGGGGAGGAAGAAAGGAATTACTTCTTATCCCAAAACACCGCCGAAATACAGAGGATTAATAATTTGCTTCCGAAGATTTTCAGGACCTAAAGAGTCCCATATTTAGAGATTATGGGTATTTTCAGACGTTACGAGATCACGCTCAACCACTGTGAACCACGGTCAATCCCACGGCGGGGCCAAAGCACCCTGAACGCCTGTTTGGCGGCCGCCAGATGTTCACCACAGTCAATACCCACATGGGGTCAAAATCAACCACGCTTCCAGACCTCCGGCCCGGACCATCTCCGAAAGCGTGGTCAATGCGATTCACAGTGGGAACTAAAAAAAAGTAACGCCTGGACGGCAATCACCGGCCGGAATCAATCAAAATGATTCCCAGCCAGGGACAAAGCACGCAGTGTTGCTGCCAGGCAACCAGCAACAACACAGGCCACGGAGGGAGATTAAAAGGGCACACAGCAGCAGGAGAACATGGCGGGATGGAGCGAGGCAGGGGGCAAAGGAGAGCAGAGGGTGAGAGAGTGAGGGAGGAGGAAGAGGTGGTGGTGAAGGTGCAGGCGGGTG
>QEPC01000099.1:103665-113776 GCA_003113815.1 Sphenodon punctatus
TTCACGGGGCCCGTGGATACCAGCGCTCTCGTGGGGCGGTGTATCATTGGCTGCTGGAGCTGGGTCAGCTTCCGTGGCCCCCTGCTGCTGACTGCTGCATGTCCGAGGCTACCACAGCAGAGCTGGCGGCGCTGTTTGGTATGTGGTCCCGTTCCAATGTGCAGCTGGGTCTCTCCATGCAGGATCCATTTGAGGCATACTACCTGATCCCTGACTGCTCCCCCCCAGTACCCTTGGGTGCTGCTGACCGTCCTCCTCCTGCGGCCCGTCATCGCCCCCCCCCATGGGTGCCCGTGTGAACTCGGGGTTCTGGGTCCCCCGTACCTCCCCCCCGGCTTCCTCCCGGAGGGGCGGGGTTTGTGACTTTGGAGCTGCTGCACTGCTCCGGATCTCCTGCCTCCCCTCCATCACCCCCTCGCCGGTGCTTGGGGTCCGAGTGTGCTTCCTGGACTGTTCCTGGCCCACGCCCTGTTCTGTGTGTGCTCCTGCTGTGTCTGAGGCCGGACCTCCTGGGGCCCCCCGTTCCGGGACTGCCTGTGTTGCTGTGGGGGGTGCCTGTGCGGACTGCTCTGTATTGGGGGTCCTGGTTGCCGTTGCCTGTGTCCAGCTGTGCCCCTGTGCCTTTCCCCCCCCTTCCCTGTCCCTCGCCCCCCCCATGCCCAATGTGCCATGTGTGTTGTCCGTCCCACTGTGTCTCCTCCCATCTCCTTCCCTCCCTTTCCCATGTGGGTGTGTGCGCGCCCGGGCGTGTGTTTGTGCTGTGTGTTCCACTGTGCCCTCGTTGTCTCTGTGCCTGTTGTGTGTGGTACCTTGGCGGCTCTTCTCCCTCTTCCCCCTCCCTTCCCGTTTCCCTTCTGTGGGCGTTCCCTTTTGTCCCTTGTGGCTTCGTTTGCCCTCAGTCGGCCATGTCTGTGTCCTGCCCCTCCCCGGTTCGTTCTGGGTGTTTTGACCACGGCTGGGAATCGGTGTCACTTCTGTTCCTCTGCCCTAGACCGTGATCTGACGGCCCGATTCCCTGTCATGGTCCCGCTCCCGTCACGTCTGTTCGGGGCTTTTATTGACCGCGGGGGGTGGTTGACCGGTTCACCACCGCTGGGAATCCACTGTGGTGACTCTGGACCGCGTAACATCTGAAATCACCCTATATTACAATAACTGAGTTAAACCCCAGACAAAAGCAACAAAGGGAGGGAACTCCTTAAAATGCAGTATTTAATTAGCAGTTTTTATGAAAAATCAATATTTAGTTTAACTCTGTAAAAGGCACAGAACTGGCTTGTCTCCAGCGGCAATGAATTTCACTTGACTTTGTTACAGATCTAAGGTTTCACTGTGTTCTCTGTCTACTATCTTAAAGCACTGCAGAGGCCAAGCTTGTAAATTCTCATGATCCTTTGCCACTGATCCCTGCCAAGGATAGAGACTCATTATTTCAAGAGTAGGTAGTAATAAAAAATATTTTTATAGTACAATTCTCATAAGGTGAGGAGCAGATACAAAGCCATTGAGAATATAAAACCCACCTCTTCCGTTCCGCCTTTCTAACTCTTACTAACCACCTCCACCCAAGATTATCCCCCACCTGTTATCTGCAAACTCCCAATTTACTGTAACCAAGCCAAGAACATGTACCTGAGTTCTCGCATCCTCATGAATGTTGCATCCCTCGTCTCTCCCTCTGTTCCCCCTTCCCTGTCTCCCCTCCCCCTGTCTTTAGACTGTAAACTCTCGGGCAGGGACCGTGTCTTATCTTATTATTTCTAAAGCGCCAGGTACATCGCTGGTGCTATAATAATAATAATAATAATAATTAATAATAAATACATCTTTTAATGGATGTCCAAAAAAAAGTGTAGTAACTGGGAAAAGCAAAAATCATGCATTTAAAAGACTTTGCATTTCTCTAAGTGTGTGTTGTGGCCCTTCAATTCCAATGAAGAAAAAAGGCCCTTTTTACACGGACACCCCCCTCCCCTCACTGACGTGTCTGACTGTGTGGGTGAGGGGGGAGTCCGTGTGACCACCGGTGGGGATGCGTGCGTGTAGGTGCGTTCGTGCTTTCGTGTTCCATCTATCTCCACAGATCTCCACCCATCGAGGCACTGGGGAAAACGAAAGTGTCTCTGTGCATGGAGATGGGTGGAGGTGGGTGTGCATCTGTGTGCTGGCCTGCACACCCGCCACCGTCTCCACCCATCCCCCACGGACTGCCACACCTCCGCAGTCCGTTTGAAAAGAGCCACAGACGAAGAGAGCGCAAGCCTGTGTAAAATGAAGTCCATGGGAGTTTAGCCATTTACTATATAAATATATGAAATGCAACCCCATCACCACCATGCCCAAACCCCGTCCCTTCGGAGGCTTTGGGTGCAATCCTGACTCCTTTTAAGTAAATGGCTTTTTCTATTTTACATTTTGTTCTATTCTGATTTTTACAATCTTTTCCTTTATTTTCTAATTAAACATATATAGTTTACATATTTCATTTCTTTGGAATTATGACATAGAGAAACTATAAAACTTTTCCTATAGTGGAATCTTAAAACCATTTCTGACCTTGGTCTTAACAACAAAGGACACTGAATGGATGGGAAAAAATAAATCAAACATGCAAAACTATGCTTTGATTAGCTGAATATGAAATAGGGCATTTGTGGATTGGCTCAGCTTTCGTGTTGTAAAATTTGCACTTTTATTGACAAAGCACATTAAAAAGGAAATGTTCTGCATTTGTCTAGAGACCGAAAGGAAAGCTTCATTTTGAATATGCTGAAGTTAAGCATTAGGTTGGGGCTCTACCAAAATGGACACACACACCATCATCATAAAACATAAATATAACATTGCAATCTGGATGCAGAAAAAGTTGCAGATTATGGAATGTCAAAGCAAAAGCTTATCACAGAATCTTACCTGTTCTGCTGTCCAGTGGTCCAAAGTCCAATGAATACTTCACCACATGATAGTTATTCCATACATAGAGTAGGTTGTCCCTTGGGTTATAATCCACAGCAGCTATATACTGGTATGAGTTTGGAAAGGGAACATCCACCAAACTATCCTTGCTTTGGTCAGTGTTGTAAATATAGTCTATTTTATTCCCCGTGGCTTCATTATCATCATCTTCATACACAGACTTCACAACATATAAAATTCCACAGATCATAAAAGCATTGGAAGCTGACCTCTTGTCATAGGCTGTATCCCATGTCCCTTCAATCCTTAAGGTGTAAGGGTTTAACTGGCTAATGACAATTTTGCCATTGTTTTGTTCTGTTGCATAGATTACCCATAATCCATTCTCATCCACTGCCAGGTCTATATCAGATTTTCCTCCCCACCTGTAGGGTGACGTGTCATGGTAGTTGGCATTAGCAATGATGGCCTCCCCACTTTTTATCCTTGTCCGCAGGTCGAACTTGACTATGTTCCTGGTCCGCTCTTTGTTGAAGAATAATGCCCCATCATACACTACAAAACCTGTGCCGTCCACCCGGTGAGGAAGTTTGTATGTCGTAGTAGGTCTCCCTGCGATGAAATCATCCTTGGAAGAGTATTCGGTTAGGGTGTCAGTTCTGTATGGGGTCCAGGGCATATAGTAAATCTTGTCAGAAGCCTGCAAAGGATCCTTGCACCAGGCCCCTGACTGGTGGTCAGATTCAAATAAATGTTCACTCTGGTATACTCCCTTTAGCAGTCCAGGGCAAAGAAAAACTGTAGGAAGGGAAAGAATTAAAAACAAGAAAGTAAATTACTGAAAGTTCTGGCAGGCTGGCATTCATTTCTAAAAGACTACAGTTGCAGAGAAGGATTAAGGTCAAAAGAAGTGCCAAAAATATACTATTTTTTATAGATTACTCTTCCTCTGGCAGGTTTCCCCCTCCCTAGACCATGTTCTTTCATATTGATTTCTCCTCTTTTCTTCAACCACCTTCAGTTCATTTTCGTATTGCATTTTTAATCTACTTTTACTGTGTACTTACTTGAATCATTCACTTTGGAAAATGCTGAAATGAATACCTGTTCCCAAAGGTTTTATGGATTTTTATTCTAAACTGATATTCTACAGTGCTTGTATACCTAATAGGGGGAGTGGTAAATTCCTAGAAATTGCTCCACATGTTTATTTTGAACACTCCACTGAAGAATGTCCTAAAATGGAAATAAAACCCCCATCCTTATAGCCCCAAGTGAAATTATATAAAAGATACCATGGCAGAGCAAAGAAAAATCTCTCAGCAACTCAAAAGAGCATTTAAAGCAATTAGGAAAAAAAGGATTGAAAACCTCCATCCCACTAAAGGTCAGCAATTTAACTAGCAAAAGGCTTTGGAAGCTGCTATAGAAAACAGAAAACATGCAGTCCACACAATAAAAAATGAGCAATGGATGAATATGGAGGAGGAGAAGGAAGGAAGGAAGAAAGGAAGGAAAAGAAGAAGAAAGAAACTAAAGAAGAACCCAAGGTCTAGATTTTAATCAGTTAAAATGTCCTGTTAAAAACAGGACAAAGGCAGAGTTGGGCTAGCTGTGGCAATATGCTGCTCAGACTTCATAATGAAAATGGGTCAGGGATGGATTGGCTCCTTTTCATTTTAGTATGACACCACCTTGTACACTCCTTTCACAGAGGCAGAGAAAAGACACAGCATGCCCATGGTTGATATAAAAAATCTGTACATTTAATCTTATAAAAAAGTTTATATATAATTCATGGAAATGTTCTTGTGTTGTTTTTTTTATGTGGTTTCTAAAAACTAATTAAAAAAAAAATCAGGTGTTTTTAAAAATGGTTTCATAATTTTGTTTCTGAAAACCAAAATGTTTTAGTTTACTACATGCTTCTGCTTCCAAAAAATGAACATTTTCCATTTTTGGAAACTCTCAGTTACCAATACTTTAAATGATTAAAAACAAAGCAAAACGAAAAACAAATCTGAAAAAATACATTTCTGTATACTTGAAAAACTGCAGTAAAACCAAAGTTTTCAGTGGCTTATTTATTATTTTCAGGTCTAGAAAAATGCTGGTTTCTGACACAAAAAAACAATAGGAAAATTTCAGGCAGCTTTAATTTTTCTGAAGATTGCAAAGGTGAAAGAACTGTGTGTCATGGCATGTTACATACAAAATGTCTAAAGTATGACTGACGGAATGGTACAACAATAACAGCACATTTATTCATGTAACAGCAAAACAATATACAAAAATATGTTTTCCCCTTGGCATTCATGTTAATGCCCATTAACTGGTGTTAAGCATCTGCATTAAGGGATGAATATATTACAAGTATATGTGTATTAGTGTACAATATGGGAAAACTGAAAAGGGGATATTAAATACAAAAAATTAAAAACTGGGGCAAGCACATTTTCAGCTACTGATCCAAATATAAGGCCCCAGGTCTGTAAATGTATCCATGCAAATGGACCATTGTGCCTACAAAGTGACCACTGTGCCTACATTGTGCAGAAAGCTGGGGCCTTAAAAAAATGGAAACCCCATCTTGAATCTGTTTCACCCATTTCCTATCGAAATCAGTATGTGCTTTGCCATTGACTTCAGTGGGAGTAGGCTCAAACTCTCGTTTCTCCTACAGTGTAGGCCCCTCAGCAAGGACCTGTCTTTAATTAAGGATTTTTCGTTGCCAAATATGGGTGAAAACAGACATAGCTCTAAATCCCCTTTAACATTTCTTATGCATGTTGCAGGGCTGCCTATGACACCAATACAACCCCACAACATGCATAAGAATAAGAAATGTTAAAGTGATGTGAAGTGAGGTTAGTGTTGTATCAGTTTTCACCCGACATTGCTGGCATCATCATCAATCATCATCGACCAATTAAGTCAATGCTTGTGTATGTGTGTTGTCATGGTATGATGGTAATGTAGAATGAAACAGTGGGATGAAGCAGAAATATCCAACCCAACATTTCTACTAGCATGACACTGTTTTAGACAGCTGAATTAGTGCACTCTAATGAGAGTAACAATACATTATAGAACATTCAGAAATATGCAACCAGTTTGAAAAGAGAGATTGGCTGGGAGAAAAATCACAAATTCTCACAGACATGGAACATTTTTGCCCAAAATCAGCGCAGCTCCACTGAAGACAATTATGAATGCTTCAGCTGGTGGAAACTGTTGTAGCTCTGTTGAAAGCAACAGATTTACATCATTTTAAAACTGGAAACTGCAGAACTGGAAAGACCTAAAGAGGCGTTAAGAAATTATTTTGTCCTTTTCCATATGTCGTCAGGTAAGTGAGAGTAAATCTATTTTAAATCTCAAAATAAGTTTAAGGGGAAAAAACTGACCCCAGTAAATCTTTTCAGCAACATTGTTATATTTAGGGCCTTTTCACACAGGTGCCCTCAGTTGGGGTGCCTGTGTGAACACCACACCAAGTGCGGGGAGGATGGGTGGTCACATGTAGGAATGGTGCCCACAGTGGGTGAGGGTGCATGTGCGCTTCCACGCTCCACCCATTTCCACCCACCTCCACCTATCACCCACAAACGGAGCAACAGGCTCCAATGCCGGTTGCTGAGTGCACAGAGATGGGGGGGGTGCCCATGGGAACCGGTGCACACCCACCTCCATGCATTGTGGGCTCACACCCATCCCACCCACCCACCGCAGCCCGTTTGAAAAGGGCCTTAGTGAAGCTGAGCAGCAGAAAGACTAAATAAACTTTAACAAAAAGGTAAGAATTAATAACAAAAATATTCCAACTAAAACATTAAACTGTTAAATAACTTAGCCTATAAATAAGTAATATATGTATAGATATAGATATAATTTGAAAGGTATTTAATTACCTTTTTGTTCCACTTCTATTGTAGAGAGAGAAGTAAAGAGAGAAAGGAGAAAAGAGAATAGATTAATGGTACTGTATTGGCCAGACACTTTTCTTTACCTCTTTCATTTGAAAGGAAGTATCAATTTACTTCAGTCATTGCTTTATTTTGTGAGGTTTATGTTTTTATATATAGACTTTCCTCTGACTAATATGCAGACACATCTTACCTTTCCTACAGTTTTAAAGCACTTTAGGGTGTGACCCCAAACCCTTTAAAGTAAACTGAAGTGTTTCAAATAATCTCATTAGGTTATCGATCAGGTCCCTAGTTGTTGTTGTTTGTTTTTTTTAAAAAAGATATTGACTAATCAAAATAGGAACAAACCTGATCTCCAGACCAAATACTGTGTAGGGTAGAGACAGTCGTGTTATCCGTGTATCATAGCCTAAAAAACACCCACCCAAGTATCTTGCTTCACTTAGTGACACCAGTGGAGCATCTCATCTGATTAGCAGAATGCACACAAGTCTTTGTAGGATTGGGGTCTGTGTCTTGCACACAACCAGTCACGCTGTCAGCACTTACTAAATCATTACTATCATCATGACCTTCTTCATTAAAAATAAAAATGCACCCAAAAAAAAGGAAATACTCAAAAATTTGTAAATATATTATATTAATAGCTCTTATAATACTAACATATCATTACTGTTATTAATGAGCTGTAAAAAAAAGTACAAGATATTGTTATACTGTTTACTTGTCCAGCACAACAATGCCATCAAAGATTTATCAGCCCTTTTCCAAAATGGTGCTGGGCGTGTTGGCGTCATTTTGGGAAATGGCAGCCTTTTCTGCACATGCATGACAGCTCTGGTGTGGCCCAGCAGACCTCTCCCATCTGGGCTGGCTCCAGAGTGGCCTGGCCTCCCAGGGGTGCACCTCCAGCAGTGCGCCCTGGGCAAAAGGCTGCCTGAGGTTCCTGGTACCTCCACCCTCTGAGGCCCATGGGCTGGTAAGTACACACAGGGCCCCAAGGGGTGGGGAGTCAAGATGGGCTCTGGACGTGGGGATGTTAGGGACACAGATCCACACCCTCCGAGGCCTGGGGATGGGGGAGCTTAGGTTGTTTGTTTGTTTTTTCAGACCCCTGGTTTAAGGGTGTTGTTGTTGGGGGGGGTGGGGGGTTGGCTTTGGTTCCATTCCCATTGAAATCAATGGGAAGAGAACTGAAACTGAACCGGGATCCAAAAACCAGGGGGAAAAACCGAAACCGGAGAAACTCCCATGTTCCACCCTAATAGATAGTGTGCTTTTACACAAGCACCTCCCTACTCACTACCGACCCACCTCCCACCCATTATACATGTTGCAGGGCTGCAGCTGTGCTCTATGGGTGCCCTGCAACATGTATAGTGGGTAGGTAATGTCTTGTTTGAAAATGCCCTAAGAGCACCCATAGTCTCTCTTTGGCCCTTTTTGCACAAGATGGTACAATCTGTGTGAGCATGAGTGGTACTGTCTCGTGTAAATCCCATGGCCGGTGAGTGGGGGGTGCGTGTGTGCTCCCGTGAAACATGCATCCCCACTCACCCCCCAAGCATCCCCGTACACGGAGCAATCGGGGGAAAAGGAGGTTGCTCCGTGCGTGGTGGGTGGGTGGGTGTGCCCGTGCGCACCAGCACCCATGCATTGCCCACACTGCGGCACACGCACACCCACACCCCACGCAGCTGCGGCCCATGTAAAAAGGTCCATTGACTTCAGGAGACTTCAGATCAGGCCCTTGCTGACCACAGCCTTTTCTCCAAAAATCCTTGAATGATAAATCAGGAGGGATGAATATCTGTCTCCTTTCTCCCTCTTCATTGGAATACTCCATTCTACACAAGTCATTTATAAATCTGTCACGATAGCACAGAAGCATCAAATTTGCTATTTGCTGTCCTGTTTCTCCTGATCAAAATATCAATAGAGACATAGGTTTTAACATTCAGAACTCAAACCATTTGTTCTCCCTAAATTGTTCATACACCATATGATGCACTGGCCTATTTTGCATCTGCCCTCATGCTGGTGCTTACACTGTCCTGGCTCAGTAGTTGTGCAGCCAATATGAACAAGCCACTGGTGCATGGTAAGGCAGGCTTTAGCTGGGTAGCCTACATAACACTGCCAGTGCCCACATCTCTGTAGAAAGTCACTCTTAGTGAAGGAAAGCACACTGAAGGCAATACACAGCCTAGACATAGAACCTTCGCCTCCTTCTGGAACCGGAATCCGGCTGAGAAAAACTGAGGCTGCTTTTAAACGAGGAGCGCTGAAACGCCTCCTCAACGCCGCATTAAAGGAAAGCCGCCGGAAGTGACGTTCTCCCCGTTGCCGGCGGCGGCGGTGGCTGGAGACACGGGGCTTTGGAGCGGCGCGTTCTTAAGACTTCAATTATCTGGCTTAAGAACGCGCCGCTCCAAAGCCCCGTGTCTTCAGCCGCCGCCGCCGCCGCCGGCAACAGGGAGAACGTCACTTCCGGCGCCTTTCTTTTAATGCGGCGTTTGGGAGGCACTTCAGCGCGCCCTCGTTTAAAAGCAGTGTAAGATTCCATGAGCAACTGTACTGACTTATGTCTTTGAGTATGATCTACTGGGCAAAATGAAGGAGTGAATAAAACTCATGCCTGTGCTAACACTGGTGGTGCTTATTGTTTTGAGCATCAAATTGCAAGTGCTGTGGAATAAATAAATAGGGAGCTCTTATTTTCCCTTTCACAAAATAATAGAACTAGGGAATGTTGGAGAGAAAGCTCCAGATGACATCAACCTTTTGCACCAACAAACCCTAATGGCCACTAGGGGCATTGGGAGTAGAGATAGTGAGTTAGTGTGTGTGTCACTTTAACTGTTCCTGATCTCTGCTCCTAAGCCCCCCCCCCCTTCCCCCTCTCAGGTGGGATGTGCCCAGGAAGCTCCTACTGGACTTCCTCCTTCTTCCTGACCTTTCTCCATTCCTCTCTTCTCTCTCTGACCTTCAACATGACTGGCCACCATGCTGGTGGCAGCTAGCGAGTAAGGTCTAGGGATAGGCCTTTCCTATCACAATGTATTTCTCAATAAAGTAGATTATTTTAATCTAGAAACAATCTCCAAGGTGTTGATTACTTCTAAGTTGTTGCTACTGAGAATTTGAGCTATTTTCTTTTGTTGTGTGTAAACTCTGCTGATGCCTAGCCAGAGCTCTAACAGGTCCTGGCACAGTAGGCAGTGAAACTTTGGTTTTTTGGTTTTTGACCACTAATAAAATTCCAA